>CM038224.1:123739923-124339923 GCA_021442155.1 Cymbidium sinense | reverse complement strand
TTCTATCAGTAGTTTGAAGGCTGACTATAAGAATATTTGAGGTGTTCTGTGGCTTAACCCTTTGTATTCTCCTTATAGTACATATTATTTGCTCATTTTTTCCCATTTCCACTTTTGCTTTGCAGGACGGAGAGGAATTAATTGTTCACTATAACCTAAAAGCAAGTTGGATGCTCCTGGGTTACTTTTTTATGAGTTTTTTGACCAGTTTTGCATGTGAACCCTCTCTGTACTCTCTGTACTTTCTATACCCTCTGTACTCTTTATACTCTCTGTATTCTCTGTATTCTCTAGACTCACTATGTACAAGTCTCTACTCATGTGTACTTGATATAATATTGTTTACGATTCTATGATGATTTCTTTACTTGTTTAGAGAAAATAAACTTAATTTTGATATTCAAATTATATCATATTTTAAATTCGGATTAATTGAAAAGAAGCTAAAATTTACATTATCTAAAATTTACATTATACTCAGCCACATTCAGAATGCCTCAATTTGAAAGTATGCAAGAGAAGCAATATGAACTACTTAGCATGAACGATTATAAGTGTATTATTAAACTTAACTCTTTAATAAAGGAAATTATGATCTTTAAAAATGTGGTAGAATTTTGTGAATGCATAAAATTACTTTCTACCAGTCGAAATCATGCTTCATAAACATGTGAACGTAATATATGTGGGTACGATAATTAAACTTAACTCTTTAATAAAGGAAATTATGATCTTTAAAAATGTGGTAGAATTTTGTGAATGCATAAAATTACTTTCTACCAGTCGAAATCATGCTTCATAAAACCTACTTTCTACTGAAACATGTGCATAAAATAGACAAATAAACTGTCGATGATACGTCTTACCAACGTCTTATTCAGAAATTTAAATTTTGCAGGCAGTGTGGAGCAAATTCTATATTTTAAGATAAAGAATTTTTTCAAATAATGTAATAACTAAAAGTATCATTTGAATTAAATTAATATTATTGATAAATTTATAAATAATTACTAAACTAATATAATCACTAATATCATCTTCATCACATTTTTTTTTTTCTCTTCTACTAAACTTATTGGAACATGCTTATCAAAAATTGTAATGCATGCAATAAAATCATTTCATAAAATATAGTACTTTATAGAATATATATCAAACTATGTAATACTGAATGAAAATCATCCTCGTAAGCTGGTATACTCATCAATCAAACTGTAATTTGGTAAAATATGAGAAATTTTATTGCCACAGTCTAAGGATTACAAAAGTCCTTAAAAGGGGTTAAACTCTATGCACTGCTGCTTTAAGAGCAACAAATAGCGTAGTGAGGTAAAAAACTAAGCATAAAATAATTGACCCATATTAAAGTTCATTTGGACCTTACCGGTTTCAAGCAAGTTATTCCTCTCTACTCTGCATTCTCAAATGATTGACAATCGAAGAACACATAACTAAATGATATCATGCAAATATTTTCCTAATAATACGCATCATCAACTTAGTACTTCACCCGACCGATTGGTTGAGCTCGAGTTGAATTCGGTAGAACATCAGATCGTTGAATGATTTTTTACAAAGATCGATGTGTGCTATTCTATGCACTCGGAAAATACTATGGCATAATGTGGTGCAAGAAGTGATAAACACGTGATACTATCGTTTGCTTTTAGTTTAATAAAAAATAGGATGGTTTGAAGATTAGCAGCAATATTTTAAGTACTAAAAATTAAGAGGCAAATAGAGAATTACTCTTGACTTTCTTGGATCACTCTCAATATCCCTTAAGCCTTGCGTTGGAAATTTTCTTTGGACGTTGCTTAACTGGATCCTTTAAGATGTCTTTTCCCTTTTCTGTTGTGGTTGACTTCTTCTTACCGCTCTCCAACCGGAGAGAATTCCCACTTATTATAGAGTCGATTATCATCGATAATTTTTTTTAAGGATCAAGCATATAATTCTCACTCTATTATTACCCTGCTTCGATGCTTATTTGATATGCATATCGACTAATGGTGTGAAAATAATGCCATGCCGAGCATTTACATCTGGCCTTCTCTTAATTTTCTATATGCATTATTGATGTAAATATCCCTCTTGCTCGGTAGACCATCGCATGAGAAGATACTTATCCGAATGCGACTACATCTTCGACTAAGAACTCGATATAATGGGCAAAGTAATCCATCATTTCAAATTTCTTATAAGTACAAGTTACATCCCATTGAAATGGTATTCATATTTTGGATGAATTTTTATTCTCTAAGTTTCACCAAATACTCTATATGTCTCAATACGCATCGATAGCCTCCAACTCCATGCAAAAATTTTTTCAAATATCATTGTAGATCCTCACTTGCATTCAAGACATTTTGTTTAAAGGGAATTGATCAACTTATCTTATATTAGATTAAGAATTGACAACATTACTTTAAATCCATTTAAGTGTAGTTAAAGGGCATTTCTCATCTAAAGAATATATTTATCTCCATTAGTATTGTATCCAAATATATCTATAAGTTAAAGCATAATCTTAGTAGATGCCTAAAAAGCATGATTAATGAAGAGAGGAACAATAGTTAATAGAGAAAATATAAGAAAAATGTCGAATTTTATTATCATAAGGTGATCTTAATATAGGATGAGAGAATTCCCTAACTTTGGAGGGAAATAAAAGAATAAAGTTACGAGGAGAGAATCTTGATTAGAATTCTCTCTGATCCCAAGCGAACCAAACCCCTAAAAAGGGGCCCCTCCCCACCCCCTCCCCCACCCCCACTCTCTTTTCTAATGTTTAGGGGAGGAGTGGTATTGAAGATGAGTACAAATAAAATCGATCTAGTAAAAAAATAGGAACTGCCTTGAGCTGAGACGAGTTTTCATTGGCAAGTGATAAGCCATGCAGTGAGTGACTTAAGTCGTATTGGCGAGAATTATTGAACTTAAGTCATTGGCTTGATCTTTCTTTTTGACACTCATCCTCTATGATCGAGTTTTTTGTCCATGTGGTTGGCACACATGTCCTTTTCTTTACCTTTCTTCATGTGCTTATCATCCACATGGTGAGTCTTTAGCATTTGGATAGCTTACTTATTTTATGTATACAAATAGTCATTATAATATCTTTCTCTAATTATTAAACATTTATCAATGTATTCACTAAGTAGTAGGTCCCATATATTATTTCAAGTAGTTGCTCACTATTTTCTTCAGAAAATAAAAGTTTAGCATTCTTCTCACGTCAATTTCTTGAGGTTGAGATTGAGTATCCACCATTATTGTGTAATTCCACTATAAAGATTATGAGCTTCACATAACCACATGACCATGTGAAATCATCAAATAATCTTCAATTTTGTTATTGTTCTGTATCCCTTTATATTTCACTGTCTGTTAGTTTATGTCTATTGATTATGGCTACTGCTTAGATCCCATATATTGAATTTATAAATTATAACAAATATCTTATGAGTTTTTCTAGGTGCCTCACTCAAGATGTAATTAACAATGAGGGGTTATGCTTACGAAAAAAAAAAAATAATTTTCATAATCTCTTAAATCTACTTTAGCATCTCATGCCATTATAAAAAAAATCTTTGATTGATTTTTATTTAATTTGTCTCCTATTGATTCTCACATCATGGAAGATAAAATTTAAAACTATTTTTCTTCATTAAGGGTAATACAATTTAATGTGTCTTGTCACACCTTAGAATCTTTCAAAGACCACAATTTTTTTGGTGATAATGGTAGGATTTTTTTAAGCTTATATTTCTTATTGGATTTAATATTCACTGCCTTCTTCAAAGACTTTTTCTTTGTCCTTTGTGAATCATCTCGATCTATTTTATTTTCTTTCATGATTTATGTTAAATATTAACTTTCTCTTTTCCATATCAACTTGCTAACATAAAGAATTTACAAGATTTTATTGACCCTCAAATATAATGATCAATGATAAAGTTCATGGTTCAACTTGCTCATGGTTTGATCATGACTTTACCTCACTTAATGCTTCATGAGCCTCTCAGAGATGTGATTGACTTTATTTTCTATCTAGAGACATCACTCTAAGTGATCCTATCCTTGTGGTAGTTTTAGTCCTCTATCTTTCTCCTAGGATAGATCCTTTAGTTGTACACCAAAACATATCTAAAATTGTCTAACCTACCATAGTACTATATTTAATCCAATTTTAGTAGTAGTTAAATTGATAAAGATTGAGTTATGTGCTCCCCTTCCTTATATCCCCATACTCTCATGACCCTCATTCCTTAGAAAGTTATTGCAACACATATAAGGGAGTTTTTATATACTCAACCAATTGAAATCATCCTAGAGCATTGAGCATTCCAATTTTCTTAATTTCTTTTTGCGCATGAAAATTAATAGGAGCATAAGGTGCTTATAACCTAGCTATAAATCTAACTTTAGTTAAATTTGCTTGGCTAGATTGACTTTGAGGATATTCTAATTATCCAAATTAGTCGATTTTTCTCACTAATTGAAGGTTGAGGTGAGAAAGATATTGCTGAATTACTATAACTTCTTATGTGATTTTTCTCTATTATGAGTGTAATTAGTCAATCTATTTAGCGTTTAAATGCAAAAATTTAATAATTTCTAAAATTATATATATATAATTACAATTATTTTTTATCCATCTATTAAAATTTATTATTTTAGTATAATAATATTTAAATCAAAATCATCTTCTTTCTTTCATAATAAATGAATAAGTTCATAGACCACTTAAAACTTTAGAATTGTGCTCCAACTTAATCTCGATTAAACAATCAAGCTCACAGTCCAGTAAGAGTCTGTCAGAGGCCAACTTGATTTTCTTACACTCTTACTCTTCATAATCGTAGGACATCTCATTGACACTTCTAGAATCCTCACTCATAAAATCCTTAGTGTTTCCTCATCACAAATGAATATGACTATAACATCGAGTCATCTTAGCCTTTTCATTTGCACTAACAATATTAGTATACATAGGCCTTTCTAGTTGGGCTAGCAATCTATTTCTCGTCAATTTTGATTTGTACTATAAGCCTTTCTTGATCTTTTATTATTGTGAGAGACACATCATTCAAATATACAATATGCTTTTACTAACGCTCCAAAACATAGAGAATTTCATAGGTTTAAACTTTAAACTCCACATAATTAATTTCAACTATTTTGTTTTTTTATTTATTTATTTTTGTCTCTAATTCTATGCTTGATTAAATCATTATTACAGTACAAACTCATTCATACACTTATATATATATATATATATATATATATATATATATATATATGATATTTGAAAATTCCTCTAACAAGACGAATCTTGATGCAAAGCAGTAATAAATCAAACCTGGTCAAGATCAAACACTTAAAATATCATTAAACTTTGAGACATCAAAAATTCTAAAAGCTCTCAAATGAAGTGTTTAATCAAATCGAGGCCTCGAGGGTTCCAAGCTAAAAGAGATTTTACAATTCACTTCATTTGAGCATTCAAATGCACAAAATACATCATATGATCAAGGGGATCATTTGAAGATGAAGTGGAGTGAGTGCGGGTTTTAATGTATTCTGACCCCTCCACCTATAAATACCTCATTCCTCATAGAGGAAGGGGAGGAGAAGGAGGCTAAGCAAGAGAGGGAGAGCTAAAGATCCTCCAATTACACTCATAAACGCCCGTTACCCCGGCCGCCGTGAAGCCGGCCGGCCGTCAGCGGGCCATTGCGCCGCCCGGCCCGCCATACCGCCGTGCCAGCCGTCATTCATAATCTTCGTGGTCTCCATAATCTATCTTGATGCTCAGGTTTCTGCCTGGGATTGTTCCTCTGATTTTACTGGGGATTGTTCTTACCAGGGAGGCCAAGAAGAGAGAGCTCTAAAGATCCTCCAAGACAATCGATACCACTGACTTGGGTTGTCAACCACCGCCACGCAATGCCGCCACCTTCTCAGCCACCATCGATATCATCACCACTATTGTTGACATCGTCGTAAATCCAACATTGTCATCAACATCGTCATATTGTCCATTCTAGAATCGTTGTCCTTTCTATACATATTAATCCGACGGAAGATCTTGTATTAAACATACATAGTGGAAGCTTTTCTTGGGCTAGGCCGTGATTTTAGGGTTTTTCCGTAAAAAATTTTTATTGTTCACCTCTTTAAATAATTGTATTGTCTTTGAATTTCAACGTATGAAAAACTTTTACTCTAAATAGCATAATATATATCTCAACCCCATGGTGGAAAATAAACTCTTCAAGCACAAGGCTATGATCAGCTCTATAAATATAATTAAAATTCTAAAAAAAAATATAGAATAACATTTCTTAAAAAATCAAGATAAACTTTAATTTGCATTTGTGATACCCGTTAAATAGTGAGATTTACATATATGCAACGTACTTTTTATATATTTACATATTTAACATCTAAACTTTATTATTTACATTCATAATATTTAAATCTTCACCGTCACATTAAAAATATCAATATCATTTATTTTCTTAAAGTAAAATATGCATTTTCTTTCGTAAGAATGCATTAGATATATAAATATGAAATTTAGAGGTTAACTATGTAAATATATAAGAATTATATGCAATGTATGTAAATTTTCCTATTAAATATTATATAATATTATATATATATATATATATATTAAAATATCTCCATAATCTTGTAAAATAAAATCGTAAAAACTATCGTTAATGTTATGATTTTTGCCCTGCTCTTTGGTCGCACATTTTGCAGCTTTATCTAGTTTTTATTTATTTATTATTTTTTAATTAATTTATTTATTGTTTTTTTAACGTTCAAGCATTTTAAAATGGGCTGCAGGCTTGGCAGTGCATCTAGAGGAAAGGGATAAAAGGGAGATGTTCCTTTCAGGTTTTTTCTTTTCTTTTTTATTTGTATTAAGATTGAGTTCTTTTAAATAATGGGTGAAAAATCATAAATTAATGTTCTATACTTTCTAAATAAAATTTAAATTTTATTAGAATTTGATGACAATTTATAATTATGATGCTTATATATCTGTGATCTATATGAAATCAGAAAAAATTATCATAGAAGTGATACATGAGATTAAAAAAAAATATATATATATTTTTATTTGAATTTGTATGGGAGTGCAAAATTCTCATTGAATATTAGAATTTATATTATATATAACAACTTAAAATAAAAGGTATTTTTCTAATTAATTGTTTATTTCTAGCATTTTTTTTGTGTGCCAAAATAGATCTATCAACAAATTAATTTCTTGCACTTAATAAAAAAATTAATCCATGATAGAATTTTTATAATGAAATTGTAAAAATTTCTATGAAAAGTTCATAATTTTAACTCATTTAAAATTAACATTTAGAAGGTTATAAAATTACATTAGTAATAAGATCTTATGAGATCTATCTTAAATGCAAGTGATGATAAGAATTTTTATAGAGTACAAGACATCTTAGGGTGTATTTGGCATAACCGATGTATGATACAAGAATGTCATTTGAGGCGTCCTCTGAAGTTTTGAAGAATGATCAAAATTTTTTTTAAGAGGAGTGCAATATCTGATTTGAAAAATAAAGAAATCAAGATGCAAGTGCAGGTACAGGCTGAGTGCACCTCCGATTTCTTTATTTTGATAACTGGACATCACGTATGTCATATATTTATAAGTTATGTAATAGCTGAAACTGTGATTTGATTTTTTGAAAATAAAAGAAAATTTAGGCCCCATTATATAAAATAAATTAATCTTAGCCAATTATTATTCAAACTATTATAAAATGTGAATGCTATCTAATTTAGTTAATAAATATTTTTTAAAACATAGTTAAAATATTGAGATTAAATTTTACTATAAATTTACATATGGACCTTCAACAATACAAAAAAAACTATGAATAGAGTACAGTTAAAAAAAACTTTGAATAAAAAACATATGGGCCATCAACTAAATTTATAATAAATATTTATTTTAAACATGAAAAAAATCTACATTTTTCCAAAAAAAAAATTCAAGTACTTTGCTTTTGGATTTTAGTTCGATTTTTCTTTGTCCTCCGTGACATCTCAGCCTCTCAGAAGTGCAATTCCACTTTTAGAAGGATACAATATAGAATAAAGAATGGTTTCTTTCTTTAGTGGCTTCCTCTGTCTTCGTTATTATGAAGCTTTGAAGAATCAAACTCGGCCGTCTCTCTCTCTCACCCTTTCTGTTTCTCACTCTTATAGCCACATAGCACTAGAGATCTACTTCTCCTTTCACTGCGAGCTCTCGCGCATGGGGTACGGCCCCTATGACTTGCTTCAATCCTAAATTACTGCGTCGATGCCACCCTACTCCTGCACACCTACACCCTTCTTCCCACGCCTACCACTTACAACTGTACTCTCTTTCTATCTCTTTCTCTCTCAACCTCCTCCTTTATTGCTTAACAACCGACACTGAACACCGCTACCTGTATAAATGAAAAGGCCAAGTGGTTTTGTTTGCATTAGTTTAGTCTTGCCTTCCATCCCTATTCTTTCTTCTTTGCTTTGTTCTTTTCTCTCATCCCTTTCCTTTTCTCTGCTTCGCATGTCACTGCTAACTACATGTTTTTTGTATGGTTATTTCTACTGTTTTTTTGCATCAGCTTCATGCAAGCTTAGCATTCTTCTCAACTTCACACACCGATGCATGCTTTTTCTCTTTGCTGAAATATTGTTCTTATAAGAACTCTCAACAGCATGCAACATTATTTTTTTTTTGAAATATTATGTGATGTGTAGAGCTTGAAGAACAATTTTTTTCTCTTATATTTAGCTTCTTTGCCTATAGATCTATAGTGTTTTGTTAATCTCATAACCACCCATATATTCCACGCCATGAGAAACTCTGCAAGCTCTCTGAATTCAATCTTGATTGCTCAGTGGAATGAATGAAGCTGCCAGCATGATCTAGCTACGAGTGATATATACAAGTAAGTTTGTGAAAAAAATATTCACGGATTTGGTAAGTCAGTCCTTGCTAGGTCATGCTTCGGCAGCCTCATTTCTTCCTATCTTTGAGCACACAGCTTACCAGTTTCTTTCTGAAGAACAGCTGAAGGCAGACAGTGCTGAACATAATCAGGAGTATTGTAAGTATCACACTTGCTTATTCTTCTGCTCCCTTTTGAAAAAAAATAGCTTAATCAATAAGTTTGATCTATATTAAAATGATGAAATTATCATGCTTGTGTTCTTACGTTATTCATCAACCCTTAAATACTTCAAAATTTTCAAAGAAATTGGGAATGAAATGGAATTACACATGCAATGAGCTATAATCAATATAATTTTATGAATATTGTGCTTCAGAATGTTTTTAAACAAATATATTTTCCCCTAGTTCTTACTGACTGGCATTTTCCTTCCAAATTAATTTAAAATATATATTACAGTTATTTTTGTGGGCTTAATTGTTCAGTTGAACAAATAGTTATCATGAAAATTTGTGCTTGGCTATGTGACTAATGCAGATCTTTCATTTACTTTCTTGCTTGACATGAATAATAAGCTATTGAATTGGATTTATATTTGCTTTGAGAGGAATTTTAATATTATATTTGCACTCACTTTTCTCTCTCTCTCTCTCTCTCTCTCTCTAATATATATATATATATATATATATATATATATATATATATATATATATATATATATATATATATATATGATGGCACATGATATGTCAGGGTTATTATGAAATCAGCATCAATGTTTGCACTCTTTTTAATAAACAATTGGTCAGTCTTATATTATATTCCCATTTAAATTTATAATTTAAATGCGATGGTTTCAGTTGCCATTATAACATTTGAATAAATTCAGAAGTTAATAAATTTGAATTTATTTTAAGTTTCAAAAGATCAAGTTTATTAGCTATTATTATCAAGTGCTTTATAAGTTGTTTATTTTATAATTTTGTATATCAATTAGAGATATATATATATATATATATATATATATATATATATATATATATATATATATATATATATATATATATCTATCTAAGGTGAAACATTTTTAATTCAATTAAATATTTTTATATATGATAAGATTGTTTTTTGACATTTTACCCAATTGATGATAAATTTACATACACAATTAATTATTTTTTAAAAATATTATATTTAAATGATACCCATTATATATGTAAATAATAAAATTTTAGATGTCAAATATATAAATCTTCAAGAATTATATATGTAAATCTCCCTATTTATTTAAATCATTTAACATACATAAAAATTTATATTTAATCTCTCTCTCTCTCTCTATATATATATATATATATATATATATATATATATATATATATATTGAAATAAAATTATGATTAATCTTTTAAAGATGGCAAGGAACTTATTCAAGTGTATTCCTTATCATCATGAAATAATGGGAGTAATTGGCAAATAGTAGAAAATCTTCCTTTGCACATTTGTCTTATAAGGTAGAAATATAATACACCAATTTTGTTATAATCAACCACATGAAGTTAATGTCAGTCGAAGCTACTTTTGATGAAGAATCTTATATCGGGCACTGGAATGACAAATCTCTTCAGCAGACTCATATGACTCTGAAGTTGACGACTGTTATTTCATTAGTGCAGAATGTACTACTTCTCATTTACTGTCGTTCAGGAGATTCACAAACGGTGTAGTAAAATTAGGGTTTTTTTTGAAAATTTGAACGAAGGTTTTCTGAAGAAGTTATTATTTTCTGATATGGCATTCACATGAACTAATCTGCTGATTTTTCTGAGCTTTTGATACCTGTAGGAGTCAAATAATGTGTAATAAGATATGATATTTAGTTTGATGGAGGTGGTGAGGGAGAGATGGGAACAACAGGGAATGAGAAACTATTACAAAGAGTTTCGGAACTGTTTAGCTTTTTTTACTTTTTGTTTTCTCAAATAAGTTTTTGGTCAAAGTGGTTATTCATTAAGAAAATCGAAGTTTGTAGACAATTTGTAGTCCTTATGAGAAAGTTGTGAATAGTCAATATTACTTTCTCAAAGAGAACTTACTCATAAGCAAAGAAGGACAGACTTGAATGGTGCTTGAAAGAACGCAGGAGAAGGGTTCTTGCCTTCATTGAAGATGAAGGGAAGAGAAGAAAACTGGCCCTATTATGGTCGACCTGAAATCCATGCATAAGAGAAGAGGCAACAGACGACAGTGGATTAGATGCATAAATGAAACCAGGTGAAGAAGGAAGTGGAAGGAGATCCAAGGTTGAAACAATGAAAGATAAGAGGTAAGACCACAGCAGCTGAAGGTCTGAGGGCAGAAGGATAGAGGAGTTTTGGAAGATGATTAGAATCTATAATTTTGTGAGAAAAAATAAAAGAAAAATAAAATTTGTAAGAATTTTTTTTAAAAATTTTGCGGAAAAATGAGTCAAATTAGCATATAATTCAACTACATATTAGCAATAATAAAGTCTTGAAATGCATTATAATAAAATATTGTAGAATTTGATTTAGAGTAAAAAAAAGTAAATTATTAAATAAATAAATAAAAATTAAACATGAAATAGTGATAGAAAATTAGTTCAATGTATATTTTTATTTTTTACATAGAACTAATTTTCTAGATGTGACAAAGTAAAAAATAAAATTTGTTGAACATAAAAAGTGTGTTTGATGATTTTATATTATGGTTATGTGATTTAAATATATATATTATTTTACTTAAAAAAAGTTAGTGATAATATTATTTTTGTTGTCATATTAAAGATTATGTGTTAATTTTATAAAATATTATATTTTATGTGTTAGATGCATAAATATATAAAAATTGTGTGAACTTCAGGTAAACTCAAATTATGCAATTATATATATTTTTAAATTTTATGTTTAAATCTTGATACTTATAATAAAGTATGTATTTACATAACTTATATTTAAATTTTGATAATTATATATTAAAAATTTTATTGTTATGTATGTAAATATTTTATATGTTAATATATAAAAATTATGTGGCATGTATTTAAAATGATTACATCCTCTCTATTATGATCATCTTCTAGAGTTCAAGCCTATTATATTATATTAATATATTTTTAAGTTATTCAAAAGGATATTATTTATAGATTATAACATATACAAGTAAAATCATTTCAATTGTACAAATCTTAGGGTATTTTCCCTTTATTGGATTTTCTTATAGAAAGCCTTTTATATCTCTTATAAAGAGTTTTGAAATTCGGACCAAATCGATTGGTTTGATTGGATCAACCATGAATTGGTCCTCTAAGTTGAACTAGTAAACATATTAGTTTTCAATGAATTGGTTAGTTTTAAGCTTAATCGAAGTTTCTCTTTTTAATTAGATGGTTAAAATAAGAGATTTAAATTAAAAATAAATAAAATATTTAAAATAACATGTTAACTATATAATTAAAAGTGTATTTAAAATTGTTGAATCCAAAATAAAATATTATATATTTGAATTAATAAAATTGTTATTATTATATAATTATTTTATTATTAAAATTATATTAAAATTTTTTTATATTTATTACATCATTCAATTTCACTTTAATTGAATCATTAAATTTTGAACCTTTTTTTCTTTCACTTTAATATTTGGTCTAAATTTTCAAAATTCTGCTTTTATGATATGCTCTTACATTCATGAATAACAAATATTAATTTTTGTATATTTTTAAAGTTATTTGAATAAATCATATCTACCTTATAGTTTAGTCTTTTTTAACAAAAAGACTAACACTTTCAAAATTTTATAAATAAATAGATTTTATGTTATTTTATAAATATAGATAACTAATCATCATCTTATGTAATATTTATTAAATCATTTATTATTAGTGAACTTTCTCTTAAAATCTAAAAATAATAATGGACTTTTTCATGAAACTTTATATAATATTATGTTAGAAATGTATAATTATTATGTGCTAGAATATTTATAATAATAAGAAAAAGAGTTTATCATTTTAACATCGAATGAAAATAAAAATTTTGAACATTTAAATTATTAAGAGTAGCTCATGAGAACATGAATGTGTAAATTTTAAATGAAGAACAATCAATGGGTCTAAAATAATTAGAAATATTTTACTATCATGAATCAAATATTATGGAGGTTAATTTTCACTATAATCAGTGAATGTATTAAAATAATGAAACATATATAAATTCATAAGATATCTCATATATGTAGTAGTAAGTAGAGTTTTGAGGAGTTAGAGTTATTCTTAGGCAATAGTGTGCATTTATCTTGATCACTATCCTTATAAGAAAGGATATCATATAATAAGAACAATAACTGTCATATGTTAGATGTTAATGGACATCGATGTTGATCATTAGCAAATATTAAGTGATGATCAATTGAAGATGTTGGGTGATGATGGGTGATCTTGATTATACTGTTTATCAAAAAGTGTCTGATGATAAGATGGATGAATGTTGGTGGCTAATACTCATGCATAAGACATTATCAAATATTAGATGATAATTGATTTAAAACATCCTACATCATGCAATAGTTCATGGTATACTTAATCAATCTCTTAATAGAAAGAAAAATCTATGACAATGAAGGTAGATGTCAAACATCAATAACTGACATTTATTAAATATTAATAAATTTCAAGCAATGGTATGTGATCTACATGGTTGTTCTCTTTGTAAGTGAGATATGCGACTAAGAAAGCACTTCAATGGGTGACAAACATTAGACATTGATAAAAGTCAAATAATAGTTAACTGGGAACATTGGATATTGTGCTACATTTCATGGTATGGTTAATAAATCTTTTTATAATAGTAAATATGGACATCTAAGAAGAAAATTGTTATATATTTATGATTGATGGGTGCAAGTGATAAGAACATGATGAATGATCGTAGATTATCAAATGTTATGCAGTGGTTGATGACTTACTCAATTGTCATTCTTGTAAAAGGGGGTTTGGCGATTAGAAAGGTATAAAGCATACATTCACATTAGTACTTGCCAGACATTGGATACTGACAAGTGTATGATGATAATTGACTAGAAATGACAAATATTGATGTGATGTTTATTGATTTGTTCAACCACAATGCTAATGAAATGGTGATTACTGATCAGAAAGGTGGGCATCTATAGATATTAGAAAATAAGTGGCCAATTTATGATTGATTCATAATATCATATATCAAGTTATAACTAGTGGCATGCATTATCGTTATCCTTATAGGAGGAGTACTTAGAAAATTGGAAATTAGGAGTTGTCAAATATAAGTTGTTGATATAAATTAAATGATAGTTTCTGAAAAACATTAGTGATTAGGGTAATATTTGATAGGCTAATATGATTATTCTCCTTTTGGAAAAAAGAGATCGAAAACTTGGTGTTAAATGTCCATTATTGATGATTGAAGTATTGGAAAGCATGTAAATCAACATTGGGCAACAAACATACCTTAATATTAATTATTCTTGATATTAATGTTGGTTGATTGTGAGCATTAATATTGAATAACTGATGACTAACATAGCTTTGAATTTTTTTTTTGAATAAACTTTTTCCCACTAAAGCTCTCTCTAAGATCTCCAAAATGTGCATAAGCATTGCATATTTAACTAATTTTAGTGATAACAACTTAATTTTTTCTATTAAGAATCAAAACACTCCATTAGATAGTTTGAAATGATCTATCTTGATCATTTAATATTTTTTAAAATATTATAGTACTTTAATAATATTAAAATTGATTGATATTAAGTTTATTAGATTTATCTTGTTGACATACAAAATTTGATTATAAGTATATAAAACTTCGAGTTCGTTTCATATCTGAAATAATTTTTGAAATTTGCAACTATACTATCAAGTATTTCATTTAAGTTTGTTTGGATTCATCTTGTTCATATATTTGATAAAAAATAATGCAAAAATGATTATTTTAGAGTTAATTCATATTTTGTTATTCAAATATTTTAAGATCTCAAAATTAAATTTGAATGTATATTTGATCAACTGATTTTCTTCCACAATATCACTACTAAATCCTTATATTAATAACACCTTTTCATAATAAACCCTATTATTACTATATAAGCATAAAATTGATTTGATTCATTCTTATTCATAATATATGTCAAATTAATGTCCATGTTTGCAAAATTTGATAATGGTTAATCCTTTTCATAACAAATAGAGAATTTAGGTCAAATTAAAATTGATTCAGTAAATAATCAATTGTAGTCACTTTTCAATCTTGTTAAGAAATAAATTATTATATTATATGATTTCTTAATTATTTTTATAAAATTATTTACAATATAAATATACTTTTGAGTTTTTTTTTATAGAGATGACAAATTAAAATTCATGTTCTTTAAATTTAAAATAAATATTTATTAGCTCCTAATTTGCCGCGTGCTTAAGCATCAGCCGCCGCCTTCGGTCCATTTGGAGAGGGAGGGTCCAACTTTCCAGCCTACTAAACCAAAAACCTAAATCCCCGCCACATGTGGCCGCCTTCCTGTTCCACATACAACCCACCGAAAGACGTCTAGATTCATGCCTCTTTCCCTTCTTACAGCTAATCTTCACCATAATCCCAGCCAGGTTCATGGTCTAAAGACCGACCTCCTTCGGGCACGTCCGAAGATTATAAAATGCTAGATCAGTTCCGCCTTTCCAAATCATAATCCACTAATTAATCCTCCAATTGGATAAAGCCACTAACTTTTTTGTCCTATAGATCGGCGCTTCTGCTTCGATCGTCGGAGGCCATGTCGGCAATGGTTTCTATGGAAACCGTCTTCGCGAATTCCCCATGCCGACGAAATCTGCAACTTCGTGGAACCCGGCGGACCGATTTCACCGGCGCCGCGGTGGTCCGCCTCCGGCGGGTCTCTGGCTGCACGGCTAGGGTTCGGTGCGGCCTGATTGAGCCGGACGGTGGGAAGCTGGTGGAGTTGGTGGCGACGGCTGGGCCGGAGCGGGAGGCTCTGCGGAAGGAGGCTGCGCTGGCGGGGGGTTTGCCGCGGATTAAGCTATCGCGGATCGATTTACAATGGGTGCACGTGCTGAGTGAGGGGTGGGCGAGCCCGCTCCGGGGCTTCATGAGAGAAGCCGAGTTCCTCCAAACTCTTCATTTTAATTGCCTGCGGATGCCGGATGGTTCCGTGGTCAATATGTCGGTGCCGATCGTGCTCGCACTTGATGATGCGCAGAAGCAGGCGGTTGAGGGCAGAGACAGGGTCGTGCTTGTTGATGCTAATAACAATCCTGTTGCCATCCTCAAAGAGTAAGGAGAAAATTTCTTTTACACTTGATATAAATTTTTTTTTTTTTTGGCATGATTGTACTTGTTAGAGTATGGGGGTTATCGTTTTATTTATTGGAGGTGATGAGTTATTGTTTTTACTATTTTTCGTGATAACTTGTGTCGTTTTCTTTTACATTGAAGTTAAGGGGTATTGGTTTAGGTGGGATTGAACGGTATGTAGTGAATTTGAGATAATTCTGACGCCTTCCTTAGCTTATCTTGATGTTAATTTGTACAGCAATGTTCCATCTAATTGAAGGCCAATGATTCTTGAGGGAATTTTGGTTCCGTACTTAATATATTATTGTTCTTTCCTCTTATTGGATGTGTTGATGTGCAGTCCTTCGAAGAAATTAAGGATGAAATCTTTAGTGCCATAGGTTAAAAATGTGTCCTCTTTTGATTTGAAGATGCAGACAATCATCTGGCGATACAATTTACTAAAAGTAATTCAATCGATTTTCAGTCCTTTTGTCTTGTTTCTATATCTTTGCGATCTGTTTTTTGTGTCATTTTTTTAGCTTTTCTTAGCATTTGGTTGGGAATGTCATTTCATTATATTTTAGATCAACACGATGGAGTAAAGCATTTCCTTTTTCATCAAGCAAAAAGATTTTAGGAAGCATTTCCCCTTTTAGTGCAAACTTAGTTGAATCATGGTAATTCCTGTTGTAATTCTTCTTTTTGTTTCTTTTTGTCAAGTTGGATAACTACTAATGGGTATAAGAAGTGCCTTTTCGTCAATGCTAGAGTCATGTATAGTGAAAATTATGTCTGTTTCAACACCTTTGAGCGATGACCAATAGCTTGGACGGAGCAAATTTTTTCCCCAGATGAGTTTAACTATTCAATAAAACAGGTTTCCTATGGTGTGATCAGTTTACAATCATGGTTTGAATTTGATTAGTCAATTTTTAAATTCTATTTTGAAGTTAATGCTTTTCTTCAAGCTCAATCATGCAGGATGTGTTGACACTGTGATGAACAATTTGACCTTTGGGCAATCGTATTATATTTTTAGCTTATCCATGTAAGCTTGACATATCACCTGGTCTTTTTCCTAAGCTTATTAGTATTAAACAAATATTCCACTCATTTTAAAAAAAATAGTCACTTTTAAAAGAGAAGAATGTTATTTAAAATTGGTCATGAGATCATTCATTTCCTTGTCGTTTACGTCTTTACATAGTCCAATTCATTAAAAAATATATATTCTTCAAAAAAGTGATATTTTTGAAGTTGATTGTTTAGTTTCATAATCTCAAACTATATTGGTCTTGTACGTTATCCCATGCTCGAATTAAACAAATTGATGATTGATGTTAGACAGATTAAAAAATTATAAAACTTCTATGAAAATTTATGAAATTTTAATGTTGGATTGTAAAGAAAACATTGATTTCGAAACCGAACAAAATTGTCCAAAAAAATTAGTTTAATTTGATTTTTTGGTTATAGCCAAATAATGTGCCCCTTACATTTATGGTATATAATAAAGGAATAGTTCTTAAAATTTGAGTACACTTTCACCTAGTAAATAAAAAAGAGAAGCCTTAAGTCTTACAAGCTAAGTAGATGAAAAATAACTTATGAGTGACAAAAAAATGAGGATTAATAAAACATTAAAAAAAGTATCTATTTTAGAAGTTTGTTATAAAAAATAATCATTCATTCATTGTGATAATACTTCAAACTCCCAATATATATATATATATATATATATATATATATATATATATATATATATATATATATATATATATATATATGTTTAACCACTAACCCAATGTAAAATTAGCTAACTTATTTAAAATCAATATATCATTTTCTAAGCTTACAAATGAGAAATTTGATACCCATTTCATCATATGATTTATGCATGAATATGGAGTCCATACTTAATAAATAATCTAACTCATTTTTAATCCCTTACATAAGAAGATTGAAGCGTACCAAAGTGATTCATGCATGATATTAAGTCATTACCTAATAAATTTCTCCATTAACTCAATATTATGGTAAAACTTGATCTCGCGTGTGACTTCTTTCCATGTAATGCACAATCTCATTAGGGTTTAAATGACACTGCAATGACTAATTGATCACTACACATCATTGTTAGGATTAGTTTAGAATCAAATGCTTCTAGTTGCTAAAAAAATTGCACTGCTAAACTTGATCATGAATCAAAATCTGCTAAACTAGTTTGATTTTCATGAATTGCTTGATTTTATCAATTTATATATATTTTATTTTGATTTGATAAGTAGACATAAAACATATAGATTAAAAATAGAAAAATTAAGTAAAATATTATATCTTAAAATTTTATTTAAAATTATATTCAAAATATTCAAGAGTGAAGTATTTTGATTTATAATGTTGTGTCTTGAATTAGTAAAATATTATTATTGCATCATTAATATGCCATTTAAATCATATTAAAATAATTTAAATATTTATTACTTCATTTAGTTCACCCCTAGTTGAATTTTTCAACCTCAAACCTCTTATTTTGGTTCAATGTTTGTTTCAATTTTTAAAACTTTTGTGCACATGCTATTGAATTTATATAGATCTAAAGTAGTCATTTCCTCACTTTAAATCCTTGAGGGTATAATTTGGCACTATCAAATATTATGCAACATAAATTTGATCCCCTAATCACCAGAACTTTCCCTATCAACTATGCTCAGAGCTATTTCTGTTTTATTTCTCAAAATTATGATGATTCACTAATGTTGTTGAATCTAATACATGAGAAAATACATTTTATAATATTGATAGGTCTTTAGGATTTTAGATTCTTTCTTTTATATGCATATATATATATATATATATATATATATATATATATATGGTCATACCATCATGTTCAATCCAAATTATATTCCTACAATTTTCAATGCAGAAAACTACTTCATATCATATAGTCGCCAAATTTGCATCATATGTCAAAAATATCATCAAAATAAGACATATGACTTGAACAACATGAGTTCATAATTTACTGCTCTTTAAAACTATCTCCATTATTCATCAAACGAGCATGACTTATTAGATGCAAATCAATTTACAACTACACTAAGAAATACACTGACATCTGCTTCTCTTCTAGTGATTGTCACACTATCCTTTAGTCCTTTTTTTCATATCATGACAACCTCTTTTTTATGTCTTTTTTAAATAAAAGTAACATTTTTGAGCTTGTTAGGGTAGTTCCTACTATGATTAGAAGGGACAATTGACCATTAGACTTCCCCCTCCCCCAACCATTTAAATGGATTTAGTAATTGTACCATCCTCCATGTGAAGCAAGTAGAGTCCCTGCTTTTGATAGGGTTTGTTGTGGAGTCTTTTAATCATATGCAAAAACTTTAACTATGGTAACAAGTCTTGCATGATTGTTTCCTATAATACTTATATCAAGATTTCATCCACCTAATACAATGGAATTGTTGAGAGTTTCTTTAGATCCATCAATGTCTTTTCTTCTTCACTCATGATTTCATGTATCTATGTCTTTTCTTCTTCACTCATGTCTTTAGACACCATATATATTGGTTATCTAAAGTTCAAAATAACTCTTTAAGCCATAAATTTTTTTGATTTCAAGCATTACGATTATTGTACTCTTCATAAATATCTACTGGTAGAAAAAAGTACATCGTACTTTATACCGTGAAACACTAACCTTAGAGCAGGAAGTATGATGAACTATTATTTAATTGCAAAATAGATCAAATACCAAAAAAAAAGAAAGAAAAAGAACACCATAAATTATGTGATTCAGCTTAAATAAGCTTGCTTCAACTAAAAAAGAATGCTGGTGTCCACAAGGGATGTGAGAAAATTTGATAAAGAAATAATTTTGGAGCATCTTAACACTAGAAGGACACTTGCTAACTCTTATCAAAATTTAAGTATACTCTCGCTCAATAAAGAGAAATAGAGAAGAAACAAATAATAGAAGAAAGATAAAAGGAGGATAAATAAAAAAATCCTCAAACAAACAAAAAATATAGTCAATTCATTTGAATTCCTAGACAAACTTTTTATATAAGATTGTTTTATGCTACAATGTCATTTAAGCTTCCATACATTAACTTTATAGACTCCAACCCAATGTATATTTATCTAACTTATGCAGAATCACTTATCCATTTATAAGCTTTCATACAAGAAACTCGATATCTATGTTATCATATGATTCTTATGCGGATGTTAGGTCAACATCTAATAAATAAGAAGTTTGAAACCTATCTCATCATGTAATTCATTCATGACATTGAGTCAAGTTTTGCATAGTTTCTTTGTTGGTTGAGCTCGGTTGGCCTAAGGCAATTTTAACTTGTATCACCATCTAAATCATTGGTTATCCCTTCCACGGTTACCTATTTTGTCACTTTTTCTTCTAAGTTAATCTACTCTTTAATTTCCCCTGGTTTTCTGTTTATTGCTCTCCTCCTTTCTCATTTCATTCCTTCCTACCGAAGCTACTTCTCTACTTTCTCGTCACTTGTTATATCTTTTGAGTTTATCATTTCCTCTAACTGATAGTTTTAGGTTGCATTTTAATGGGCACAAGTTGGAATAGTAATGTAAATGATACACGGCCTCAACTTAGCAATCTGTGGTGGTAATTCGATACTGATTTGTTATCTCTACAAATTTGAAGTACTGAGTGTAGTAGAGGTGAGTGATAGACGATATTCTTTTGGAAAACTATACCAACTTGAGAATTTGTTGCTTCCTCTTCTCAAGCTTCTACATCGTTGAACTAATTTTTTAGTTTCTTATGGGTTCCAGGACCTTTTTTTTCTGTTGACAGCTGCTAGAACAGTGTGCATATTAACATTTTCACTGTAACTTTACAATCATTGAAATGGCTTTAGTATACTTTCTTTACCTTTAACCTTAAAATTGAATGATCTGAATTGACATTTGGGTCTTTTTTTTTTTTTGTGAAAATTTTCTTTTCAACTGATGACATTTCTAAGCTTGTCAAAGATGGCTTCTATTTTATATTCTTCATAATTTTGATTCTCCTATTAGAACATCATTTTGGTACAGAAAATGCACTTAATATAGGTTTTGAAAACCTTGCTAAATAAATATGGTGACATAAGCTGGTCATATGTTTTGAATTTTTCTGTTAGTGGTGTGCTGGTATTGATGATGTCTGTGCTAGTGACAGTGATGATGATGAGCAGGAAAAGTACATTTAAAGGATTCAGAGAATTTTTATTGATGGATTAGGTTGTTAATTGCATTCATCACAACCATTTACAACTGCAAGCAGTCTAGGCATTTGATGCAAACATACAGCCAAAAAGTTTGGTATCATAGAAAGAAGTCCTGAATAAGTTGCCATTTGTTTCCTTTGCACATTTTCTTCGTGAACCATACACATTTGAGCAATGCTCTACATGCTTACAAAATCAAAACACATTTTCAACACAGTTACTCATGCGATAGATCTCTGATAAGGGGAGTATGATGTACGATGAGATGGTGATCCTGCATGTAACAAATGAAATAAAGAAGAGACATGTGCAGAGCTTTGATTTAAACATCATAAAAATATATGTAGGATCACCATCAAATCGTACATGTGCAGAGCTCTGCACTCCTTCATGTTTTATTTGTTTCTCTGCATTATATTTTAATTTCTAATTTTGCTTCATTGTCATGGTTGTCTTATTTAGGAAACAAGATTTATCCCTTTGCAGCTAAAAAACAATATACAACTGACTTAATTTTTTTTTAGATTCTTATTAATTTAAAGTTCCTTTGATTACTTAAAAGGATTCCTTTGAAGAACTTTGTCAAAAGGCTGAAGTTTAATGTTTGATTTCTACTGCATTTCAGCATTGAGATATTCAAGCATAACAAGGAAGAACGAATTGCCAGAACATGGGGAACAACTGCCCCAGGGCTACCTTATGTTGAAGAAACCATTACCAATGCTGGAAACTGGCTCATAGGTGGAGACCTGGATGTCATAGATCCCGTCAAGTACAATGATGGACTTGATCAATATCGGCTTTCACCTGCAGAGCTTCGCGAAGAGTTCACGAAGCGCAATGCAGACGCCGTGTTTGCTTTTCAGCTCCGCAATCCCGTCCATAATGGTCATGCATTGCTTATGACTGATACTCGTAAGCGTCTCTTGGAGATGGGCTATAAAAATCCAATCTTGTTGCTTCACCCTCTGGGAGGCTACACCAAAGCTGATGATGTACCACTCAGTTGGAGAATGAAACAGCATGAGAAGGTAGTAGGCATATTAGCCACGTCTTTCTCACTTTTCTCATGTAAGAAGCTATACCAGAAATATGTGGAGCATTCAGTCTAAAACAACATACCATTTGCTCTTTCAAATCAAATAACTTGAAGTAAATTTTATACGATAAATTTGAGGTAGAGTATCTTGATCAAAATTTTGGTTAGTATGTGTCATAAAGCTCACGGATCTACTTTGAGATTATAAGGGCTTTGTGATTGATCCTAACCAATTTCGCACTAAGATATTCTAATACAAAATTCTCTCAATTTTATATAAATGTTTTTTTAAATTTTACCAAAATGCTATTACAGGTGCTTGAGGAAGGTGTCCTTGACCCTGATACCACAGTAGTTGCTATCTTCCCCTCTCCCATGCATTATGCTGGACCAACAGAGGTGCAGTGGCATGCCAAGTCTCGTATTAATGCCGGTGCTAATTTTTACATTGTTGGCAGAGACCCTGCTGGCATGGGTCATCCCCTTGAGAAGAGAGACCTTTATGATGCCGATCATGGGAAAAAAGTACTCAGTATGGCCCCTGGCCTCGAGAGACTCAATATCCTGCCATTCAAGGTATGTGAAATGTGAAGCCTTTTAAATACAAGGAACCGTAGTCTTTTAATCCAATCTGTGCGAGCGAAATTTAAAGGGACTGCTTCTTTCATTGATTGACATTGAAGTACCAGGATTTTATTAATGGTTCATTTGGTACTGAGAAAACTTCTTCTGCTCCTGTTTTTCTTTCTTAATTATAGTTACCCTTAAGGCTCAAATTCCTTAAAAAGGGCTCATTGAGTGATTTGTTGTGAGAAATCATGATTTTATTTCCACCTTTTCTAGTGTGGAAATAAAATTGTCACTTTTGAAAAGTATTTGTTGAGTTGTAAATCGAGCTGTCCTTGCAGTAATTTGGTTATTTGGAAGGAGAAGAAAGAAACACGATGAATGATATCAGTCAGCTATGTCAGATTAACAGACTTACCCTAATTTGCCTATCCTTTTTGCTCTATGCTTTGAAGAATTGTAGAAAATCAGTCTCTAAGGCTCTTATTTTGAGAATGGTATTATTTTGTCGGTCAGGTACTTATTTGAGGCCATTTAAGAAACATAGGAGACATTGTCCTTTGTTTGGTAAAATAATATATTGCTACAATATGCTATTGTTTATGATGCCCTGTTAATGTTTTTCATCCGATGTAAAAACTGCCACATATTGAAATGTTTTTGATAAGTTTTTCATGAATCTCTCCAGGTAGCTGCTTATGACAAAACACAGGGGAAGATGGCTTTCTTCGACCATTCAAGGCCCCAGGATTTCCTCTTCATCTCTGGCACCAAGGTATTCTTTGCTTAAATACAAATTCGAAACCTCTTCTGAGTCTGGTATTATGTCTTTGATCGATTTTGACTCGAGCAAAAATGATCATTTTCGAGCGAGTTTCGAGCCGATTTCAGTCAAATATGCATGTATGTATATGCATGCGTACAGGGGAGGAACTAGCCTCTCTTTTCAAGAGGGACAAATTTGCCTGTTAGGAGAAAAGGGAGGGAAAAAAATTTAGGGAGGAATGGCCGCCCTTAAGTGTGTATTATATATCGAGTCAATTTCAAGTTGATTAAACTATTTTTGAGTCTTTTTGAAGCAGCTACCTGATTTTAAATTTCAAATCTATTAATGATTTATGATTTATTGAATTTTGAGTTTTGAATACAATTATCATCCTAACATTATAATCTAACTTCTGAATGCCAATCGGCAGATGAGAAACTTTGCCAAGAGCAGTGAGAACCCACCGGATGGCTTCATGTGCCCCGGAGGATGGAGAGTTCTTGTAGATTACTACGACAGTGTGGCTTCTTCTCACGAGGGCGCCAAAATCCGAGAACCCGTTCCTGCTTAAAGACTGGCTTAAAGTTTAAACCATGATCTGCTTCGGCGTCGAAAGTTGGTGTATAATAAGCTCCAAGGAGCCATGAATATTTAACTTTGCCGCCAGAGAAACTGTGCGTGCTGTGCTGCTTTGTGTTCTTTCAGATTGCCTACGCAGCAATCGCCATTGTACAGAAACCGAATAGCTTATGTGATGCCGTGTGTCTCCATGGAGACATCGTGCTTGTTTTTTCCCTCAAAATATGTCCTTTTGTAGCTCTGTACGAGATCATTATTGGTAAATCTCTCTCTCTCTCTCTCTCTCTCTCTCTGTAAAACCATGGAAGTTATCAACTTTTTGTATATTGACGGAATTATTCATTTCTATACTTCATGAAGAATCAATCTATTTAGCTCAATTGAACTCATATGTTAGAATCTGACTTTTTTTTGGGGGTTGTTAAGCAAATCAGTCATAAATATTAGTATGTTAATGATTGGATTGTGTTTTGAGTATTGTGGGTTCCGAAAACTTGCCATCGACCTCTCACATTGAATAGAGTATGATTTGAATGTTGATCAAATTTTTAGAACACGGATGAAATAGTAGATAAAACATTATCCAGAGATTTCATTCTCATATTAGAACTTTATATGATTTGGGTTTTATCTACGAAAGCACATATAGTTAATTATCTCTCCAATGTCGAGAGAGAATTTCAATTCGCTAGATCGCTAAACGAGCAAAGATATAGTAATTTAAGTTTAAAATTTAGAATTTATGAAATTCATCATTATTTAACTTAAATCATATGGTTGGTGAAATGATGATGTGCTCGATTTTGATCCCATTGTTCCATTTCTTGCCGTGTCTAATTTCTTTCAATAAGGAGATAATAATTCAAGCGATCCCTATCGAACTATGGGTTGTCGTAAATTTTGTAAACATAAGGTGTTGTTTAAGGAGACAGTTTTAAGCACTTTACTTAACAAGCGTTTTATCAAATATATCTATGATTTATAACTCAAAAGCCATCGGAGAGCATACGCGCTACAATCGCGATCGTAATATAATTGGTTCATTTTGAACCACCAATCAGGACGTCAACGATCATATGGAGCGGCCAAGCCACACGACAAGACACGCTCACGATGAGATTGAGAGTAACATGTAGAACATTGATTTGATATTGGTTTTGGAAGAGTTTAATTTATCACATTTAACAAATTATTACGTAATGAAGTTAGATTTTGTTTTAAGTTTTTAAATATTAAATTTTATTTTAGCATTTAACACTTAGTAATTTATTCAATTTTATATTTGTATTGATACTTGATTTTGATTAATTTAATTTGAGCTTGTAGGCATATTTTGATAGTAACTATCTTATTTGGTTGAAATCTCTATTCAACATATTAATCGAGTTTATGACGATTATTTAACTTATTGTTTGTGATCGTCAATTCTATTAATTTAATAATCGATCTAGATTTATATTTCAGTATTTTGAATTTGAGAATATTGAATGTAATATCATAAATATTTTGATAATAATTACTCCAATTTGATATCTTTAATCAACTTAACTATTTTTGTCAACTCTACTTATTCTAAGTAGAATCGATGATTTATGTGTAATTTAAATTTTTCAAAAATTAGTATCATAATAGGCCTTGTCACTCTATTGCAAATATAGAGGATTGAGTCTTATAATTTAATGTAATTTAAGTTCATTTAAAAGTTGATCAGTTAGTAGACCCTAACAATACTTTTTCATGTATAGAGGATTAGACTTACTATGATCATATTTTATGGAGTTGAATATTTATATCTTTCATGGACTTGAATTAACATATGAATACATTCATTAACTCACATGCATATAGTTATAAATGATTGAATTGATTTCATTATTCTTTTTTTTTAAAACCCGCGCAATATATTCAGACACTAAGTTTAAGTATTTATAAGTGTCAGGGCTCATGCGGTTATTTGATAATTCATATTATTTTTATTTTTTAATTATGAGATTAATTTTTATTTTTATTTAATCCCTTAGGCTGCCGCTTTTTTGATATTAAAATTTGTCTTTAAATCTACATTAAAAGTATATCAGTGTTTAGTAATTTATGTAATTTTATTTCTAAATTATTAGATTAATTTCATATTTATTTAATCTCAAATTATCACTTTTTTAGATATTAAAATTTATATCTCTATGTCCGAACACATACATGTATTTATGACTTAGACAATTTCATCTAATTAATGAAATTATTAATTTTAAAAATTATAATTAGAAAAATTTTTTTTTAATTTTTGAATTGAAAGAAGCTCCATAATTAATGTAGTATTTAATTTAGTATCGCTTTTATCTTGCAGAAGAATTACGGATCCATGGCATGAAGATGTTTTAAATTATTCTAATATCTTATTAGATCCCTTGGAATAACATTTAATTACTTTCATTTATTCAAAGTTGATTAATCTTTGAATGTTCAATAGACGCTCATTTATATCTATTGACAATTTTCAAATTTATCATAAACTTTGTTCAATTTTTTCTTGATCAAATTCGAGTATTTAATAAGATAAATAATATGCTTCAAACATTTTATAAGATTTATTGATAGACTATCAAATTCATTGCATTTGTTATATGATCAAGTATTCAAATATTTCATAAGTTTTTTATGCTTTGATCATATAGTCAATTAAAGATTTTTAAATTATTTTATTATGAGTTTTAAAATGATTTTAATATTTAACAAGAGATTTTATCTCATGTAATTTCAATTTCAGTTAAACATATTTTTTTTTTATAGATTCATGTATTTCAAAATTTGATAAGTTCAAATTGAATATTGAAATTATCTTAAATTCAATTTAGGCTTAGAAATTTTTATTTAAATAGATTCCTTTAAGTCATTGTCATTGTGAATTTTTACATCATTTCAAAATTTCGTCAGTGCTACATACTATTTTGGTTTTACCACTTTATTGAAGCGTGGATGATTGTCTTCATGACAATGTATGATCTTCATACCATTAAAGATATTGATTAGTGATATCTTGATCATGTGCAGAAATATATATAATTTTCATATTTAAGCTCTTTTATTTATGCCTTTGTTTGAGTAATGATGAAGATTGTCAATGACTTGATACAATTGAGCATGATCTTCAAACCTTTGATTGAATGAATCGAGAAAGAAAGACAGCGGGGGAAAGTGAGCAGAAGGGGCTTCGGGATAGTCTCGTTTGGCTAGTCAGCCTTGGGCAAATGGGAGGAAAGCTTTTTTGAACTTGAGAAAGAAATGACAAAGTCGGTGCAGGAAACAACATTGTAAAAAAAAAAAGTCAACTACAATGCCTTTGATAATATTAGTCAGGACATAGTCAATTTCTTCAAGAAAACGGCATTTGCGCCTTTCTTATTGTGCCAAGAGGGTGGTTGTTATTGATATAGCTTCTTCAATAGCTAACCAATTAAGAAATTTGAGATCTGCCAATAAATTTCTCAAAAACCTTGAAACCGATGAATGAGTTCAGCAATAACAGGATACTGTTCAGGGTCAAAAAAGTTCTGCAGTATCTTAGGAGAAACTACTCCGAGATCAAGACCTTTTTGTAGATCCTGAGGAAGAGCTTCTCGTCTCCGACCAGCTGCATTCATCACTCGAGCTATTTCAGCTCGATTTTCTGCTACAAGACTTAGCAAGAAAGTACCACAAGAAATCAGCCACAAGAACCTCACCTTCCTTGCGAATGGCTTGCCCTTCAGGATCAAGTAATATAACCGCTTGATTCTTCTTTTGCAGTTTTCTCAAAACCCTACCAGGGACACATGTACCTCTAGGTCCATAAATTACATGACTTGCGGTTGTCACAACTACAAGCAATCCAGAAGTACCTCCATCAATCACTGCTTGCATGATAATCTGGGACATTGAGTAATCATCAACAACTCTTACTTGAGCGGATAGGTATGAACTAGGACTAAATGGAACAGATTGTTTTGAAGAAAGCTGGTCTATCACAGATCTGCCAGAGATGGATGTGAAACCAAAAACAAATCCTGAACCAGCTGGTGGTGCATATAGCTTGCGCTGTGTTTTAGTCAAGCCTCGAATCCCTTCAGCTTGAACAGTTCTCATTACGTCAAGTGGGTGCCACAAGAACAAGTTTGACTCCATCATCACGACAATAATTTAAAAGAGGCTCATATTTCTGCCAGCGCTCTGGTGGCCAGTGAGATGTGTAAGATCTTAAGGCTGCACCATCAATTCTTCCTTCCATGAATTGATTCACTGGTTCTTGTAGATCGCAAGGAAAAAGCTTCAATAGCCAAGGATAGAGACCTCAGCTGCTCCAAGCACCGGCTAAAGAGATTCCTCACGATCTCCAGCTCCAAGATCCTATCATCGTGAGAGAGAGGGAAGAGTCAAGGGCTCTGAATAGGAGTTCGCTGTTTCGGGATTGAGAGGGAACGAGTATTTTGACTGCTCCAAATTTTGTCCCGATTCCTCCCGGAAAATCCCCTTATTTGGTCGATTAAAGGCTCTTAAATGCAGCTTAATATTTTCCATTTAGGCCAATAAGCAGGATTTGAAAATTTTAAGTGAAATTTTGAATGCGATTAAGAAATATTTATGAAAAATATTTAATTTGATCAATAATCTCTATTCATTAAAAAAAAGAAATCCCGATTTAGTCATATTATGATTTAATTATTAAAATTAAATCAAACTGTGTTTAACTAAATTTGATATTTGATTTTCGCAATATTACGTCAAAATTTATGTGAATCTTGCTAAATTTTAAACTACATAATATGAGTATCATTTATTCGATGTTAAATTATTGATTGTAATTGGTTTACGGAGGTCATTTGATTAAAGTCGAGAATCAGTTGATTTGGTTCAAAATGTCATCATTTATTTTCGAAATTCACGCAGATTTATCCGAATTGAGAGCGGACAGTCTCGTTTGATAGGTTTCGATGTTTCAACGCGCTAACGTGATCAATTTTGCGAACGGAGGTCATTTGGGCATCGTCGCAGTCTCCTGACTCCAATATGCGTGTAGGTGCGTCGACGGATTTCTCTCTTGATCAGTCGACCGTTGAATTATGCAATATGTATATTCTAATCAATTTTGACGTTATTAACGCGAAGTCCGTTCATCGATTGGAGGTCATTTCGACTGATTTGGTGATATTCACTGCATTTCAGCTCTGATTTTCACTTTGAAGTTCATCGAATTCATCTTGTGAGCTCGACTTGACTTATGACGCATGCATGAAGGTCAACAAATGCCCCCAACAAATGTGATTCACGTATGGAGCGAGTCATATTTATTGAAAATTAAAGTCAACCTTGAATCTCAAATTACTACAGCTTTAATTTTAATGGCTGCGCAAAAGAGCTTCTTACACCATCTACTCTTTACTTCAATGGGTTTGGTGAAAATCTTTTTCTTCTATGTTGTTGCAGATTTGAGTTTCCTTCGACCCTAGCTTCGTGTTTGGTATGGTTTGATGAAGGAATTGGTTTTCTTGTTTTGAGTTTTGGAATTCATTCTGTCATAGCTTTAAGCTTGACGAACTTGATGAAGGATTGACCTGATTTGTCTACATTGACTTGTCAAGAAGTGCAGATATCTTCACTATGCTGCCGCTTGACCTGACTTATTGAAGGATGCGTACAGATGACTTAGCCTTCCGGCTTATATTAGGCCTATAATGTCGAGTTATCAGCCTAGCAATGTGTGCTTTAATAGACTGAATAACTACAAAATTCCTTTAGTTCGGCTATCGGCTTTGTATGAACTATGGAATTGCTTCTTCGATCTTGTGCTTTCTGCTTTAACGGACTTGGTGAGTAGATTGACTTTGATTTATGCTTTGTGCTTGATTAGATCATTTGATTATAGATTGAAATATCACATTACAGGCAATATAAAGATTGATTTGATGCAGCTCTAAATTGAGAGTTTCCTCAAATTGTCTTGGTCTATCGATCAGGTAGAAAGATCTCTTAGATTTTGGTTGCTTGTAATCACTTAGTTGAATTTGGTTTGAGATTAAACATCTATCCTCATTGGATTGACGAGTATGGGCTTTTTCACTGTGGCCTTCTCTTATGATTTGTTGAGTGAGGAGAGCGTCAGCAATTCGACCATTTGTGGGCTTGTTGAGTTCAACCTTTATAACTCATTCGTGTCCTATAATTTATGATGTAGAGGTTGATATTTTTCCTACTTAACTGATTGAAGCTTTTAAAATTAAGAGTTCTTCTAACTTGCTCTTTAGAATTTGATAAATCTAAGAGATAAACTTTTGATATTTGGGGTTGTCTTTTCATGTGTAGAAATATATTCTTTTTGTTTCTTACAAGAGCCTGCAATTTTAATAATAGTAATTATAGATATATTCAAGGATATCGACATAAAGCTCGATGTCAATCTGAATATATATACAAGAAGGCCCCCTATTTTGCATGAGAGGATTAGACAACCTTGATCATAAAAAAAGAGCTCCTGTCTAACAGGGCAATTGCAGATTAGCTCAGAAATGTATTACAGAGTTTGAACTTCTTTAATATAATAACTGTAGCTCATTCTGATCATCATGTATATTTATCTGAGGATTTTAGCTTGAAGCACAATATTAACTTAGATAAATATATAAAAATGCTTCCTATCTAAGAGGGGGCTTTGTAGTAATTATTGAGAGAATTTGGAATATCTTTAGTCCTTTACTTTATGCTTTCGGACTTGCTGAAGACTTCCTCTTGAGAGTTTAAAATTTATATTTTTCTCTTGTCCTCGCTTTGTGCCTTGGCTGGACTTAATGGAGTTGTTGACTTGTTACTGAGATAAGAATGACTTTGGTCCTATGTTTTGTGCCGGATTTATTGAAGATTCAACCTCTAAATTTGAAATTTGTATTTTTCCCTTGTCCTGGCTTCGTGCCTTAGTGGACTTGATGGAGTTGATGACTTGTTGGCGAGATGAGAACATCTCTAGTCATATGCTTTGTGCTTTGACGGATTTGTTGAAGATTCAATCTTGAAATTTCGTAGTTCATATTTCCTTATATCCCGGCTTCATGCTTTGATAGATTTGGCGAAGGAATTTCCTGAATTGTACTAAAGACTTGTCAAGTGGTATGAAATTACCTTCTTCCATAACTTTCTGCTTTAGTGGGCTTATAGACAGATGTCTGTCGGTGACCTAGCCCTCAGAGCTTGTATTGGGTCAAAGGTGAAGAGTCATCTATGCTTTGCACATAATGAATATATTGATGACATGACTCCCTTAGTTCAGCCTTTAGCTTTGTATGAACATTGGGATGACTTCTTCGGTCCTTTGCTTTCTGTTTGGTTGAACTTACTGAAGAAGAGTTGCTTTCGGTCTTTGTTGTCTACTTTAATAGATTTGTTGAAAGAGTTGACATTTCTCATTTGATATTGATACCAAACTCAGCTTAGTGCCTTCTCGAGTGAGGGTCTTTTTGTTGGATTTAAAAAAATGACCTTACGATAATTAGAGATGATCTCCCAGTCTGGGCCACTTAAACTCACCAAGTTGGAGGGATTTGGAGATTTGGATGTTCTCATCTTTGAACTAACGTAGTAGGAGGATCCCTTAATGCAGCCTTTATGGCATATTGAGTAAATTCTGTCAGCGACTCAGTCATATTTGGGCGTGTTGAGTTCGACCTTATGCACACGCTTGAGTCTTAGACTTGAACAATTGTTGGAGGATTTTATCATCGTGCTGATGAGACGGGGAACCTCGTACTATGGCCTTTGTGGCATATTGAGTAAGCAAACTTGCCAGCGACTCGATCATATTTGGGCGTGTTGAGTCCGACCTTATGCACCCACTCAAGCCCTAGATTTGTTGTATGGATGGAAGATGTGTTTCCAACTTGATTTGTTGATGTTTGCAGATTTGAAAATATCTCTTTTTGGTAAGTAAGGCTTTTTTTTAGTAAGTAAGACTTTGAAACTTGTGAATTTGAATACATAATTTGAACATGCATATGGGGATCTCGGCCTTAGGCGCGATGTCAACCCAAATACAAAAGGAGACTCCCTGTCTTATAAGGGAAAGCCTAATATTTTACTATAAAATTTAAAAAATGCCTCCTGTCTGACAAGAGAATATTTGCTTTATTTCAAAAATGTATTCTTGTGTTACGTGAGAATTTACAAGCAAAACTTACATATGTAATGACCCTGAGGAATAATTGGTATTCTCAATATCAGAACCAATTCTCCTTCTTGAAAAGTTCGAGGACGCACTGTATGATCGAATGCTTTGGACATCCTCACTCAGTAGACTTCTAAATTTTGCTGAGCTTTGAGCCTAACTTCGTCAAGCACATCAAGCTTTTCCCATCCATAGACACACATTCTCATCTTGGTAAGATCATGTTGGATGGCTACTCGGAGCGAAGGTAGTTCAACTTCAAGTGGTAGAACTGCTTCAGCTCCTAATACTAGTGCATATGGAGTGGATTTTGTGGGAGTCTTGTAGGTGGTGCGGTAAGAAAATTTGCTATAATTTGCCCTTTCACCGCTTTCTAGGGAACATATGCGATGTTAAATTGTAGTAGAAGAACAACCCATCGTGCCAAGTGACCTGTCAATGCTGGTCTTGTCATCAAGAACTTCAGCGGATCGATCCTTGAGATGAGAGTAATTTTATGAGATATCATATAATGATGAAGCTTTTGGACAACAAAAATCAAAGCCAAATAATACTTCTCGATTGTAGAGTATTACATGTTTTCTCCTATTAGCCTTTGACTAATGTAATATAGAGCATTCTCTTTTCCTAGTCATTGTGTGCCAATAGAGCACGTAGAGATTCTTTCAGTGTTGTTATGTACAAGAGGAGAGGTCTTCTTAGGGTTGGTGCTACGAGAATGGGTAGATTCAATAGATACTTCTTGATATTGTTAAAAGCCTCTGACATTCTTTGTCTTATTTGAAAGGAGTATCCTTTTACATCAACTTCTTCCTCTTGGACGCAGATCTCTGATCGACACCTCCAATAAACTTCTGGCTCAGAGTGTGGAATATGTATTTTTTTCAATCGGAGGACTGCGATTGAAGCTGAACTCCTCTTGAAGATATCAAGCTAATCGGCGACGGGATCCTTTGGATGACTTTCCAAGGTGTTGACCTTCAGAAATCTCATCACATATGACCTTTTTCTTAGGTACACATTCTTGATGAATTTCATTTGTGGTAGATCTCTGGGAGTACAGCCCAGATGTCACGCCGTTGTCTTTCTATAAGACAGTTTCACTTTGAGGCTTTTGCCTCTAAATTTGTTTACCTTTTTATCGAGATCTTTCGACGGCGTATTCTTAGACATGTGGTCTAGGTGTCATTCCCTGATGTTCACCGTGCAGAACTTGTGTAGAATGATCTTAAGTTCTTATTACCACTGATGATAGCTTTTGTAATGGAGCATTTTTGGCTTCTTTAGTAATTGACATTTCATACCTCTTCTTCATAAGATCTTTTTTCTTGACAACCTTCAAGACTTTATGCACTCGATTAAAAGAAAATTTCAGGTTGTTTCTTATGTAATGTTTGAGCTAACTACTTTGAGCCCAGAAAGATTGCTTAACATCACCAGTAGAGTTATCCTTTTTCACCCATTTCAAAATTTCAAATTTATTGCGGGTAGGAATACTCGCTTCTGGTTGTAAGATTGGTTGTATAATAGATGACCCACGTGAGAACTGATGAGCTCATAACTCAGCATTCCTTCTTTCTCTGTTTCCTTAGGGTCAGCTTGATTCCAGATGAAGAAGCTTCTATGTTGTGCCTTCTCGAGGCGAATAGTTCAACTAGTAGAGTATTTGCACTCATAGGCATGATTGAAACTTTCTGCCTAATGACGGTTATTTTCATCATTGACACTTTAGAATGACCCAATCTTTCGAATACAAAGGTTCTCTTTTGAGGAATCTCACTAGTAGTAATAACCATTCTAGTTGCCCCCTCCTCTGCATAGGTGGGCGTGTATAATATGCAAGTGTTTCAAGTAGAGGATTGTTTGCAGCAGCGATAGCTGGAAAGTTTATACTATAAAATTAGATGGTAGCTCCAACATCTCCAGTATTGATTACAACATTAGCCAGATGGATGTTGGCTCTGCGACCTAGCTTCATTATGAACTATGTGCTCTGAAGATCCAGTAATATAAAGAGCAAACATATTAGCCATAAGGACATGATTGGCTTAGATTTAGTTTCATTGATAATTGAATCTCTTTTTTTTTTTTTTCAATTTTTATTATACTCCACTATTATTATAGCTTAAATTCAACTAACCAAAGATGGAAAGAAATCTATCCCCATCGGAGTTGCCAGAAATTTGTGGGCTCCGAAAACTCTCCACCAACCTCTCACATTGAAGAGAGTATGATTTAAATGTCGGTCAAATTTTCAGAAGGCAGATGGAATAATAGATAAGACACTACCCAAAGATTTTACTCTCATTTTGTGAGGACTTTAGATCTGATTCTAGGTTTCCTATAGGCGTAAGCACCTATAGTTAATTGCCCCTCCTAATGCTGAAAGAGAACTTTCGATTAAGGCTAGTCATTAGATCGCTAAATGCATAAAATATAGTAGCAGCATGTGAAGTTTAAAATTTGGGGCTTATAATTTATGAAATTCACCATCATTTAACTTAAAGCATATGGTTGGTGGAATGATGACGTGCTCGATCTAGATCTCATGATTCCGTCATCCCGGTCAGGTTGGGCTGACCACCTCTTCTGACTAAGTAGACTAGAGACCACGACATCATTTGGAGGCAATCACCCAATCAGAGGACTCTAAACGTAATTGCATAATATGTGGAGCCTACTGGCCAAGCCACGCAGTCAGAGGACATGGGCCGTGTCCTTGTTGGTGTGGTGTTTATTTTTGGGTTTTGGTGCTTTGTATATATATATATGAGGGGACACCATGTGGATCCGCATTTGTACTCATTAGGGTGATCAGGTATGATATTAAGGAATAATATACTATCTTAAGAGATAAAAGTCACTACCCTATAATGAACCTAATCACCTAATAAGGACTCATAAGGCATGATGGGTCCTCAAATATACCAGAGATTTTTTCTTTATTTTACATGAAAAGATAAAGTAGGATTTATTTAAATAGGGTATGTTAAGTTTCCTATGGAGGCAAGCCTCCATAGTTAATTACATCTTAAGGAAAATGAATCCTTAAGAATACTCTCGATTAAAGTAGGCGATTGTTTTCTCCAAAGAATTCAAAGATAGGACTATCAAAGGATTAGTTGTATTTTTGAAAATCAAGTGGGAGAGATCAAAAGGGAAGAATTCTTATCGAAATCACAGGAGATGAGTAGGGAGTGTTCATGATACTAGGAAGCCTAGTGAGCATTCCAATCTATCCTATGGTTGTGCTTTATATGTTTAAATTTGAAGAGATTTATTTGTTTAAGTAGAATTTTTATTAGAAATCTTGGACTTATAATCACAATACAAGATTGTAAAAATACATAAGAGGTGAGGATTTATACTTGTAACTTGCAAAGGGAAACAACGACCTCAGATCTTAAATCTAGCGTGCTTTGGCGAGGGCCAAAATACGATCTAAATCTAAGACGAAAGTGGGTATATGGTTTACCTCCACAGAGAGAGTAAACCACCCGACTGCTGGGCTTATTATCACCTAGAGTGGTAAGCAACTAATTCCTTCTATGCTTTAAATCCATGTAGGCAAGTCTTATGCTTTACAAGATGGTTGGACTGCTATTTACTTAGAAGATAGACTAAATCTTTAAACTCACTCCCTAAGAGACTAGATCATGAAGGGCATGAATAATGATTTAACTCTAATGCAAATTTTGCCAAGTTTTATTTAATTTTTGGACTTTTTATTTTGACACATGCTATAGGATTTTGTATGTTTAAATGCATGCAAAATTGATTATGGGCTAAATCAAAAGAGAAATATGTATTCTTCCATCAAAGGCTCTTACAGGTTAAGCCTTTATTTTCTAGCATAGATGGAAGCCCTCTCTTAGCAAAAGTGAAAGAATATGATATGCATGATATTATACATTCAATCATCTAGCTAAGGGGTTGCTAAACATTTTATTATCTTGATTTAATTCTTAGGCTTTTATGTGAGGTTATGAATTATTTTAAAATTTTAGTAATGAGTTATTAATAGGATAAAAAATTTATTTTTATCCTAAGAGCCTAATGTATTTAGGTCACACAACAATCACCAATCATAAAGAAACTATGAAAAGTCATGCTATTTCTAATGCACAAGCTAAATAAAACATCAAATAATTTTATAAAGCTATCACAAAAGAATAAAAGGGCGATGCGGCCGGGTACCACCATACAACCCGAAGAGAAATGTGGGTAGCCGAGGTCTACCCTTATACATCATGTTATAATGAAAGAATAATTACAATTATGAAATGATAAGTGTTATGGGGGTCTTCATTCTTCGTCCTCCATTCTTCACTCTTCATCATTCATTCCTTTATTTTTTGATTTTCTCCATTTCTTTCTTTCTTTTGGCTTGATTGGGATGTAACTTGCTTTGAAGGCATCACATGGTATATAAGACTTAGTCTTATAACTAATGTTCATCATTAATCTCCATAACAATTATCCTAATACTAATGCAAAAAATTATATTCAAATGGATGGAAAGTAAATCTAGCTACACCTGTGAAACAAATGTTAGCTAAAAAAAAATACCATACAACCCAAGCAGTTATAGGAATAATTTGGACTTAGCACCCCACACATGGGTAAGCAAGTCCACTTGTCCTAACTTGGGCTATGCTTAGGGGCTAATCAACATGCATAATAAAAAATATTTATATTTTTATTACAATGACCCCTTTAAGCACAACCCCTGCATAAAACATGATTAGGCTAATATCAGCCTAACATTCAGGCTACGCACATACACCCTATCATCCAATCTAAAATAATATATCACAAAACTAAACATTCATGAAACCATACACCACCCTAACATAAAGCTTGAAATGATGACTTAGCCTAATGTGCATGTGTTAGAGCTTGTGCAGTATGTTCTAATTAGGCTTTAGAGTTATGACTTGCTAAGTGTGAGATGTTTAATGTATAAAGGGTTGATTTGGGGATTTTACTTAGTGTTTTCTTTTGTTTTATGTAACCTGCACTTAGCAACTAAGTGTAATAAAGAGAAGAAAGAGAGATAATATCTCTTTATTCTACTTTAAGTCATTTCTAAGATAAATTAATTAATGAATTTTCTTTAGTGAATGATTTATTATGTGTTTTAATTAACTCTAATTTTAGATTCATTCTAAATAACCTTATTCAATAAGAAAGACATCTTAGGGTTAATTAGGATGGATTACTATGACATAACACACTCATTTAATTCTTTCCATCATGTATATCATGCATATGAATAACCCTAAGCATACCTATACATGCAATGTAAATTTTAGCACACTTTGATTATGAATGCAAAGAAGTATATTTTGAATTTAAATGTTTCATTTGCTGATTGAATTATGAATGTATGTCTTTATTATGTAGAAAAGTGGGATTTTTCATCCATTAGCTAAATACACATTCATATGTATAAAGTTATAAGTAAGTATGACACCATTGTTTTCTACACCAGGGGCGTAAGGTACAAGACCTACTTAGGGATACTCAAAGCCTCGTAGTCTGGATGTCCAGATTAATATACCACTTTTCTTAGATACATGTAAATGTATGAATAACTACAAGCATCGGAATATCCATGCAAAAGGTTGTACTTGCTTTATTTGATTTGTGATTCTTTATTCATTAGCCACATCATACATGCATATGTATAAGAGTTTTAAGTGAATACGGTGCCATTATTTTCTATACATGGGCATAAGGTATAAGACCTACTTTGGGCTACTTAAAGCCTCACAGCCCCAGGATGTCCAGACTAATATATCATATTTTTCAAATACATATGAATGCACAAAAAGAACTACATGAACAGGGAATCATGCAAGAAATTATGTTTGATTTGGTTATGTTATTTACATGTGTGATATGAAATTCTTTCTAAGTCTTAACATGGAGATGCATAGGAATAGATTTAGGCAAATGTTATGTCCTTTTCAAATGAACTATACACTTGCAAATCCTATGTGGATCCATGTTAAGATAGGAAAAGAGGACTTCACATTACATATCTTATACTATCATCACATGCAAGCTCATAAATACTTGTAAGTAGCATCACTTCATTTATAATAATTAATTTATAGGTTATGAAAATAGTTTTTAGTTTAATAGTGATAATATCCACTCATATTCTTAATTTTAGCCAACACATGCAATTTGACATAAAAGAAAATATTTTATTTTATTAATTTTCAAAAGAAATGAATGCATGATTTCATATGAAAAATAATATTTAGCATGATTGGAAAGAAATAAAGGAATGCAAACACATGATTTCATTCATCCATAATTAATTCTTAAGGACAATCATATTAAATAAGGCTATTTAAAATGAACCAAAATTCTTTAAATACAATTTTATCTTTGAATTTGATTTGACTTAGGAAATATGAGAGATGTTTGCTAATCCTAACCCATTTCCCCATGTGTGAATTAGTTTGGTTTAATGAAGAATATTGAAGTTGATTTTATGTTTTGATTAGGTTAAGGTATGAATTAAATGAATTAATTATCTCTTACTTACATCACTTTAAGTTAATTAACTAATTAATAATAAGCTAATATGATATGCAACCACATGAAAAATAAATTTGTAATGCTCCTAAGAAATGAAAGGGGCCTAATGTAATTAGCTTATGATTAATAGTTAATTAAGCTTAAAGGATCTCACTTAATTACTTTTATGATTTTCTCACACATGTGAGCCAACCATAATTTATTATCTCTCACCTTGGGTTATTGAACACCCAAGGAGCTACCCAAGATCAATTAAAGGTTGCTTAGGTGTGGATAAATTAATTTTTTTAATTTTAATTTTATTAAGCTTTTAATGAATTGATTAAATATTTTGGTTATGTGTTAATTTGAATGATGAAATTGACTTAGGGGAAAGGATCGAGGGCAAGGCCTCAATCCTAATTCCTAAATCATTTAAATATTCAATTAGGCTTTGATTTTCTTATTTTGAAGATTAATCACTTAATTAATCAATTAATCCATCCATTAACCCATTAATTAATTTGATTTTTAAAGATAAAGAAGATTTAGAAAATGAATTAGGAAAAGTATCCCTAACCACATTCTTTAAGTGATCTTACTGTTCAACATAAATAATTATGTTTAAATGATTAATCAAGTTAGTGTTCATTCATTAATTATGATTAATTGGATTAAGAGAGTGATTAGATCTTACTCAAATAATTTTCCTAATTAAGCAATTAATAAAATCTCAAAAAAATAGGGGAGGTAGAGGTCATCCCCCCAAACATCCACAAAAAATTTGAGGTCAATTGAGTACTTAATTAAGGTATAATTAAGCTAATTAGATTTTTTGATAAAACCCTAATTATGTCAAAATCACTATTTAAAATTAATTAATTATAATTTTCTTAGATTCTCCTATGAAATATCTTCAAAATGAGTCTAAGTTTGTATTTTTTGAATTTTTCTATAATTAGTTATGATTTTAGAAAGTTTAGGGTTAAAACAAATTAATTAAGCTAATTAAGCCTTAATCTCATCGGGCCACATGGCAGCTGATGCTGTGCACTTTCCATGGCATGATGGGATTGTCTATTTAAGTAGTCACATCCACGTGTTGACTCAGCGGCAGCGGACGCGCTTTCTCGTGAGTCGTCCGATCTAAGATTGGACAGCTACGAGTTAATCTACGGGTTAAGGGAGAAATCAAAGGATCTATCGCACGATTTAATCATAGCCGTCCATTCCGATCATGTGGAACAGATGATGTATGATATATCCCATTCACGAGCAGCGAAAGATGAGCACTGTTCATCTTTCCCCGTTCTATCTGAGCTCACCCGAGCTCAGATTGGGATCAAATGGATCCTACACCATCTAAAGGAGCATGCACTCACATCCAATGGCTGAAATCCATCAACATGGAAATTTCTTTCACAAACGACCAATGCACAGAGGCCTAAAGCTATGATTTTGAGAAATTACCTCGCCGAAGCTAAGACCGGCGGTCGGGATCAATGGAGGTAGCTTCGTCTAGTAGAGATGAAGCCTTGTTGAAGAAGTCCGAGCTTAATTTGGCCTAGGGTGCTTGGTCGACCAATCCATTCATGCACACGCCTCGGCTTCGATCGAACTCCGATCTCTGGTGCTTTGGAAGGCTTGGAAATGGTTTGGTTGGCTTCAATTGAGTATGAGGATGGTGTGGGTGCATGGAATTGGGATTTGATTTAGTAGAGAGGGAGTATTGCTTGAGGGAAGGGTGTCCTATTTCAATTTACGCACGGGAGTGGTAATGGCCGATCGAGGAGAGGTTGGGGATCCTTGGAATCGCTATGAGGGAATTTGAAATGAACATTGGGACTGAGAATGCGATTGGTGTTGTCGCCTGCTCGAATTGAGGGAGTATATCCCTCAATTAAGCCAGGTGGATGGACGTGATTGAATTTGCAAATCCCATCAATTGGCCATCGTCGGGCCATTGGAGGTGTCACCATGAGTTCCATGTGGCTCGCCTGGATTGGTCAAGTCAGTGGTAGGAGCTCCAAGGGAAGATATGGAGTTCCGATGTGGGATTGCTCTTCCTTGTGTCCATGGGTTCAGCCATGGATGAGAGGGAAGAAGCATGGATCCTTTGGTCCATGGCAAAGGCTAAGGGGGTTTAGAGTGGGCTAGGAAGCTCTAGGAATGCTTCATTTGACATCTTGATGGCTATTATGGAGATAACAAAGTGGACTTTGCCACTTATGGTAAGGATCCAATGCAAATGGCTTTACACATTGGTCAATCCCCTTTGGCTTGGTTTCAAATGGGCTTAGGCAGATTCAAGGGTGCTTTGGGGCTGATGTGGAGTGGGTTTGATCAGCCAAAGGGGTTCAATAGGGTGGCTTGAAGTGGTTTAGCTCAATTTGCACAAAAGGGTTCAATTGGGTTCATATTGGGTTGAGTTGACTAATTGGCTAAATTGGGTCAAACCAAGGCTTGGGTTAGGTCTAAATCATGAATTGGAATATTTTGGTGTGAATAATTTAATATGGTTTGGCTTATATTTGGTTGACTCATTTGGCTTCAAATGGGTCAAATGGGTCAAGTTAACCAATTTGACTTAATTAACCAAATTGGGTTGAGTTAGGTGTTGAGTCAAGTTCAATTGGTCATATGAAGAGGATTGGTAGCTTTGATTTGGTTTAATTGGGTTTGATTTAGGTTTTGGCCAATTTGATCCTTTAGGTTAATTTGGGCTAGGTTGGGTCAAGTTTACCAATTGGTCAATTTGGGCTCAACTATGACTTTGGTCAAGTTCAATAAGTTATTTGGAATGAACTTGAGCCATTGGTTGCAATCAATTTGGATTAAATCATGATTTTTTCTATTTTAATTTTTTAGGCCAATTTGGGTCAACTTGGGTCAAATGGCCAATTAGGCATGGTTTGGATCAAGTGAGGGTTTGGTCAAGTTCAAACATTGATTATGAGTGGGTTTGAATTAATGGTTTTAATCAATTTGGCTTAAGATAGATTTTGGTTAGTTTAAGTTTCATTTGGGCTAGATGTTGACTTGGTCAAAGGCTAGTTTTGACCCAATTCAAGGTGGTTGGTCACCCTATGATGATTGTTGATCATGATTTGAGGTTTATATAGGTTTAGTTCAATTCAATTTGGGTTGGATAAGACCTTGGCTCAAAAAGGTCTCTCAGGCCATTTTGGATCGAGTAGGCCTAAAGGGGTCAATTGGCTTGATCATGGCTTGATTCAAGTTTGGTTGAACCCACATATGAGTTTAGGATTGAAATATAAATCCAATTGTAATTGGTTTGGAGCCAATGAGTTTTGGTTCATATGTCAATTTCAAGTCATAAGGGTTAACTTGTTAATATATGATTGGGATGACTTGGTTATGGTTTGATAATGGTGGTTTATTTTATATTTGGATCTATGATTGAAGGAATGATTGACTCATGAAGAAATCCATGAGTTGTGAGTTGATTTGGGTTTCATTTAGCCAAGTTCAAAAATTTGGCTAAAAGGGATAAAATTGGAAATTTGATTTGATTTGAGTTTGGTTTTGGTCATTTGAATTTATATTTCATTTATATTTATGAATATAAATGAAGATATAAATGGGTCATGAGAAAATCACTTGAGTTTGAGTGATTTGGAAGTAAATTTGATTGAGCTTAGGATGTAGGTTAAAAGGGCTAATTTGGGTTTTGATTTGGTTTGATTTATTTTTGGTCATTGGAGGGTAGGTTTCATTTATATTTATGAGTATAAATGAAGGAATGATTGATTTATAAAGAAATCAACCAAGTTTGAGTTAATTTGAAGGAGTTTTAGCTAAGCACATGAAGTTGATTCATATGGCTTAGGAAGAGATTTTTGGAATTTGGAGTTAATCATGGGTTTCAATCATTTGGAATTTGGAATTGATTTATGATTTGGAATTTAATTTGAGATTGTATTTGATAATTGATAAAATCAATTGGGTTGGGGTTGATTTGGATTTAGTTAAGGCAAGTACATAAGATAAAATCAAAGGGACCAAGAAGGGATTTAGAGTTTGAATTTGGTGATTGATTTCAATCATTGGATAGTTGGATTTGATTTTAGAATTTGAATTTGAATTTGAGATTTGATTTGAAAGAAGGAAGCAAGGATTGGGTTTGGGGTATAGGGTCGGCAAGTCTTCCTAAATTCTAGGGCCCAACCTATTCCTATGTCTAACTCTTCTAAGACTCTAGGGTTAGGTTAAGAGTTCACCTAATCACTAGATTTGTCTTAAGACTAAGAAACTCTTAGTGTCTATAAGAGTCCTAGACCTATGATGAGGAAGTTGAGAGCTCACTCCAAAAATGTGGTCAACAAAGGGTGCCCAATAGGTGTGGTGTGACTAACAAGGCACACCGCACATTTTGGTGTTGACTGAGATGATTAACAATGTCCGAAGGATCGCAAGCACTAATAGAAATGAGCTACTCCTAAACTCGAGGTGTAGAAGGAATCAAGATCTTAGTGGAATGCAACTCCACTCATGCTAGGGGCATAAGGGAGGAAGAAGGGATCCACCAAGGGATCAAACATGTGAACCTTCCACTAGGAAGTTCAAGTTATCCACTAGGGATAAGAAGTTTGGATTTGGATGCAAGGTATGATTTGGGTAGAGTGTCCGTTGGGGATTAGGATGTATAACCCACCAGGGATAGATGTATGAACCTTCCATTATGGAAGCAGGTTCATTATCCATTAGGGATAAGGTGGGTTTAGATTTCTTTTAAGGGTGCACTAGTTGTGGAATGTAAGTTGAATTGAATTTGATTGATGTCTCACTGCAAAAATTGATTGATTGTTTGTTTAAGTTTTGGATTTTAAGATGAACCCCATCGGTTTGCAATGGATCGCACTAAGAAGGGGCTATGTCGGCCTTGGCTTATCTCAGATTTACCAATCCAAAGGGGTAGTCCACCAGCCACATGGTGGAACAACCAACCTAAGGGGTTGCCCTATGGTGTACAATGACTGTGCTAGGGATAAAGTGTAGCAGACTTATATCTCCAAAAGTGAGGGAAAACTGCTGGGGTGATCTGTTGGGCACAACAAATCAAACCCAATATGACACGACTATTGAATGAATGCCGATGGGGGACTTATATCAACTCAGAAGTAGTCAGGATAATGTTATTTGAATGAATTGAATTTGTTTTAATTTCATTTGTTTCAATTTGATGGTGTTGACCTCATTTTTTTATGATGAGCTCTCAACCCCTCCATCTTAAACATAAGACTCCCCTTAGACTTTAACAGATCCTTTAGTCTTAAGACACATCTAGTGATTAGGTGGACACTCAACCTAGCCTTAGAGACTTAGAAGAGTTAGCCATAGAAATAGGGTATGCCTTAGGGGTATTAGAAAAATTTGTCTATCCTGTAGCTTGAACCACATTCCACACTTCTTTCCTTCAAGTCAAACTCCAAATCAAATCAACATCAAACCTAAATAATTCCAACTTAATTGATTTTCTCCAAACTCAAATCAGCCCCACATGATTGAAACCCATAATTGAAACCACATGATTGAAACCTATGATTAAAACTCATGATTGTAACCCATAATTCAATGCCACATGATCGAAACCTATGATTAAAACTTATGATTGAAGGCCATGATTGAAATTCCAAATCTTGCCTAAGTCCTTTATTTCTCTCTTAAGGACCTAGCCTAAACTAAATTCAAACCACCTTAAATTCATGAAATTTTCTCACAACTCATTTATATTCTCATTTATATTCACATATATAAATGAAATTTAAATTCAAATCAATCAAATCAAATTCCAAATTCAAATTCAAATCACAAATCTTTCCAAAGTCACTTTGATTTTCTCTTAAGGACTTAAGCCTAGATCATGTTCAAATCACTTCAAATCTTTTAAATTTTCCCATAACCCATTTATATTCTCATTTATATTCACATATATAAATGAAATATAAATTCAAACAACCAAAACCAACTCAAAATCAAACTCAAATTCAATCAAAATAAACCTAAGCCTTTCAAGTCAAATCTTAGCCAAATCAATTTCAAATCAAGCCAAACCCTTGATTTTTCTTCATGATTAAATCAATCCTTCAATCATGAATCCATATATAAACACAAACTTCAATCACTAAATCAAAACTCAATTCAAAAATCAAACCCAAGTCAAACTCATGTTTACCCTTTTGAACTTGAAATTGTCAAATGAATTAAAACCCATTTGACTTCAAATCACTTTCAAATGGATTTATATTTCAATCATAAGTCCATATGTGAGTTCAATCAAACTCAAATTAAGCTTCAACCAAGCCATTTGACTCACTTAGGCTTACTTGACCCAAAGTGACCTAAAGTACCCTTATGAGCCAAATTCTAATCCTAATCAAATTGGATTGAACTAAGCCCACCTAAGACTCTCATCATGATCAACAATCATCATGAGATGATCCATCACTCAAATTGGGTCAAACCAAGTCAAACCTAAGAGTTGACCAAGTCAACACTTAGCCAAAATAAAATCCAACATAGCCAAAATTCATCATAGGCCAAATTGATTGAAACCAATGATCTAAGTTCATTCATGATTAATGTTTGAAGTTGACCAAGTCAACATTTGAGCCTAACCTAGCTCAATACTTGACGCTTGACCCAACTTGATCTAAAAAGTCAAAATGTGTCAAAACTTGATCTAAGTCAAATTGATTGAGACCAATGGCTCAAGTTAATCCCAAAATGATTGTTGAACTTGACCAAAGCCTCAATTGGCCAACTGGACCTAACATAGCCCAATTGACCTTGAACCCAACTTGACCTAAAGGGTCAAATTGAGCCAAATTCAAACTTAACCAAAATTGATTGAAAAAAAAGATACCAATCCATTTCATATGACCAACCAAACATGAACCAACCCATGACCTAATAATCAAATGGGTCAAATGGTCAACTTGACCTATTTGACCTAAATGAACTAAATTGAACCAAATTCAAACCTAAATCAAATTGAATCAAACCAAAGCCACCAAAACATTTCAAATTGTCATATAAACTTGACCCAACTCTTGGTTTGATCCAATTTGACCAATTGGTCAACTTGACCCTTTTTGACCTAAATGGGTCAACATGAGCCAAATCATATCAGACCAACTCCAAATTCAATGAAACTTGGCCAAACCTATTTTATCATCATACCAAACATGCCCAAACTAAAATCAAGGTCAAATGACTATTTTACCCCTAGGACATAGGGTAACCTAAAATCAAAACCACTTGAAAAATGGTCAATTCTGTTTCATGGACACTTGGTATCCTCTTAGTGGACCAAATCGTCACTAATGGACCTAGTGCACACAACCCAAACCCAAAATTGACCATGTGCTTGAATGTGGCCACATGGAATTCCTCCTCCACTTGATTTAGGCACATGAGAGCTTCACCATTCCACTCCTCTGGCCAAACCGATTGCAAGGACACCCTAAATGGCCTAAGAAACCCACTCAAGGTAGTCAATTGGATCAAAATGGAAAGGAGGTTTGCGGGTCCTGGGGGGGGAGATATACCCTAATTATTCAATCCACACTCTCCTAATTGAAGCATAAGAACTCGTGAGGCCCCTAGTCTTCCCAAGCTTCCTAGAGAGAGTTTGAAATATCATCTTCTCAATTTTCACAGCTTGAAAATAGGGGAGCTCCACCAAAAACCAAACTTGCTCCACACTCAAAATTAACCCAATTCCCTTTGCAAGCACCCTCAGGGAGCTCGATCAAACTCACCCAAGCCTTCATCCAAGCTCTTGAGGCAAGGGAGGATCTACTTCAATCAAAATCGAGCTCAAGTGCAAGAGGAGTTGGCCCATAGGAGTATCTACCCAATCTTAGAGCCTCCAAACTTCAATAAAGCTTAGTCTCCACTAGACGAAGCTTCTCCAAGAGAATTGAGCGCCGACGATCACCTCCAGTAAGGTTAGCCATTTTTTTGAGCTTAAATTCAATGTGGTTTGGAGCTTTGTGAAAGGAATTTTAATCCCATAAAATTCTAACTGTTAGATGTGCTTACCACCTAGATGGTGTGGGTTGAATTTCAATCCAATACATGCTCAATCGATCTCAGATCATCTCCTTGAAGATGGATGGTGTCCATCATTCATAAGGATTTACAGAAATAGATCATGGGCCATCCATCCGTGTATTTTGGATGGACAGTCATGATTAAGATGTATAATCCATGTTTTAATCCATTTGATCCGTAGCTTTAATATCAGCCATCCGATCCTTGATCGGACAGTTGAGGAGAAAGCGCATAATGCCGCCGCTGATGTGGCGCTACGTTGTGACAAGTTAAAGATCCAATCCCGTTGCGCCATGTGGAAAGCGCATGCCGCATCAGCGGCCCACATGGCACCGATGGGATTAAATATTTAATTAGGCTATTAAATGTTCTAATTAATTATGGAAACTTTCTAAATTCATATCTAAGCCTAGAAAAATAAACAAAATATGAAATAAATTGCATTGGATAGATAGTTGAATATAGAATATTCTAAAATTGATTTCAATGGATTTTGAATATTACTTTTCTCTGAATTTGAGTTTTATTGGGAATGTTATTTTGCTAATTACCTTTTAATTACTCCACTGATTAATCCTAAACTTCTTGTGCTTAATTAGTGGGATGACCGTACCTCCCCTAATTTTCTTGAGATTTATTGGTGGCTTAATTAGAGGAATTACTAGTTCATTCCTTAATCACTCCTTTAATATAATTAAGCTTAATTAAGGGCATAATTAGTGGTTTAACCCACTGGTTGAGTCAATTAAATTTTGATTAAGTGAATATGAGGTTTAGGGAGTAATTTTAGAATGCTTTCCTTAAGATATTCCCTAAACCTTTTCTTTCTTAATTCAACCTTAATTAAGGGTTAATTCACTAATTATCCCCTTAATTAATTTCATAAAATTCTAAAATTTTTTAAAACTCAATTAATCTATCTTGGGTAGATGCTTAGGTGTTCAAGAGCCTAAGTACAATTAAGGAAATCAAAATCCAACTCATATGTGTGTGTGTGTGTGGTTATGAAAGTACTTAAGTTAAACCCCTTAGCTTAATTAATTATTAATCATGTGTCAAATGCATTAGGCCCTTCTATTACTAGGTGCATTGTTGATTTAAATTTCATGTGTGATTTTATGTCATCTCATTGGCTCATAATTATTTGATTAAGTATGCTAAGGTGGTATAGGTAAGGGGTAATTAACACACTTAATTTATACCTTAACCTAACCAAAGCATAAAATTGATCTAATCATCTAAAAAATTAAACTAAAATAGCAAACATATGTGGAAATGAATTAGGAACAACAAACTCACCTCACATTTCTCAAATTAAATCAAACTCAAAACAAAATCAAACCTTCTTAAAAAATAATTTGATTTGCTTTAAGTTTTCTTATTTTATAAGATTATCTTTAGAAATTAATTAGGGTTAATGTGTTTACATACTTTCATCACTTTAGTTTATTCCTAACATGCTAAATGTGTATGTCATATAAGTTTCATGCATTCATGCTTTTCAAAAATCAAATTAAAAAATGAAATGTTTCTTTATGTCAAATTGCATGTTTTGGCTAAAGTAAAAAAAAAAAAAGAATGGCTATTATCACAATTAAATTCAAAACTATTTTTAAAATCAATAAATCAATACCTAAAACGGAAAGTGTGCTACTTATAGTTTATTTATAAGCTTATATGTGAATGTAAAAATGTGTCTTATGTTTGCTTCCTTTCTTTCCTCTTAATATGGATTTGAATAAGATTTGCAAAGTGTATAATTATTTTAAAAGAACATAACACTTGCTTAAATCTATTCTTATCCTCTTCCATGTTATGACTTAAGAAAGATCCTTAGACTCCACATATAAATTGCATAACCAAGTCTAAACATAGGTACAAGCTTTTGCATCTTTCTTTTTCATTCATTTTTTTGTACATATGCTTGTATTTAAGGAAAGTGATATATTAGTCTAGAAAACCCCAGGGTTGCGAGGCATTAAGTAACCCCAAGTAGGTCTTGTACCTTATACCCTTAGTGCTAATAATGATGCCACACTCACTTATGTATTTCATTCATTCATGTGTGCATGTGAAAAATGGATAACAAAATCTCTTTTCTACTTAATACAAATCATGCATCATAAAATATTCAAATTTTCTTAAGTAACTCACTTAGCATTCATCATAAAGTGTGCTAAACATTCTCATTTGTATGTATAGATATGCTTAGTATGCATCTATAGGCATGTTAGACATGTTGGAAAAGAAATGAAGTGATGTGTATTTTGTGAATTTAGTTCATTTTACTTAATCTTAAAATACCTTTCTTTTCAAATAAGTTTGTTTAAGAAAAATATAAACTTAGGATTAATTAAAACACATAATAAAATATTCACTAAACAAAACTAAACATGAATCACTTTTTAAAATTACTTAAGTAAGGAAAAGAAGTTCTCTCTCTTTCTCTATTTAAACTTAGTAATTAATTGTGGATTCATTTAAACTAAATAAAAATAAAAAAAAATAAAATCAATCCCAATCAATCTAAGTTGAACATCTTCACACTTAGAAAATCCAAACCTTAAAGCCATAGTTAAGCATACCACACAAATCTTCTAAAGCACACACATTAGGCTAAGTTTTAGGTTAAGGTGGTGTATGGCTTATGCTTGCTTTTATTTTGTGATGTATTATTTCTAGTCTAGATGTTAGGGTGAATGTAATGAGAGAATGAATGGTAGACGATCTTAGTCTAACCATTATTTTTGGATTAAGGGGGGCAATCAAATAAATAAAAAATATAAATGTTTTTGTTGTGCAGGTGCTTATACCTCTAAGCATAATCGAATAGGCCAGGTGGAGTTAGTTACTCATGTGTGGGGTGCTAAGTCCAATATACATGCTTGAAATTTGTATGGTTTATTTAGCCAATCTTTGATTTTTCAGGTGTTAGTTAGATTTACTTTTCCTTTTCATGTAATTTTTGCAATTAGGATTTTGGAATGAATGTTATGGGGGATTATGATGAGCATTGGTCATAAGATCTCATCTTATGCACCATTTGAAGTCTTTGGAGCATCCACATTTCAACCATCCAAAAGAAGGAACCAAAGAAGAAAGGAGAAAGAAGAAAGAAGAAAAGAAGAAAGAAGAAAAGAAGAAAGAAGACCTCGATAACATGAATTTCCTTGCTTAATTATAAATTAATTCATTTGTAATTGGGGTTGTATTAGGGTAGAGCTCTATTACCTAATTTGTTTTCGTTTTTGTGCGGTGGTTCCCAACCACATATGACCTTTTATTCTTTTACGTTAGCTTTATAAAATGTGTGATAGTTTGTGCATTAAGATGACATATTTTCCTAGTTTTTTTCTTACTTGATGTATGACCAAGATGACGATTAGGCTCTCAGGAGAAAATAAATCTTCTACTAATTTAATCAACTCAAAGATTAAAATAAATAACTCATAATCCCATTTAAAGCCTAAGTTAAAATCAAGATAAAAGAATTAGTAACCCTTAGCTGGATAAGTATTTCTTTTATAACATCATGCATAAAAGCATATTGTTACACTCTTGATAGAGGGCTTCTATCTTTGTCAGAGAAACTTGGCTTGACTTTTGAGAGTCATGGTAGAAACACACCTCCCCCTTCTTGTTGAGTTTGGCCCATAATCTTGCTTCTCATACATTAGGCATATGAATCCTATAAGCCTGAGTCAAATGATTGTCCAAAAATAAAAATAAAATGTAATGTGAATTGCATTAGATCTAGGTCATTTTCATGCCCTTACATGATCTAGTCTCTTAGGGAGTGAGTTTAAGGACTTAGTCTCTTTCTAAATAAATAATAGCCTAGCTATCTTGCATAAAGCATATGACTTGCCTACATGAATTTAAATCGTAGGAGGAGTTAGTTGGCAGCCAACCCCAGCCAGTTGTAAGTCCAAGTAGTCGGGTGGTTTGTCCTCTCTTATGGAGGCAAACTAAATATCCATTTTTGCCTTATATTTAGGTCATGATTTTGGCCCTCGCTAAAGATCCATAGATTTAGGTTCTGAGATTGCTTCTCCCTTCTATGGGCTATAAGCATAAATCCTCACCTTTTAGGCATTTTCATGACCTTGTATTATTTTGAATTACAAGCCCTAAACTTCTAAAAAAAATTTAACTCAAACAAACAATTAAATTTCAAAAGTGTAAAGCCCAACCATAGGATATTTTGAGATGCTCGCTAGGTTTCCTAGCATTGTGAGCATCTCCTATTTATCTTCCTTTGGCTTCGATAATAACTCCCTCTCTTTGATCTTTTAAAATAAACTAATCGATTGATAGTTCCGCCTATTGAAATTTTTGGAGACAATGATCATTTACCTAAGGGATTTCATTCTTTATGATGTAATTAACTATGGGGCTTGCCCCTGTAGGGAACTTAACGAACCCGATTTAAAATAAACCCTACTTTACTTTTTCATTTAAAGTAAGGGAAGAATCTTTGATACACATGCAGACCCATTGTCCTTAGGAGTCGTTATTGAGGTGATTAGGTCCATTGTAGGGTGGTGACTTCTATCTTTCGAGATAGTATACCTCTCCTTAATATCATACCCAATCACCCTCAATAAGAACATCTGCGGATTTACATGGTGTCAAAAATGCATAAAAAGGAGAAGTATATTTCTGTCTTCATTTTATCCTATATAAAGTGAAGATGAAAGTATACCCTTTTCTTTTAGAAATTCCTCATAAAATTTTACCATAGATGGATCCCGTCGATTTGCGATGGATCCACTAAAAAGGGGCTACTATCAGCCTAGACCTGTCTTAGATTTACAAATCCAAAGGGAGAGTCTACCGGCCATGAGGTAGAACTAACCAACCTAGGGGGTGCCTTTTGGTGTGCAGTGGTCAAGTAAATAAGAAAGCATGGGGACTCACATCCTCCTACACAAGGAATCACTGGGCGATCGGTTGCTTGCGCAACATACCAAACTTGACCTAAGGTTGCCTGTTGGTTTGCAATGGTTGTGCTAGAAAGAATGCATAATAGAATTATATCTTTCAAAGCAAGAACGATTACCAGGGTAACTCATTGGTGGCAGAACAAGTTGAACCTAATATAAGGGCGACTATTGAGAGAGTGCCGACCCTGGGACTTATCTCAACTCAAAGTAATCAGGTGATTCCTATAGGGAGTTTTGCTGACACTGCCTTAAAGATAGGATGCCTGCTTGGGAAAGGGGTCGCTGGGGGCTTGAATTCTTAATCCACAAGTGAAGATATATTTTGTTTATTTATTTTATATTTGTGTGGACCCTATTGGTTTGCGAGGAACCACATTGAGAAGGAGCTTATATCAGCCTAGTCCTATCTCAAACTTACTGGACCAAGGGAGAATCTGCGCACCGCTAAACAAATTCTCCAACCACAAGGGTGACTACTAGGAAAAGGGGGCTGTCTAATCTAAGAGTAACCCGTAGTGTATAAATGGGGTTGCTAAGGAAATGATCCAAATAGAGTGCCCGCAGGGGAGCTACCACTGGAGGTGTTATCCAAAACCTTGTAAAAAAAAGCCTGTAGGTATTCGGTGGCCAACTCAAGGAGAAAGTGAGGGGGCTCACATCTGCCATGAGTGGTGTATCCACTGAGTGGGTCACTGTCAGCACGACGATAACCAACCAACTTAAGGTGCTTGTCAGTTTGCAACAATCAGTCTAGAAAGAAGGTGTGTAGACTTACATCTCTCCAAAGCAGAACTGATCATCGGGATAGTCTATCTTCGGCTCGATAGAGGCTATCGACCTAAGGCGACTACTAAGCTAGTAGTCTTTTATAAGGACTAAACCCAAGATTAAAGTAATCAGAAGGAAAGGTGCCTCTAGGGGGCTTATCTTAAGTCTCAAATACACTCGACTAGTCAGTGCATGATGGCTAGTTCAAGAAAAATGCATGTATGTTTATCCTCTTGAATGAATTCAACACGGGGTAGCTTACTGACTATGTAAGACCTACCAAACTAACAAGATGCTCATTGGTTTGCAATGGTCAAGTCAGGAAGAAAGCGTAGGGACTCATGTCCGCCAGACAACTGACCACTAGGGTGACATACTAGCGAGATAGTATATCAGTCTGACCTAGAGCAGCTAAAGTAGTTCGAGACAAAAATATGTGTTTATTTGTGTTATGAAAGAATAAATAGAATGTCACTTTGGTTCTCTTACACCTATCTTAAACATGTAGGAACATGACTCTACTATGAAAGGATACCGCTTGGGTTCTCTTACACTTAATTTAGTTGTACTAGTCAAAATATGATGCCTCTTAGGTTCTCTTAAACATATGCTAGTAGCACTGGAGGATTGAATGTGGTTTGGTTTGTGTTGTGGAGGGATATGATGTCACTTGTGTTCTCTTACACTTACTCTAAACATGTAGGAACGTGAATCCACTAAGCAAGGTTACCGCTTGGGTTTTCTTACGCTTAACTTAGTTGTACTAGTCGAAATAGGATGCCTCTTGTGTTCTCTTACACCTATCCTAGTACCACTGGAGGATTGAATGTGATTTTTGTTTATGTTATGGAGGGATATGATGCCACTTGGGTTCTCTTACACCTATCTAAAATACATAGGAATGTGATTCCACTAAGAAAGGATGCCGTTTGGGTTTTCTTACACCAAACTTAGTTGTACCAGTCGAAATAGGTTGCCTCTTAGGTTCTCTCACACCTATCCTAGTAGCACTGGAGGATTGAATGTGGTTTGTGTTCGTGTTGTGGAGGGATAAGATGCCACTTGAGTTCTCTTACACCTACCCTAAACATATTGTGGCAGATTTGCAAGCAAAAGATGTTTCTAACACATAAGAGGTGAAATTTGATATGAAAAGAAGTTTTATTGATGATTATTTTCAAACAAGATTTATGAATAATGTTTCTTTAGGTAGAGCCCGTTGATTAGAAGCATAGGGTGCTTTCCCTTACAGTTTATGAGTTGATAAAATCCTCCTTGGTAGGCCTTTTTTATGGCGAAAGGGCCTTCCCAAGTGGGTTCAAACTTACCTCCCATCTTTTGACGGGCAACAATTGGTCTCCTTAGAACTAAAACAAGCTCTCACACTTAAAAAACTCCAGGATGGACCAACTTATTGTGAGCTTGAATCATTTTAGCTTTGTACAACTCGAGATTCTAGCATGCCCTGAGACGTCTCTCCTCCAAACCTTCAAGCTCTTCTAGCTGCAGCTTGGCATTTTGCTCTGCAGTAATTTTGCTACCCACAACTATCCTTAGTGATGAGAGTTGGACTTCTAATGGTAGAACGACTTTAGACCCATACACTAAGGAAAATGGGGTATATTGAGTTCGAGTTCTTTATATGGTGCGGTAGGCCCACAAGGCTTCAACCAACTACTCATGCCACTGTTGCTTGTTGTCATCGAGTGTCTTCTTCAATATTTGCATGAGAGTTTTATTGAATGCTTCTGCTAGACCATTTGTCCTTGGATAATAGATGGTGGATTATCTTCAATCTATGCTATGTCTCTAGGCAAAGTTGTTGATTTTGGTGCTATTGAATATAGTACTATTATCGGATATAATTCATTGAGGCACCCCGAACCTATATATAATATGGTTTCTGAAAAATTAGAACACATGTTGAGCTGTGACCTCTCTAAGTGGGATTGCCTCTGTCTACATGGAAAAATAGTCGGTGGTAGCTAGGATGAACTAGTGACCCTTGGAAGAAGGAGGATCAATTGGACCCACTATCTTAGTGCCCCAACACTCAAATGGCCATGAGGCCAATGTAGGATATAGAATGTTGGGTGGTTGATGCAGGACCACACCGTCCACCTAACATTGGTGACATCTCCTAGCTACATCCATGCAGTCTATAATCATCGTGGGCCAGTAGTATCATAGTCTTTTGATCTTAGCTTTCATCTTTGAGCCAGACTGGTGAGCTCCGCATAAACCTGAATGTACATCGATCATAATATTATGGGCTTCATGTTTGGCTAAACAATGTAGCCATATATGATTGAAAGACTGTCGATATAAGGTGCCATCCATGAGAGCATAACAGAGAGCTCTCTATTTCACCTGATGGGCTAATGACTTCTCTTGAGGTAGTTTGCCTATGTTTAGGTAATCCATAAATGGTTGCTTCCAATCTGACTCATCATCCTCTTTGGCAATGACAACCTCCTTCAAGAGAGAGTCTCTCAATGAGTTTAGTATCAATAAGGGATAAGACTTGTCTATTTTGAGCCCTTATTGAAATGGACTCCTAACTCCTTGGCGAGCTTGGCCAATGCATCTGCTGCAACATTATCTCCTTGAGGAATCTTGTAGATAGTGACCTTTAGGATCTAAGCCAATAACTCTATAGTGTACTTGTGATAATGATGGAGTTTAGGCTTTAGAACTTTATAGGACCCAACGATTTGGTTGATGATGAGCTCAGAATCCCTGAAGATGCTGATGCTTTGGATGCATAATGTAATGACTAACCTGCACAGCAATCGAGCCTATTCCCTTCATTGCATGGATTGGATAGATGATATGATAATCTCATCAGATCACGGTCCGGAGTTAGGAGCACTATTCCTATGCATGCCTTCCCTAGAAGAATGGATCGTGGTCTTTATCCTTTTTGAGAGGAAGCCGCACATCGAAATACATCTCCCAATGGTGAATGCTAATGCCCCCTAAGTTCATGATTTGTTCATCGAGGAGGTCATTACTAAGTGGAGAATCAATAGGAAGTGGGTGTGCTGCTAATAAATCTGCTAGTGCCTGTCCTTTCACAACACGGAGGGGTATGAATTCAATGTCAAACTGCAAAAAAATCATGGATCATCGTGCCAATCATCCAGATAACATTGGCCGTGTTATGAGATATTGCAGTGGATTGATTCTAGAGATCAGATTCACCTTATGGGAAAGCATGTAATGCCGTAGCTTTTGGGATGCAAAGATTAAAGCTAGGCAATGCTTCTCAATAGGTGGGTAGTCACAGAATTGACGATGACCGATAGTAGAGTATTTTCTTTCCCTTCGTCATTAGTTTGAGCCAATAAAATGCCAAGGGAGTCATCTAATGCAGCAGTGTAAAGGATCAATGGCTTTCCTGGGATAGGGGTTGCTAGAACTAGCAGCGTCATTAGGTAGTGCTTGATATTTTCAAAGGCATGCTGGCACTTGTAATCCCACTTGAACTTGGCATACTTTTTGATAAGTGTTGAGAATGGTTGGCATCTTCCTAATAAGTTGGATATGAAGCATCTTAAATATGCCAACCGCCTTTGGAATGATTTGAGTTGAGTTAGACTTTTAGGGGTGACATTTTTAAGATAACCTTGATCTTCTCTAGGTCGATCTCTATTCCCCAGTGTCAGACAACAAACCCAAGGAATTTTCCTGAAGCTACTTCAAATGCACACTTCAAGGGATTCATTTTGAGGCTAAATTATCTTAATCGTTCAAAAACTACTCTTAAATCGAAGAGATGGTCTTTCTTTTCTTTGCTTTTAACTACTAGATCATCAACATAGCATTAACTTGATGATGAATGAGTTCATTAAAAATCTGAGTCATGGCCTACTGGTATGTAGCATCGGCATTTTTAAGTTTGAAAGGCATGACCTTATAATAATAGATTCTGATCAGGGATCAAAAAGCAGTGTTTCTTTCATCCTCGAGGGCCATCCTGATTTGGTTGTAGCCAGATGACCCATCCATAAAGGAGAATACTGCATGAGATGAGGCAATGCCCACCATCAATTCCAATATAGGAAGTGGAAATTCATCTTTAGGAAATGCCTTATTTAGATCCCTAAAATTGACATATATGTGAATTTGGCCATTCTTTTTCTAAACTAGGATGACACTAGGTAACCAGGTGAGATATTTTTCTTCCCTGATAAAATTAGCATCGATCAATTAATTTCAGAAGTGACTAGCTGTTCAACATCTAATTGCATGCGTCTAGGAGCTTGCTTGATAGGGTTAGTATTAGTTCTATTACTAGTTTGTGGACTGCTACAACAGGAGATAAATTGATCATTTCTTCATAACTCCATACGAAGCAGTCCTTAAACTCAGCTAATAGACTAACTAAGTCATTGGTTTCTTCTTCATTTAACAAGGAGTTGATGTATGTCGGGCATGGATCTTCTTTTATCCCAAGTTGATTTCTTTGAATTCGTCAATGGTTGATCTGATTTCTTCTTCAAACTCTGATGGTGCATTGAATTCATGCTCATTTGGGTCATCTGAAGTTTTAAACATACTTCCTCATAAGAGTTAGCATGATTTGAGAAGAACCTATCAGACCCCAAATGAGTGGTGATGACTAGTCAATGGTTGTCATCGTCGACTAGACCCACTATGTCAATCTTAGTCCTGATTTTGATTGAGAGTGTCTGCTTTTATTGTCCCATAAATTTTCAAAGTAGTTTGACATGTGTTTAGACCAAGTATGTGGGATTAATTCATTCTTTTCTAAGTTAATAACATAAGGCGAATACCAATCAAGAGGTAGTTGTATTAAATCTTCCAAACTGGACTCTAAGTCTATGTGGATGGCGGGGGTACTTGTGTGAGCTGGGACATAGCTCCTACCAACTGGCCACCAGTAAGAAGGTCTTCCACCTCTAGAACTGCCTCTAAATATTCCTCTTTGTTTACCTGATGGAGGTCAAGTGTAGGCTCCAAAAATTTGCCAACGACCCCTTGACAAATTTTGAATTGAAGAGAGTAATTTTTAAAGTGTGTCGGTGTAATTTTCAGAAGGCAGATAAGATAGTAGATAAGACACTACCTAAAGATTTTGCCCTCATTTTGTGAGGACTTTAGATCTGGTTCCTAGTTTCCTATAGGCACAAGACCCTATAGTTAATTACCCCTCCTAATAAGTAAGAGAGAACTTTTGATTAAGGCAAGTCATTAGATCACTTAATGCATAGCGTATAGTAGAAGCATATGGAGTTTCAAAATTTAGATTATGAAATTCATCATTTCAGCTTAAACAGAATGGTTGGGGGAATGATGGCGTGCCTGATCTATATCCCATCTCATCATCCGGGCGTCGGTCCCTAGTCTACTTAGTCGAGAGGAGGTAGTGACCCAACGAGAAGGATCCTCATCGACAACACATGGGTTACGTCATCAAGAAATCTTAGACGGGTGGTGTTTGTCTAAGGAGGCAATCTTAAGTCTACCTTAGGTGAGGTTGTTTGCTATCAAGTATACCTATGATTCAAACTCAAAGGGGTAGAACCATTGGGGAGCATACGACTATGGTGATAATATAATGGAACTGATTGAAACCACGTCGGAGGACTCGGTAGCTTTGCTTCATCGTGCCTATTGGCCAAACCTGATCGAGGACACATAATCCTCTTGGCTGAGATTGATTGAGTGACATAGTAGAACACTTGATTTGACATTGGCTCCTTTGTGAGCTAGAGTTTTCTTAATCTGTCACCCCTAGCAAACAGTTGTGGAAGGTGGATATATTGAGTTTGCTTTAAGTTTTTAATGATAGAATTCTATTTAAATAGTTTTAGATTGCTACTGAATTTGATTTGAAAAATTGATTAATTTGAATATATTTAAGAGCTTTAGATCCTGTCAACTCTTTTTAGCTGCTAACAGAGGATTAAATCTACTATCACCTAACAAAATCTATTTCTTGGACATTTCACTGATTTGAAACTCTTATTATATATTTTTAGGTTTTGTTAACGGACCATCTTAACACTAAATCGGGAAGCAACCCGTGCATCATCCTTAGACACTTGAATTTAAGCATTCAACATAGTGTCGGGGCCCATGCGGGTGATTAGTAATTTAGGTAATTTTATTTTTGAATTATGAGATTGATTTTATATTTTCATTTAATTCCAATTTAGCCTGCGCAACCTTTTCAGACATTAAAATTTGCACTTGAAATCTCTATGTCCGAGCACATGCAAGAATTTATAGTTTTAGATAATTTCACTTAATTAGTAATTTTGTTGATTTTAAAATTCATAACTAGAATGAAATCCCTATTTTGATTAAAGGTATAATTTTATAGATTTTTATTTAGTGTCTTACTGCTTGTGATTACATTGTGAAGAAGACATTTTGATTTAGACTGTAATTTAACACATTACATGCACTTAGTTTACTTGTTAAGTTTTTGTAATTTTCTCAACTTGATTATGTTTAATTTACATCACTTTTGATAAGTTATGCCAATTTCAATATTTGCTTTAGCTCAACTTTTAACTAGCATAATTCATATTCATATAAGAGTTATTAAAAATTTGGATTCATCCTTAACTCCATATCAAATTTTATAGACTTTAAGTTTATTGCCAGTTTGTTATGAGTTTAGTGTTAGTGTCCCCAAATTCCAATTAAAGCTTGTTTAATTTTGAGAAATTTACAAGAAAAGAGAACTCACTCGTTACTTTCACCAAATCCCTCTAAATAAAGCTATGAGCAGAGTTTAGAGCACTTTCGAGAAAGGTTAATACTGAAGGTTTTCAACTTGCTTAGATAGGTTTTGTAAATGCTTTTCCTCTCTTCTCTTTTTTATTTTACTTTTGTGTTTATTATATGTCATTTTACTTTACCCTTTTTTTATTTGACGCTTTTAGTTTAGATTTAGCTATAGGTTTCTTTACTTTGCGTTCTTAAGCCAGTTCATTTTACCCTCCCATTTTTTCTAAGTCAAAAGATTTGACACAATTTGGGTAGCCTCCCGACATCATCCCCGTGTAAGGGGCTGCATCAGAAGTGTTTTGGCTTACTCGGTACACTCTCATGAGCATAGCGAGTGGTGTCTTTGCACATAGTCAATTTTTCCATCTCATCGTGCCCTCTTGAGCACGATGAGGCCTTCAAACCTGAAAAAAGACAAATGCAATATATATTGACCCCCACCTTTTTTTTTAAGTCTAATGCGAGGAGTGCGACACCAAAAAGTGAAAGAAGAACACGCATCTTGATAGTGTTACTTCTCCTGATTGTGGTGAAGCGAAGATAAGAAGGATAATGCGAGGAGTCGATCTTAGAGGAACCGCCTCTTGGCGTGTTCTTCCCGATTGAGGGTGAATTTGAAGATGTAAAGGAATGCGATCTGAATCGAAAGAAGAACTTGTCTCTTTGAGGTGTTCTTCCACTATGAAAATGCGGTGAAATTCATTAGAAATGGGGAAATTTTGGATTGGTGGAAAATGAGAGAATTTGAAAATTAATTTTCAGTTTTGGAGAGAAATGAGGGAAAAGCAAGGGTGGATTTTCAATTTTGGAGACAAATGATGAAAATGGGAGAGCCAAAATGAAATTGAAGGAAGGGGAGGATGATTTTCAAATTTGTGAGGGGAAGAAAGAAATAGAAAAAAAAATGGAAGAAGAGAAGATTAAAAGAAAGAAGAAGATCTTTGTGCCTTACCATCTTTTTTCTATTTTTGGAGGAGGAAGAAAGCTTTCTTTATTCGGATTAGGGCAAGAAAAGAGAAAAATGAAAAATAAGGGAGAGGGAGGAGAGTTATTGTCGTCGGTTTGGAGAAGGGAAATCTGGCAGTTTTCTGAATGAAAGATGGGATTTTGGAGCAGTTTATGGTGTGGTTGCGTGTGAAGGGGGGAGTCGTGCGTGCCTTCAGATGAGGAGGGAGCTCCCATGCAGAAGAGGGGAGTTTGAACCGTGAAGGCTCGATTTGGTCGGGTTGTGCATGAGGAAGGAGTCATGAAGCGAGAATGAAGGAAGAGTAGGTCACTTAGGGTTAAGATTAGATTTAGGTTATTAAATTGATTTTTTAAATGGATTAAATGCTTTAATGTAAATTTTATGCCAATAAAATCACATGGTCAATATATATATATATCTATCAATTGAAGGTTATTCCATTGTTTTGAATGCAACGACGCAGTCCATTTTGCAATCGGAGGCCGTTCGGCTCAGATCAGTGTTAAATTGGGTCAATTTCACCTCAAAATGCGCATTCCCGCTTTTGACCCCTCGACATTTATGCAGACTTGTTTGAATTGAGTACAAATAGTCTTATTTGATAGATTTTGAAGATAACGACACAATCAATTTCATGAATGAAGGTCGTTTGGCTTGTGTCGGTGCCTCGACCCCGATGTATGCGACATTGATGATCGCTGATTGAATCGTTACAATATCATATCGACGGTTGATATTCGAATGTGATGGCGAGTTTCGCGATGGAGGTCATTTGAGTTGATTTTGGCGACGTCTTGTGCATTTCAGCTTCGATTGTGCACTGTCACTTCAAATCATCCGATTTGAGCGTGAATAGTCTCATTTGATAGTTTGCAATGTTTCAAAGCTAATGACATGATCAATTTCATGAACGAAGGTCATTCGGACATCGTCGACTTTTGACTTCGATATGCGCATTGACACATTGATAGCTTGATCGATTGAGTGGTTGATCTTTATATTATGCAATATTTATATTTTGATCAATTTTAAGGTTCTAAACGTGACGACGAAGTCCTTTTATCGATCAGAGGCCATTTTGACCATTTTCGGTGACATTTAGGGCATTTTGAGCCCCAATTTATGCACTATCACCTCCGAAGTCTGTCAAATTTAACTTGTGGGCTTGTTTTGATTTTTGACACATATGAGGAGGTTAAAAATGCCCCCCCAATAAATGTGATTCATGCATGGAGCGAGTTACATTTGTTGAAAACTAGTTGACCATTTGGGTTAGCAATAAAACTTGGATCATTTCAGCTTCGATTGCTCTAACATACGGAGCTTTTGATAGGATTTGTCATTAGTATAATGCTTCATTTAGGACATGCTAAATGACAGGATTGACCGATTTGTCAGAATCGACTTATCGGATAGATAAGAGTTCTTACACCATATACTTTCTCCTTCAATGAATTTGTTGAAGATCTCTTTCATTTATGTCATTGATTTTAGTTTCCTCCTACCCTAGCTCCGTGATTGGTTGGGTTTGATGGAGGAATTGGTTTATTTATTTTGATGAAGGATTTCAGGGAATTGGTTTATCCATGCTTGGTTGGATTTGAAATTCCTTCTATCCTAGCTTTAAGCTTGACGGACTTGATGAAGGACTGACCTGATTTGTCCATATTGACTTGTCAGGAAGTGTATTTACCATGAATCCTCTTGCTTTGATTCATTGAAGGGTGCATCTGATGACCCAACCCAGCTTATATAGGGGCAATGTTGAGTTATTAGTCTAGCAACATGTGCATTGACAGACTAAATAACCACAAAATTCCTTTAGTTTGGCCATCAGCTTCGTATGAACTATGGAATTGCTCCATCGGTCCCGTGCTTTCTACTTTGATGGACTTGATGATGAGATTGGTTTTGATTTGTGCTTTGAGCTTGATTAGATCATTTGAGAATAAATTGAGATATCACCCTACGGGCAATATATAGATTGATTTAAAGCATCTCTGAATTGAGAGTTTCCTCAGATTGTCTTGGTCTATTGATCAAGTAGAAATATCTCTTGCATCCTGGTTACTTGTAATGACTAAGCTGGATCTGGTTTGAGATTGAACAACTATCATCATTGGACTGACGAGAAGGGGATCTTTCACTGCGGCCTTTTCTTATGGCTTGTTGAGTGAGGAGAGCGTCAGCAACTCAGCCACATTTGGGCTTGTTGAGTTTGACCTTTAGAACCTACTCAAGTATTCGACTTAAGCTATAGTGGGTTGGTGGTTTTATCATCGGGAGCAGGGCTCTTTCACTTCTGACCTTTTCTGACTTGTTGGTGAGAAGAACGTTAGCAACTCAATCATTTTTGGGCTTGTTGAGTTTGACCTTTAGAACCCATCCGTGTCCTAGACTTCAAAATGTAGAGGTTGATGTTTCTCCAGCTTAATTGATTTGAGCTTTCGAAATCGAGAATTCTTTTGACTTGATCTCCAGAATTTGGCAAATTTGGGAGATAAACTTTTGATATTTAGGGTTGTCTTTTCATGTGTAAAAATAGATTCTTTTTATTACTTACAAGAACCTGTAACTTAATAATAATAATTAGAGATGTATTCAGGGATTTCAGCATAAAGGTTGATGTTGATCTGAATTAGAATATATTCGAGGATCTCGTCTTAATAGCATAATGTCAACTCAAATAAACTTGATATAAACTAAAAAAAATGCCCCATGTCTTGCAAGGGAAATTCTAAAGCACATTTAGAAGAGTTTTCAAAATGAAATTAATCAAATACATCAATTTTTGAATTGATATGCTCTTAAGAGAGTTTGAACATGTTGATTGTTTCGTCTATGTATATAAATCTAAAATGCTTTCTGTGTAACAAGGGAATTTTCATGGAAAATGTTTTTCATCTTGGAGCAATATATTTATTCAGGGATCTTGGCATGAAGCACGATGTTGACCTAAATAGATATACTAAAAAGAAATGCCCCTGTCTTGTAGGTGGATTTCTATTGTACCTCAAGAATATGGTCATCATGTATAGTATTTTTTCAAGTGTTGATCATTAATTGGAAGAATTGGTCTTTCACCCTTTAGGTTGATAAGTTGGTATGCCCCTCCTTGATACACATTTTCAATGGAAAAAGGGCTTTCCCAGTTAGGCTCAAATTTGCCACCAAATTTTTGATTAGAGATAATTAGTCTTCTCGGCACCAGGATCAATTCTCCTTTTCGAAATGTTCAGGGATATACCGTATGGTCAAAAGCCTTGGACATCTTTGCTAGATAGACTTCCAGATTTTGATGAGCTTGTAATCTAACTTTATCAAGCACGTTGAGTTCCTCCATTCTCAGATGAGCATTTTGATCTTCAGTTAGATTATACTGGATGGCTACTCGAAGTGAAGGTAACTAAGCTTCAAGTGGAAGATTTGCTTCAGTTCCAAATACCAATGAATAGGGAGTGGCTTTAGTTGGCATCTTGTAGGTTGTTCGATATGCCCATAAAGCCTTTACTAGTTTGGTATGCCATTCTCTTTTATTTTTAGTGAGAATCTTCTTGAGCAACTTGACTAATGTCTTATTGAAAGCTTCTGCCAAACCATTTACTCTTGATTGTATATTGAATAATATCACCAATCAATTTTGTGTCGATTGATGAATCTATAAATCTTTGTACTTTTAAAAGCTGTGTCATTATCATAAATTATTCAGCGTGACACTCCAAATCTATAGACTACATTATGCATGAAGAAGTTGATCACTTTCGGTGTAACTTCTTTAAATGGAGCGACTTGCCACTTGGAGAAATAATCGATCATGCTAGGATGAAGCGGTGTCATACGGTGGATCAATTGGTCCAATTACATCTGTACCCAGCATTCGAATGTCCAGATGCTATCATTGGGTGTAATAGATTTGGAGGTTGATGAATTATATTCCCATATACTTGGCATTCATGACACTTCTTAGCATGATTGATACAGTCTCTCACCATAGATGGCCAATAATAACCCATCCTTTTAATCTTTACTGTCATCTTGGAATTGACAGGTGTGCACCACAAAGTCCTTCATGAACTTCAACCATCACTTTGCTAGCTTCATCTGCATTTAAGCATCGTAGCCACATTTGTTCAAATAATCTACGATATAGAGTGTTGTTGACGAAAGTATAGCGCAACATTCTCTTCTCAATTTGAGCTGCCAGTGATTTATTATTTGAAAATTTGCCTTCTTTAAAGTAGTCGATGAAGGGTTTCCTCCAATCATGTGGCTCTTCTACAATAAAGGCTTCTCATTGCTTTTCTGAAGCAATGGCCTTCTTAACTCTTCTTGGTATAACTTCTTGTTGATTTTGGGGAATATGAGGAGCAACCTGAGTCGCATCCTGTTGGGTCAGATTTGATAATTCCTTTACCAACGGGGATTAATACTTTACTGACTCTAGAACTCGTCGATTAAATATGATGATCATGACATAATCACCATTCATACTTGCCATTTCCTTAGCTAATTTTGCCAAGCAATCGTCTTTACTATTCTCAGATTGAAAGACTCGAGTTAGTGTGATATTTGGTATCTTTTTCATAAGCTCAAGAACTCATTTGTGATAGAAAGCTAATTCAAGCTTGTTGATTTTATAGATGCCAAGTGCTTGATTTATAATAAGCTGAGAATCGCTAAGAATATGTAAGTTTTGAATGCCTATGAAAATAGCTTCTTCCATACCTGCCACTAATGCTTCATATTCAGCTTCATTATTAGTTCTTGGCTTAGTCAATCCATATGATCATCTCATTATCCCTCCTTCTAATGTTATGAAGATGATGCCGATTCCTGCTCTTGCTCTTGGGAAATTTAGATATTGGACTTGTTTGATTGATGAAGGCTCCATCAAAGTACATTTCTCAAATTTATGATTTTTCCTCTTTCATGAATGAGCATAATTTGCTCATTGGACAAATCATCATTAAGAGAAGAGTCCACAGGGATGGATGTACAGCAAGAAAATCTGCTAAGACTTTCCCCTTCACTGCTTTATATGGAATGCATGTGATATCAAATTGTAGAAACAATACTGCCAATCTTGGTAAGCGAATTATCAACACTAGTCTTATCATCAAGTACTTCAGCGGATCGATCCTTGAGATGAGGGTAATCTTGTGAGATAATATATAATGATGAAGCTTTTGGATTGCAAAGATCAATGCTAAACAGTGCTTCTCTATCAGAGAGTATCTCATTTATGCTCCAATCAGCCTCTAACAAATATAATAAAGAGCATTCTCTTTGCTTTCTTGATTGTGTTGTGCCAATAATGCTCCAAGGGACTCTTCTAATGCAGCTGTGTATAGAATGAGGGCTTCCCAGGAATAGCGCTGTCAGGATTGATGGATTTAACAAGTAGCTTTTAATCTTATTGAAGGCTTCTTGGCACTCTTATCCCACGAATGGAGCATCTTTCTTCATCAACCTTGCAAATGGTTGGTGACATCTGATAGGTTTGATATAAATCGATGGATGAATCATGTCATTGTAAGAAGAAGCGATGCAAACTCTTCGGTGGAGGCATCTCCACAATTGCCTTGATTTTATTAAGTTCAAATTCAATACCTCTGTGACGTACAATATACTCGAGAAATTTTCTAGAGGATACCCCGAATGCACATTTTAGAGGATTCATCTTGAGATCATATTTTCTGATTCTCTCTAGTATAATTCTCAAGTCTTCGAAGTAGTTTTCATAATTCAAGCTCTTCACCACCAAATCATCGACATAACATTCCACTTTTTGGTGGATTAACTCATCAAAAATATGCGTCATGGCTCTTTGGTATGTAGCTTCAGCATTTTTCAAGCTAAAGGGCATGATCATGTAGCAATAGATGTCAATAGGTGTTCTGAATGATGTATGTTTTTCATATTCAGGTGCCATTTTGATTTGGTTATATCCCGATGATTCATCCATGAATGAGAACATGCCATAGTTGGAAGTGTTGTCCATTAGTAGTTGATATTGAAAGCAGAAAGTGATCTTTTGGGCACACCTTATTTAAGTCCCGAAAGTCAATGCAGAGATGGATTTGGCCATTCTTCTTCATAATTGGGACAATGTTGGCTATCCAATATGCATACTTCTCCTCTCGGATGAAGCCCTTTGATCAATTTTTTTGTTTCTGCAATTTCCTGTTCTTCAATCTCCAATCTCATTCGCCTAGGAGCTTGCTTAACAGATGTTGCATCTGGTTTAATAGCTAGTTTATGAACTGCTACATCAGGGGATAAGCCTGGCATTTTAAAATATGTCTAGGCAAAGTAATCCCTGAATTCACATTTTTAGCTCTTCAACTTTCTCATCAGGCAAAAGGGCAATGATGAAAGTTGGACGGGGATCATCCTCAGCTCCTAGGTTGACTTCTTTAAGTTCATCCATAGTAGCTATTTATCCACATCTTTGAGTTCTTCAGGTGCAGGCTTGGCTTCTACTTCTTCATCATTTTTAAGAAGAATTTCATGAGAATCATCTTCTTCATCACTAAGACTCTCGATATCACTTTCTATTATATTATAACAGGCTCTATCTTGATGAGATTTGTGAATGAATCCATGACCTTTGGTGATAAACTTATCACTTCTTCGTGATTCCTGAGGACTTCTTTGGCTCCACATCTTGTTAAAGGTTTGAGTCCTATGTTTAGTAGTTCCAATATGAATTCCAAGCTTATGCATCATTCTTCATAATTTTTGTGGATAGTATATTGGTATTCTTATCGGCATTATCTCATCATAATTTTCATGTTGAGTAGGCCGATACAAAATTGTGAGGCTAAGACTCTTCAGATTTATAAAATAGAGTTCCGTTCCACCACTCTCACTCAATGGTGGCACATAGAATGTTATCAATTCTTCAATATTATGAACCTCCAGTGGACTGATTTCTTTGAAACACTGCTGAGGGATGGGTAAAATTTTGAGTGAGTCATCTGACTCTACCAAGCAAGCTATCCTCCTTGATGTAGTCATTTGAACTCTATTTTCATAAGTAGATTCAAAATCATAGTCTGAATCAAAATCACTTATTTCACATTCTGCTTTTCTTGAGAGCTTATAAGTTCCCTTAGGTTTGACAGGAATATCTTCTCCTTCTATGTCACTTCCCAAATAAGGAACTATTTTTCTTGATTTAGGTGCAGAGCTTTAGGAAGAGTTGGCACTACCTCTTTCTTCCACTTTGCTTCTGCTCTTTCACTTTGTGAAATTACTTTTTAATTCCTGAAGTGGATGCTACCGCTTCAAGAGACTCTGTTGGCTTAGGCTCTTTAGGAAGGAAATATTTTGCATCCTCATAGATCTTTGCTTCATTGACGGAGAATGCTTGTAGGTTACCAGGAATTCTAAATTCTTCTCCATCTTTCATATACTTCATACATTGATGCATAGTTGATGGGACCATGCCATACTCATGCAGCCACGGCCGACCTAAGAGAGCTCTAAATGATGTATCATCATCGATTACATGAAACTTGGCCTCTGTATATAAATCCCTAAACTTGAGCGGAGAATAAAAGAACCCAAAGTTTTCTACCATTTTTCATTGAAATCATGAACCATCAACTTATCTCTCCCTAGATGTTAAATATCAAGTGATAATCCTCTTAATACCTTTAGACTCATAAGATTGATAGAAGAACCTAGATCAATCAATATTTGGTTGATCGAGATACTATCACTCTCTGCAGTAACATATAGAGGACGGTTGTGATCTGCTATCCCCAACATAAGGTCTTCCTCAGAAAATGTAATTACTGGGAGATCTTGAGTTTGTAATGCTTCGGTCATGCATTTCTCAGCAATGTAAGCTTCATAACTCTCTAGATCTTTGAGAGCCTGTATCAAAGTTTCTCGGAGATCTTTTGACATCAAGAGAGCCTCGTACACACTTAATTATAAATGGATCTTTCTCAAATGTGATAGAATATTATAATCTATCTTCTAGCTTGATTTAGGCTTTATTCTAGGATTTAGAATCATATCTTCATTGACTTCAATTTGTTTGCCTTTGTATTTATTTGCATTTCCCTTCATTGATGAAGGTGGTAAGACTTTACCACTTCTCAACTGAACTTGAATCACCTTATCTTGCTCAGATTCTTTTGAAGAGGTAGTTTCTTCAAATCCCCTTCTTATTCTGGAAGATTTGCCAAAAGGGCTAGACTCATTTTTCAACATCATACATTTCATTCGTGATGATATCGATGAGTCTGACTCTTCTCCGTTGGGAAAACATAGATCTTCATCTGAACTGTTATTGTCTTGTTGAGTCATTAAATAAAATTTAGATGTTAGCTCCTCATGCTCTTCTTGCTTTCCTGACAAGAATTGTGATGGGTTGGTCGAGTCTGTCTAACTATCCTTGTCATTTTAGAGTAATTGATGTTGAAGAATATCTATCATCACGAAGATGATTCAGCATGTCTCTACTAGACAAGATTCACCATTATCTTCTTCATCTGATTTAGCAATGCGAACTTTAGGCATGAAGTCTGCAAGCCTAAATGGGCTCTTCTTTGGTGATACTCCTCTAGATTGTTAATGATCTTTTGAGTTGTAGTTCTCTTCTTGATCTTCTTTTTCTTAGCCAACTTCTTTGACTTATGAGGCCTACATTTAGTAGATTGCTTATCGTGTTGTGATGAAGTAGCCTTATCAGAATGTCATTGAGAAGCCCAAATATTTGGTTTAGGCATCTCTCTTAAGTCTAATATAGGTTCAAGTGGTGATTTCCACTTAACATTAGGAACATTTTTTAGCTGCTTAAATATTTTCATGCTCTTTTTGGAGTACTGTTTTTCATTCTTCAATCTGAACTGATTTCTCCTTCTATTTGTCTTTGCTGGATGATACAAAAGAGGACGTAATCATCCTTGTAGACTCTCTTTTGGGTTGACTTGAACACTATCGGATAGTGTAAATTCACCTCGCCGATACTTCCTTTCTAGCCAATCTTTGAAGACAACAATCTTCGATAGGATGACTGATCATCCGATGATAGAGATAGTAATTTGGATTGTTTACTTGATCAGCTTCTTCAGGCCTTTTAATTTCTGGTAATTGTAGTCCGGCTTTGACTGGTTGTCAAAATAATTTAGCCACACTGTCTCTTCTAAAGGAATATTCTTTGTTCATCTTTTCCTTAAGAGATGACCGTATTCACTCATCATCTCTTATTGCTTGTTTTGGATGCTCCCCGCTACTTAGATAAGTTTGAGATTTATCATTGCATTCTAATACTAATTTTGGCTGTGTATTAGAATTTACAGGCTTCTTTCCTTTATCATCATTATACATTGGCTTCTTTCATTTATCCACATTATATATCACCCACTTTTCTCCATTTGAGCTATATCAAGCGGCATGAATTTCATTTCTTCTTGAGTCTGAAGGTTTGTTTCTCTTTGCTTTATCTGCATAGACTTTAGACTTAGGGTGATTCAGCTTTTCAAATTTAGCCACCTTATCGAGCAAGTCCTGGAATGTTGTAATCGATGTCATGCATAGAAATTATGTTATTTTATCATCCATATTGCCTATTAGCAGTTGGATCGCATGTTCTTCGTCCAATTGTTGCTCGCACTTCATACTTAGGTTATGCCAATGACTTATAAATTTTATCACTGACTCATCTTTCCTCCTTTTTAGTAAGGCAAGGTCAGTGATTGTGATTTCTTCGGTTACACTGGCGAACCTCTTCATAAATATAGTCTCTAATTCAAATATTTAAGCAATCATTGACAATTCAGCATACCATTCAAAGCGGTGTCGGGTTTATGATGAATTGGCAAAAAAAGTGCATCGTTGTTCCACGTGTTACCAGTAGAATTGGGCCAGATATTGCTTTGGATTACCAAGCCCATTGAAAGTATTAAATTTTGGCACTGAGTAACCATTTGGGTACTACACTTAGTCATATTCAGTTGGGTTAGGGCAACCCTTACTCACTAGCTTTTCAGCCTGCTCTGAGGCTATGATACCTTTATCTTTTCATAGATTATCGTATCTAGCTGAGCAACTGTTATTGTTCCAGGCGCGCTTGACAAATTTTGAATTGTTAGTTGGAGAGGTAGTGGTTAACTTTATTTCTTGCTTCATGCGTAGCATATGTAGAGCTTGAGGTACCACTGGTATATAAAGTTATATTATTATTAGCTACTGATTAGCGACAAAATAGGTTGCACTTGATGTGATATTCTTCTACAACATCTCCATCATGATGTTCATTTGTACCATCATATCATTTATTTTGGTACCAAGCTGTGCAATCTCCTTATCTTTGACCTCCATTTGAAGCTGCATTTCTCTTTGCCCTCTAGCTAGTGCCATGGCATCAATCAATATAGGCTCTTCTTCTTCTTCTTCTTATTTCTTGTTGCTGTTTTGCTCCTTGCCCATTTTCAAGGGAAGAACTTGACTACCCTTCTCCTTGTGCATTTGTAGAGATAGTTGTTCGGTCGTCGAGTATAAAAGTGTACAGATCATTTCTTGGTTCAACCATATAGACAGCTTCAACACCCATGGTTTCTTTCTCATTCTGATCTTCTTCTTCTTCATCTTCAGCAAAGATCGAAGATCCATCCTTTATTTGCTTCTATGAAGACTCTTCTTCATAGGCATCAAATTCAGGTTCAGATTCCCTGGATCCATGTTGCTGTTGATAGTGCTGAGTGGAAAGTTCAATTATTTCTCTGACCATATAGACAACTTCCACTTCCATAGTGTCCTCTTCATTATTTTCTTCTTGCACAAGAATTTTTGATCGATGTTTCTAGTGGATTTCTGGTTCAATGTGCGAAATAAATACTTCTTCTATTAAAGGACTGTGATCAACATCAACATTCTCTTATAGGGGTGAATCTGATCGGCGATGGGATCCCCTTGAGGATTCTCCAAGTGTCGACCATCATGTCTTTCATCAATGATATCCCTTCTTTTGGGTATCCACTTATGATGAGTTATTTTAGAGATGGATTTCTGAGTATATGTATCAGATGTCATACTTCTTCCATTCTTCGGAGTTTCATTATGGGGCCTTGGTCTCCATATCTACTTTCCTTTTGCCGGGACCTTTCAGCAATGGATTCGTGGACATGAGGTCCAAGTGTCATGCTCTGATGCTCACCATGCTAAGCGTACTGGGATCGCTGGCTAGTTACCAGAAGAGATGACAAGTTTCTTGGTGGAGCTTCAGTATTTTCCATCACCACAGGCCTCTGAAATCTTCTTTTCATTAGGCCTTTATTTTTGGCTACTTTGAGAACTTTATGTATCCTAGCAGATAGTGTTTCAGGCTGTCTCCTCTATAGTGGTGGAGCTTGACATGGTTGGTTCCAGAAGGACTGCTTTATTTTCCTAGTAGAGCTATTCCTCTTTACCCACTTTAGATTGTCAAAGTTATTGTGGGTAGGAATACTCCTCTGATAGTATCGCTTTTAGGTCATTCAAGAGGATCTGAGCCCTCAAACTTTCTCTTTCTTCTCTACCTTCAGGTTAATTTGTTTCATGATGAGAAAGCTTCATGATCATGCTTTCTGGGTACAAAAGGTTCAATTGGCGCAACAGCTGTACCATGAGGCGTTAAAGACACAGTTTGCCCCTTGATGATTCTTTTTGTTATGGGGGCTTCAGATTGATCTAGCCTTTTGAAAACTGAAGTTCTCTATTGGGAGAACTCCTTGACAATGGTTGGCTATTGAACTAGTTGGTGCACATGGCTAGTAGGAGCTTCAATAACTTGAGGCCTTCCAACATGGCCTCGGACAAATGTACCACGAGTGGGTACTTTAGGAGTTGCAGGTACAATAGCTGGGAAATTCAAGCTACTAAATTGAATGGTAGCCTCGACATCTCTTGTGTTGATGACTGTATTGGCTAGGAAGATGTTCGCACCACATCCTAGCTGAACAGTGAAAGGAGTGCTTTGTAGATCCATTATGTAAAAGTGAAAGATGTGGATTAGTAATTAGCAATTATTATTTCACCCCATACTTTCAAAATGTAGAGGCACTATAGAGCAAAATAATGGTGTAATAAAGATATACTCTACGAAATGATTCATTCTACATAGAGCCTCATATTGAATTTATTACACACTTAAATCACCATTTTTGTTATGAATTTTTAAAAAATTTTATTGCTACTATAGCACATATATGACTAGCCAAAGATGAAAAGAGAATCTGTCCCTGGAGTGTAAATCTGTGGGCAAAATTTACCAGACCCTCATAATTTTGAATTGAAGAGAGTAATTTTTAAAGTGTGAGTGTAATTTTAGAAGATAGATGAGATAGTAGATAAGACACTACCTAGAGATTTCACCCTCATTTTGTGAGGACTTTAGATCTGGTTCCAGGTTTCTTATAGGTGCAAGCCCCTATAGTTAATTACCCCTCCCAATAAGTGAGAGAGAACTTTTGATTAAGGCTAGTTGTTAGATCACTTAATGCGTAGCATATAGTAGTAGCATATGGAGTTTCAAAATTTAGATTATGAAATTCATCATTTCAGCTTAAACCAAATGGTTGGGGAATGATGATGTGCCCGATCTAGATCCCATGGTTCCGTCATCCCAGGCAATCGTGGTCCCTAGTCTACTTAGTCAGAGGAGGTGTTACCAACTGGAAGGATCCTTATCGCCACATGGGTTACATCACCCAAGAAAGCCTTGTAGACACGGGTATTTGTCAAGGAGATAATCTTAAGTCTTAGTTGATGAGGGCTATTTTCCCTATCAAGTATACCCATGATTCAAACTCAAAGGCGAGCCATTTGGGGAGCATCTGATGGTCATTGATAATATAATGGAGCATTGGCCAAACCACACATCGGAGTGGTCATAACTTCATTTATGGAGCCTACTGGCCAAGTCACGCAGTTAGAGGACACGGGCCACGTCCTTACTAGCGTGAGATTGATTGAGAGTGAACATAGTAGAATACTTGATTTGACATTGGATCCTTTATGAGCTAGAGTTTTCTTAATGTGTCACCCCCGACAAATAGTTGCGGAAGGAGGCTAGATTGAGTTTGCTTTAAGTTTTTAATGATAGAATTTCATTTAAGCAATTTTAGATTGCAACTTAATTTGATTTGAAAAATTAATTAATTTGAATATGTTTAAGAACTTTAGATCTGTCAACTCTGTAATAGATTAGATCTTATCGATAGAATCAATTTCTCGAGATATTTCGATTTGAAACTCTTATTATAGGTTTTAGGTTTTGTTAACGGACAGTCCTAAAACTAAACCGAAGCAACCTACATCCTTGAATTTAAGCATTCATCATAGTGTCGGGGCCCATCTGGTGATTAGTAATTTAGGTAATTTTATTTCTGAATTATGAGATTGATTTTGTATTTTCATTTAATTCTAATTTAGCTTGCGCAGACTTTTCGGACATTAAAATTTGCACTTGAAACCTATATGTTTGAGCACATGCAGTAATTCATAGTTTTAGATAATTTCACTTAATAAGTAATTTCGTTGATTTTAAAATTCATAACTAGAATGAAATCCCTCAATTTTTGATTAAAGGAAGCCTTATGATTTTATAGATTTTAATTTAGTGTCGCCTTATGTTTCTAGTACAAAGAGTTGTGCAGATTCAGTGGTGAAGAAGACATTTTGTTTTAGATTGTAGTTTAGCACATTACTTGCACTTAGTTTACTTGTTAAATTTTTGTAATTTTCCTAACTTGATTATGCTTAATTTATCACTTTTGATAAGTTGTACTGATTTCAATGTTTATTGCTTTAGCTCTACTGACACTTATTAGCTAGCATAATAATCACCTTCATATTCATATAAGAGTTATTAAGCCCAATTTAGATTCATCCTTAACTCCATATCAAATTTTATAAACTTTAAATTTATTGCCAGTTTGTTATGAGTTTAGTATTAGTGTCCCCAAATTCTAATTAAAATTTGTTTAATTTTGAGGAATTTACAAGAAAGAGAACTCACTCATTACTTCACCAAATCCCTCTAAATAAAGCTAAGAGAGAGCGCTTTCTTGAGTTTAGAGTACTCAAGAAAGAGGTGGAAGGATTTTAATTGACACTTCAGGAAGGTTTTCAACTTGCTTAAATAGGTTTTGTAAATGCTTTTCCTCTCTTCTCTTTTTTTGTTTTACTTTTGTGTTTATTGTATGTCATTTTACTTTACCCTTTTTTTGTTTGATGCTTGTAGTTTAGATTTAGCTGTAGGTTTCCTTACTTAGCGTTCTTAAGCCAGTTCATTTTACCCTTCCATTTTTCTTAAGTCAAAGATTTTATGCAATTTTGGCAGCCTCTCGGCGTCATCCCCGTGTAGGGGATTGCATCAGGAGTGTTTTGGCTTTCTCGGTACACCCTCATGAGCATAGTGAGGGGTGTCTTGTGACACTGTAGCCAATTTTTTCTCGTCGCGCCCTCTTGAGCACGACGAGGCCTTCAAACCTGAAAGAAGACAAATGCAATATATATTCATTCCCTCCTTTTTTTTAAGTCTAAAAATTAGATAAAATTTTGGCGGAATTTTGTCTAGGGGGAGCGACATCTAACAGATGTTGGCTTACTCGGTATGCCCTCTTGAGTATAGCGAGCAGTGTATTATGACACCATAGCCAATTTTTCATCTCATCGCGCCCTCTTGAGCATGACGAGGCCTTCAAACCAACAAAGAAACACAAGCATATATATCCACATTCACATCACACATGTTCTGACTCATTTTTCTGTGCATTGTAATGATCGGCAAAGGAACGGGGTTAAGTATGCCAGAAACCAAGAGAAGAACCCGCCTCTTGATGGTGTTGTTCCTCGATTTGCGATGAAGTGAAGACTGGAAGGATAATGTGAGGAGTACGATGCCGAAAACCAAAAGAACAACTCGCCTCTTATTTGTGTTTCTTCTTGCAGATTGGAAGGATAATCTGAGGAGTCGATGCTAAAAGCGAAAGAAGAACCCTCTTGACGGTGTTCTCCTTGCGGTAAATTTGAAGAGGTAATGCAAGGAATGCGACACTGGGATCTGAAAGAAGAACCCTCCTCATGACGGTGTTCTTCCCCAGTTACGGTGAAGCGATTGTGATGAAATTCAGATTGGGGAAATGGGGGAAATTTCAGATTGGAGGAAAATGAGGGAATTTGAAAATTGATTTTCAGTTTTGGAGAAAAATAAGGGAAAAATAAGGGAGGATTTTCGATTTTGGAGAAAAATGAGGGAATTGGGAGAGCCAAAATGAAATTAAAAGAAGGGGAGGATGATTTTTAGATTTGTGAGGGAAGAAGGAAATAGAGAAGAAAAAAATGGAAGAAGAGAAGAAGAAGAAAGAAAGAAGAAGATCTGTGCGCCTTACCCTCTCTTTTCTATTTTTGGAGGAGGAAGAAAGCTTTCTTTATTCAGATTAGGGCAAGAAGAGGGAAAAATGAAAAATGAGGGAGTGGGAGGAGAGTTTTTACTGTTGATTTGGAGAAGGAAGCGAGGGAAATGTGAGTGGTTATCGTTCGAATGGGCAGTTCAGTGAAGCGATTTACCTTGTGTCGATTCTGTCTGAAGAGAGTCACGTGAGCCTTGAGAGGAGGAGAAGTGTGGAAGAGTTTGAACCATGAAAGGTTTAGTGTGGGTGAGATGCGTGAGAAGAGCGTACAGAAACCGTGTGAAAGGAAAAGGCGGGTGAGGTCACGCACTTAGAGTTAAATTTAGGTTGTTAAATTGATTTTGAAATAGATTAAATGACTTTAATGTGAATTTTATGCCGATAAAATCACATGATCAGTATATATATTAATCTAAGGTTATTCCATTATTCCAAACGCAACGGCACAGTCCGTTTCACAATCGGAGTTCATTTGGTTCAAATCAGCGTCAAATTGGGTCAATTTCATCTCAAAATGCACGTCGTCGCTTTCAGCCGCTTGACATTTGTGCAGACTTGGTCGAATTGAGTGCAAACAATCTTATTCGATAGATTTTGATGTTTCAAAGCTAACAGTGCAATCAATTTTGTGAATGAAGGTCGTCATGCGTCGGTGCCTCCTGACTTTGATATGCATGCAGACACGTTGATGACTTGAGCGCTTGATCAGTTGATCATCAAGTTGTATAATATCTATATCTTGACTAGTTTTGGCATTTTGAATGCAATGGCAAAGTCTTTTGTTGATCAAAGGTCATTAGAGCTGATTTTGGTGACGTCCTATGCATTTTAGCCTCGATTTGCATGCTATCACTTCAAATCATTCGATATTTGCACAGACTCATCCGATTTGAGCGTGAATAGTCTCATTTAATAGTTTTAAATATTTTAAAGCTAATGACATGATCAGTTTCATGAATGGAGGTCGTTTAGATATCATCACAACTTTTTAACTTTGATATGCGTGTCAACACATTGATAGCCTGATCGATTGAGCGGTTGATCTTTAGATTATGCAATATTTATATTATGATCAATTTTGATATTTTGAACGATGGCAAAGTTTGTTCATTGATCGGAGGTTGTTTCGACCATTTTTGGTGACATACAGTGCATTTTGAGCCTCGATTTGTGCACTATCACCTTTGAAGTCTGTCGAATTTAACTTGTGGGCTTATCTTGATTTATGACACATATGAGGAGGTCAACATCAAGTCATCCTATCCATGTGTTCATGAGGAGGAACAAACTGTGGGTGGAATCTAACTTCTAGCTCTACCTCTTCCTCGACATGCTTTCTTTTTCCTTTTTTAATTTCTTTTTCTTTTTAAAGTTTTTTCCTTTTTCTTTTGTTTTTTTCTTTTGATTTTGAACTTTCACCAAGTTCACTAGAATAAACTTTTTGATTTGGATGAAAATAGTAGATTGTATCTTCATAAATCTCGACCTCTCTAACTGAGAATGGCTTCAAGTCTCCTTTGACACAATACTTGATTCCACTGCTTCTGAATTTAATGTACTGATGCAAAGAGGATGGAATCGTGTTGTTTGCATGTATCCGGGGCCTATCGAGCAAAGCAGTGAAAGATGCATCTAAATTGATTATGTAGAACATAGCTTCTATCTTCCAATCATCTATCTTTAGTGGTAACACTATGGAGCCTAAAGCCCTCTCACCTTGTTCATTGAATCTTCTCAACATCATCCGATCTCCTTGGAGTTTAGAGACATCGATCCTCAAGTAAGCAAGGGTTTTCAGACTCATAATATTCACAGATGCAACTTGATGAACTAACACCCTGGAGAGTCTGAATCTGCCCATATCCACTGTGATGTGGAGGGGATAGTTGTGCTTTGTTGTCCCCAAAATAAGGTCTTCATCAATGAATGTAACTCCTCGAGCTTCTCTTGAAAAACAAGCCTCCTCTCCAACAGTGGTCAGCTAAGCTAAGCATATTTTTAGATCAAGAAGGGCTTTGATCAATGACTCGCTCATCTCTTTGGATAAGACAAGGGCATCATATATGCTTAGTTTAGATGACAACTTTTTCAGGTGAGGACATTGTAGTTAACTCTGGGTTGATCCTCTACATGCATATCTATAAGTGGAGCATCTTGTGGAGGGACTTCTTGATTGTTAGAAATAATGAATTGTTTACCCTTATCCTGAGGTGCTACCCTAGAGGTAGAACTTTGCCACTATGAAGGTTGACTTCAGTGACTTCATGAGATAGTTTAGTGGAAAGTTCTACCTACTCATCAGGTTCACCTATAACTTCTCCTATAGGATTGTCGGAGTCAGATGATTCCAAATCAATCTCAATGGGTGAACCCGGGTGATTCAGAAATGGGTAATCCATTTCAAAATAAAAAAAAAATGAGTTGATCAGAATTGTTATAATTATTAGTACTTAGAGAGCTTTCTATAAGAATGAAATCATCAAGATCATCAAAAGTAGAAAGAATGTAAGTAGAATCAATTTTCTTCTTCATTAATTTTTTAGATTTGGATGAAGGTACAAAGTAGAAATCAAGTAAAGTGAACAGAACGAGGGATTTGGCACCCCTCTCTGCTGATACAGTACGACTGCTAAGAAGAAGAACTGGCTGAAGGAATTATAGCTAAAACTGCGGAAGGAGTGCTGGACACGGTTAGTAGTTTTGCTAATGTGCTATCCCGGGTAAGTGGAAGCTATCGTTGCTCTGGGCTTCTACCTCCCTCAAGTTGTCTTTAAGAACTTACAAACCTTCCTTAGAGTTGGAGGTTTGAGCTGCTTCAGACAACTACAAGGGTAATTTTTTGATTTTAGAAATTATTTTCTTGGTGGTTCAGGATAGGGAGATATCCCAACCTTCCTCTATCTTGAGAAGATCGCATGTATCCCCAAGGATTACTCTAACAAAACTAGAGGGTTGTTCTAATAGGCATTCCTTAGGGATGACAATGGCACCCGACTTGTAGCTATGCTCAAGACAATCCTTAAAGGTAAAGTAATCTCCCAAGATATATCCTAGCATACGGTGGTAGGGCAAAAGTTTGGATCATGACTCTTGCCCACATCCTCTGGCCTCCTAGGCTCTAGTCACTGAAAATCAGGCTTCTTTAAGAGGTTCTTGAAGATCTTCTTAACTACCTCCTTTTGAATGAATAAGGTTTATTCAATTTATCAATAAAAGTAGGCAAGTGATAGTTACCCGGTAGTGGATAAGAATCTTCTGTGGATGGGGATACCGAGTAGGCGGTGGGTGGAGCCGTTGGCAACGAGGTCGATATGATGGAGGCGGGAAAAGGAGGTGGTCAAGGAGGTTTGAGATTGAGTCTGAACCCCTTCTTCCCTTATCAAGCTATGGCCTAATTTTTTTTCAAATGCCTTCTGTGGTCTGGGCCTGGCTGACTGATCTTAGAAAGGTAACTGTTTGGCCTCTCTTTGTAGACTAGCAACCTTGTTGATTAATTTCTTAAATGTCTTAATCGTAAACCCTTTAAGCATGAAGGTGACCATGCTATGAATATTCTTGAGTAAAATTTTAATGGCATGCTGTTCAGACAGTTGTGGTTCACATTTCATACTTAAAATTCACCATCTAAGAATGTAATCAATTAGGGACTCACCGGAGTGTTGTTGAGCTACAACGAGATCGCCTATAGTTACCCTTTACTGAGCTCCAACAAATATCTTAATAAAGAGCAACTCTAACTCAACAAATGTCTTCATTGAACCATTGGGTAGTTCAACATACCAATCAAATACAATGCCTGTCAAGCTACTGATGAAGAGACGAAATAAGAGTGCATTGCTGCCATCGGCATTGCAACATCCGACTCTGAAATGTGCTATGTGTTGCCGGGGGTTCCCACTACCATCAAAAATTTTGAAGGATGGAGGCACAAAGCCCTTAGGATATTGTACACCATCAAATTACTCTAGGTAGGGTCTACCCTTTGGAACAGATGAGGCACCTCGGGCTTGCACCAATGCATCCCTCACTTGTTGCTCCACCATGTGTTTAATGTCTTTTTAATGCATGGAGGTGCTATCCACCACCTTCCTATGCAAGATACCACTGTCTCCCTTTGTAGGAATGCATCTAAGATGATCTAAAGTGTGTGCCAACTCTGCTTTGTCGGCTGCTACAAGAGAAGGCTATGAAACCAGAGCTAGATTTTACAATGCTGACACTACTGCCATCAACTCTTCAATCTTCTTCCCTATTTGATCAATATAATCATCTGTCTATCTAAGTTGGTGGAGGAGGTGCTGAGTTGAATGGATGGCATCATCCTCTTCAATTATAATACCTTCCTGACTATGTTGGTGCCTCTGAAGGGGCCCTTTAATATCGACCATGTAAACTTCGGTCGAATCCTTAAGGAGATCATCCTCATCTGGATCGAAGTTGACCTTTCCCTCCTCACATTTTGATCGGTCACTCCCTAGAAGCTCCCTCTTGTTTGCAAAGTACTGTGCTAAAATATCATATAGGGAATGATCTAAGCGTGTGGTATAAATATCAGGTAGAGGGCTGCTCACTAGATGCACCTAACACTAATTATCACTGGAGTGCCAGCTCTAGGAGGGTCATGAATGTTGGAAGAAATATGCTCATGATTGATCAGGGGTGGAGTAGAGTCCCTAGGGAGATCCACTGCCATGGGGACTATAGAACTTTCCCCTTCCCCTTCTACAGCTGCTGTTGTCATTGGCTCCGATGGTGGTGGTGCGACTATGATGCTATTGGGTCGCCACTCTTTCTTCACCAAGACTGAAGTAGGAGGTCAAGTAGGTGAACTCGTCCTCACCTCAGTTGGTGGAATAGATAAAGTGGGATCTTTTGATCGTAGCCAGATCACCAAGGGGGCTTTCTTCTCCTTGGATACTATCTTCTGTGCCTTTGTAGGTATGATGGATGGTGGAACCTGAACTGGTGATGGTGGGCGAGGAGTGGATCTATGTGGTGGAGACAACACCGACTCTACCCTCGGAGCTTTCCCCTTATGACTGGTGGTACCTGTCAGCATTATTCTATCGGTCCTATTAACCCCGGTGGCCCGATGACTGGGGAAATCAACTAGAGCGGAGGCCACCGACTGCCTGATAAACCTCCGTCGCTCCCTACTCCCTGACTAAGCTGCTACTTGGGCCTCTAATGCTCTATCACTATGAATGTGCCTTGTAACACTCCTGGAGATGATTGACCTCAAGTCAAATAATGTACCCGACTCTGAACGTCCATGTACCCTACCTACCTACTGTAATACCATATGTAGATCGGCATAAGACTTCTTCCGTCTATCAAATCTCGTATGTATGTAGGAGGTGGAGAATGCCCATCCTCTAATCCTCCTCTTCTCCGATCGAGAGGGGTGAAACTGTTGCTAGTCGGTGGGGAAGCCTCGCAAAAGAACCCTCATGCATGTGGGATCGACATCCATCTCTCTCACAGGCGACGTGGTGTCACTTGATCTTATGATTCCTATTGCGTCACTGTGTACGGTGCTGTGTACGACTGAGCAAGGTGGTGTGAAAGCTAGATCCTACGTCGAAGGTAGGGAGGCTATCTCTGAAGCCAGGATAGCCTTCCCCTTAGAGGGGACCAATGAGGAGGTGCTAGCATGCACCCGAGTGGCAGTGGGAACAACTAATTGAGTAGGAGCTGGACTGACCGGTGGAACCTCATCTACCTTCCTATTTAGGGAAGGATACTCAGTGTTAGAAGGCAGGTCGATGCGGATCGGCTTACCACATCATCCCCAATGGTGAGGGTCGCCCCTTGCGGTGATGGCTCCAAATCCTCGGCCAAAGAACACTAGATGGGTGGAGTCAGTCTGAGGGAGGCTGGCCTGATCCAAGGCTAATTCCATCCTGAATGGAAAAGTGGAAACAAACTTCTAAGAGGCCATGTGTGAAAACTGCAAAGACTGCACTAACTGATACAAGTTGTATGTATGCATTTGTTAAAATATAACTCGTATCAGATTTTTCCTTGATATTTGTTTCATGAAAGTAACAAAAGTTTGGAGTTTTGAACCCACACTCAACAATTCAAATGTGTTAAGTGGGGTTCTTTAGAGAGATTTGGATGTTTTAGAGGAGAGTCATTTGCCATTTATTTTTTGATTTTACATACTCAACCAATTTAGGTAGGTTGGGTGGGGTTCAAAAATTTGAGGGGAGATTTCTTTCTTTTTGGAGATTGTTTGCATTTTATGTTTCTTGTTTGAAAATATTGATAGTCTGAAAGAACCTATACTTAGAAAATTTGGGTATGCTAAGAAGAGGTTGTGATTGTGTGTTTGAGATATTTTTACTTGTGAAGATTTAATTGTGTGATATTTTAATTTTGAAAAATGGAGCTTCTTACTTAACAAATTTGGTATGTTAAGTAGAGGCCACATGTGTTTGATTTGTGCTTGAAGATGAGACTTTCTCTTATCAAATTTGGTATGTTAAGTGAAAGCCAAATATGATTGTGAGATAGTTTTTTTTTTTTTTTTTTTGAAGATGGGAGTCGCACTTAACAAATTTAGTATGTTAAGTGAAAGCCCCAAATATGTTTGAGATATGTTTATTTTCCTTTGAAATTAGACTCCCACTTAACAAATTTGGTATGTTAAGTGAAAGCTCAAGTGTGGTTGATATGAAAAATTGAATCCTTATTTAACAAATTTGGTATGTTAAAATAGGGATGAAATGTGTGTTGAAAAGAGACCCTCACTTAACAAATTTGATACGTTAAGTGAAAGCCTAAATGTGTCTAATATGTTTTTGAAAATGGGATTCCCACTTAACAATTTGGTTTCTTAAGTGGAAATTAAAGTATGATATGACTTGAGAATGGGATTCTCACTTAACAAATTTGGTATGTTAAGTGAGAATCCAATATGACATAACTATGTGTTTCTTACTTAACAAATTGGATGTGTTAGATAGAACCAAACAAATGCTTTGAAAATGAGACTCTTACTTAAAAATATTGGATATGCTAAGTGAAGGCCTAATTATATATATATTTTTTGAAAATGAGGCCCCCACTTAACAAATTGAAATTGTTAAGTGAAGATCAAATTTATGTTTTGATAATGAGACCCCCACTTAACAAATTGAAATTGTTAAGTGAAGGTCAAGTTTTATATGTTTTGGAAATGAGACTCCCACTTAACAAATTGAAATTATTAAGTGAAAGTCAAATTTTATGTTTGATTCAAATAGAGATCCTCACTTAACAAATTTGGATATGTTAAGTGGGAATCAAATATGGCATGATTTGCTTTTGAAAAGAACCTCCATGTAACAATCTTGGATGGGTTTTGATTTTGTCATTTTATGAGTTTTTTGGAAGGTGCTTTTGGAAAGTGTCACTTTAGTGAAATGAATTATTTTCTTTAAATTTTATGATGAACTTTGCCTCATTAAGCTAGTGGTGAGGAGGTTCTAAAATTTTATTATCTCTCATCTTGTTGATAAATTATGTTTTCACCTATTGGGGAATCCAACAGGGGTTTCAAGACCTATATGGAGTGAGGTCCTAAAACCTAAAGGATGTTGGCTAACTTTGCTTAAGAATGAAATAAGCTAAGTGCCAATGGAAGAAAAGATAGTCTCAAACTCATATGAAATACAAGTCCATTATCGATGCATAGAGATAACAATCATCTACTAGAGATGGAGAGAGGAAACATCCCAGAGACACTAAAAAAATCTGTGGTGTTTATTTTTGGGTTTTGGTGCTTTGTATATATATGTGAGTGTGGTGTTTATTTTCAGATTCATTGTGTGTATATGTGAGGGGACACCATGCAGATCTGAGGATGTACTTATTGAGGTGATCATGTTCGATATCAAGGAATAGTGCACTATCTTGAAAGATAGAAATCACTATCCTACGATAGATCTAATCACCTAATAAGGACTCCTAAGGCATGATGGGTCTTCGAATATACTAGAGATTTTTTTCCTACTTTACATGGAAAAGTAAAGCAGGGTTTATTTAAATCGGGTTCTGAAGTTCCCTATAGGGGCAATCTCCCGTAGTTACTTACATCTTAAGGAAAATGAATTCCTTTAGAATACTCTCGATTAAAGTAGATGAATGTTATCTCCAAAGAATTCAAAGATAGGACTATCAACAAATTGGTTGTATTTTAGAAAATTAAGTGGCATGGATCAAAAGGGAAAGAGTTATTATCGAAGTTAGAGGAGATAAGTAGGGAGTGCTTATGACACTAGGAAGCCTAGTGAGCACTCCAATCTATCCCATGGTTGGGCTTTATATATTTGAAATTGAAAGATTTATTTGTTTGAGTTAAAATTTTATTAAAAATTTAGGACTTATAATTACATAATACAAGATTATAAAAATGCCTAAGAGATGAGGATTTGTGCTTATAGCCCACAAAGGGAAACATCAATCTCAAATTCTAAATCTAGGGAGCTTTGACGATGGCCAAAGCATGACCTAAATTTAAGATGAAAATAGGTATATGGTTTACCTTCGCAAGAGAGAGTAAACCACTTAACTGCTGGACTTATAACCTTCCGGAGTGGCAGCTAGCTAACTCCTCGTATGCTTTAAATCCATGTAGGCAAGTCATATGCTTTTGCAAGATGGCTAGGTTGTTATTATTTAGAGAAGGAACTAAGTTCTTAAACCCACTCCCTAAGAGACTAGAGTATGAGGGGTATGAATAATGACTTAAGAGTCTAATACAAATTTTTTTATCAAGTTTTATTTGATTTTGGATAATTTACTTTAACACATGCTATTGGATTTTGTATGCTTAAATGCATTAGAAATTAATTATGGGCCAAATCAAGAGAGAAAGAGATGTTCTTCTATTATAGGCTCTAAAAGGTTACGCCCATTCTATTTAGCATAGATGGAAGCCCTCTCTAATCACGAGTGAAATAAGATGATATGCATGTGTAAAATATACAACATCCAACTAAGGGGTTGCTAAATATTTTATTATCTTGATTTAAAACCTAAGTTTTAGGTGATGTTATGAGTTATTTTAAAAGTTTAGTTATGAGTTGGTTAGTGGGATAACAAATTTATTTTTAACCTAAGAGCCTAATTGCATCCAGGGCACACAACAATCACTAATCATAAACAAACTATACATGCTTTTCCTAATGCACAAGCTAAACAAATCATTAATCAATTTTATAAAGTTATCACAAATGAATAAAAGGCTGATGCGGTCGGGTTCCATCGCATAGCCTGAAAAGAAGTATGGGTATTCGAGCCTTACCCTTATATAACCCATAATACAAAGAATAGTTATAAATGATGAATGCTATGGGGCCTTCATTCTTCACTCTTCATTTCTTTACTTTCATTTCTTCATTTTGATTCGTTTCATTTCTTTCTTCCTTTTGACTCGATTTGAATATGGTTGCTCCAAAGGCATCATATGGTACATAAGACTTGGTCTTATAACCAATGTCATCTTAATCCCCTATAACACTCATCCTAATCCTAATGCAAAATTACATTAAAAGAAGGAAAGTAAATCTAGGTACACCTACAAAATAAATGTTAGCTAAACACCATACAAAAAATGTGATGTGTGCTTGGCACCTTACATAAATACCAAACTTGTCTAACTTGGGTTGTGCTATTAAACAACCGCAAAAAAGCATTTATATTTTTATTATGACGTCTTAAGTAACCCCTAAACATGATGGGGGGCTAATATTGACCTAACATCCAGACCATGTACATACACCCTAACATCCAATCTAAAATAATACATTACAATACTAAACATACATAAAACCACACACCACCCTAACATAAAGCTAGAAATGGTGACTTAGTCTAAATTATATGAATTAAAGCTTGTGTGACATGTCCTAACTAGGCTTTAGAGTTGTAATTTATTAAGTGTGAGGGATTTAATTTACAAGGGGTGGTTTCACTTTAAGTTGTTTATTTAATTTGCAAGTTTTTATTAGTGTTTTCTTTTATTTCATTTGGCTTATCATGGGTGTTTATTTCCATCTTCATCTATGAGGTAAATGAAGATAAAATATACTTTTGGTTGGACACCACATAGATCCGCATATGTTCTTATCAGGGTGATCAAGTACGACATTGAGGAATGATGTACTATCTCAAAAGATAGAATTCATCACCCTACAATGGACCTAATCACCTAATAAGGACTCTTAAGAATAATGGGTCTTCGAATGTACCAGAGATTCTTCCCCTACTTTATATGGAAAAGTAAAGTAGGGTTTATTTTAAACTGAGTTCGTTAAGTTCCCTATAAAGGAAAGTCCCCATAGTTAATTACATCTTAAAGAATGAGATTCCTTAAGAATACTCTCGATTAAGGTAAATGATCGTTGTCTCCAAAGATTTCAAAGATAGGACTATTAATCAATTGGTTATTTTTAGAGGATCAAATGGGATTGATCAAAATGGAGGAGTTATTATCAAAGCCAAGGGAGATGAGTAGGGAATGTTCATGATACTAGAAAGCCTAGTGAACATCCCAAACTACCTTATGATTGGGCTTTATATTTTTGAAGTCGAGGAGATTTATTTGTTTGAGTTGAATTTTTATTAGAAATCTAGGGATTACAATTCCATAATACAAGGTCATGGAAATGCATAAGAGGTGAGAATTTATGCTTGTAGGCCGTAAAAAGAAACAACAACTTCAAAGCCTAAATCTAGGGAGCTTTAGCGAGGGCCAATGCATGACCTAAATCTAAAGAGAAAATGGGCATATGGTTTACTTCCACAAGAGAGGATAAACCACCCGACTGTTGGACTTATAACCGCCTGGAGGTGGCTGCCAACTAACTCCTCCTACGATTTTAAATATATGTAGGCAAGTCTTATGCTTTTACAAGATATGCATGCTGTTGTTTATTTAGAAAGAAGACTAAGTTCTTAAACACACTCTCTAAGAGACTAGATCATGAAGTTCATGAGTAATGACTTAATATAATGCAAATTTTTGTTAAGTTTTATTTTGATTTTTGGAAAATTTATTTGACACAGGCTATAGGATTCATATGCCTAATGCATGAGAAATTAGTTATGGGATAAAATCAACAAGAAGAGGTGTGTTTTCACCATAGCTCTCAAAGGTCAAGCCATGTTCTTTGGAAAAAGTGGAAGCCATCCATAAGCAAGAGTGAAGCAAGATGATTTTATGCATGATGTGAAATATACAACATCCAGCTAAGGGGTTGCTAAATCTTTTATTATCTTGATTTATATCATAGGCTTTAGGTGAGGTTATGAGTTGTTTAATTTTATTTTTGAGTTAATTAATTGGATATAAAATTTATTTTTTTCTATGAGCCTAATCGCATCCAGGCCATTCATCAAACAATGAAGAAACTAGAAAAATCATGCCATCTTAATTGACAAGCTAAACAAACATCAAACAATTTTATAAAGCTAGCACAAAAGAATAAAAGGCCTTTGTGGTCGAGCTCCATCGCACAAACCTAAAAAGAAAGTGGGTAGCCGAGCTATACCCTTATATAACTTGGATTACAAATGAAAAATTACAACTTAGAAGGAATTTATGGTATGGGGGACTTCATTCTTCATTCTTCTTTCTTCATTTCTTCATTTCTTTCTTTCCTTCTTTTGGTTGGTTGGGTTGTAGTTTTCTCCAAGGCTTCACATGGCGCATAAGACTTAGTCTTATGACCAATGTTTATTTTAATTCCCTCATAACATTCATTCCAAATCTTAATTGTAAAATTACATGAAAGTGAGAAAAGTAAATCTAATTAAAACCAGTAAAACAAAGATTAACTAAACATGCCACATAACCCAAGCATGTATATGAATAATTGGACTTAGCACCCCACACATGGGTAACCAAGTCCACCTATCCTAATTTGGATTATGCTTAGGGGGTATAAGCAACCTGCATTGCAAAAGCATTTATATTTTTTTTTATTACAGTGCCCCATAAGCATAATCCCCTACAGAAGACATGATTAGGCAAAAATCGACCTACCATCCAGTCTATGCAGATACACCCTAACATCCAGTCTAAAATATTACATCATAAAATAAAATCAGGCATCAAACCATGCATCGCCCTAACATAGAGCTAGAAATGGTGACTTAACCTAATGGGTGTGATATTTGAGGCTTATGTGGGATATCTTAGCAAGGCTTTAAGGTTGGAGTTTTCTAAGTATAAGAGATTCAACTTAGAAGGGTGGTTTCATTTTAAATGGTTTAGTCAATTTGCCAATTTTATTTGATGGTTTGATTTAGTTTGAATTAACCTACACTTAGTTACTAAGTGTTATAAAGAGAAGAAAAGAGAAGAAAACTTCTTTTTTATCTCTACCTTAAATAATTTCTAAGGTAGATTCATTAGTGATTTATCTTTAGTGAATATTTTATTATGTGTTTTAATTAACCCTAAGTTTGGATTAACTCTAAATAAACCCATTCAAATAAGAAAGACATCTTAGGATTAATTAAGGTGAATTACTATCACATAACACAACTATTTATTTCTTTCCAACATATATGCCATACATATGAATGATCCTAAGCTTACCTATACATGTAATGCAAAATTTTATCACACTTTGATGATGAATGCTAAGAGATGTTGCTTAAGAAAATTTGAAGATTCAAGGATGCATGATTTTGTTAAGTAGAAAAGAAGGGCTCTTTTATCCATTAATAAAATGCACATTTACATGTATAAAAGAACAAAGTGAGTATGACGCTATTATTTTCTACACCAGAGGTGTAAGGTACAAGACCTACTTGGGGATACTTAAGGCCCCACAATCCTGAGATGTCCAGACTAATATACCACTTTTCTTAAATACATATGCATATACGAAGAAATAAATGAATGAAGAATCATGCAAAAATTTTTTGTATTTGATTTGGTTATGCAATTTATATATGTAAATGTGAAGATCCTTCTTAAGTCATAACATAGAAGTGTATAAGAATAGATTTAAGCAAGTGTTATGTTCTTTTCAAATGACCTATATACTTTGCAAATCCTATCCAAATCCATGTTAAGAGAAGAGAAGGAAAATCACATGAAGCACATCTTATATTATAATCACATGCAAACTTATAAGTACTTATAAGTAGCATACCTTCATTTATAATCTTTGATTTGTAGGTTTTGAAAATAATTTTTTGATTTAATAATGATAATAGTCAATCATATCCTTACTTTAGCCTAAACATGCAATTTGACATAAAGAAAATATTTCATTTAATTTGATTTTTTAAATGATATGAATGCATGATTTCATAGGGCAAACAATCATTTAACATGCTTGGAAAGAAATAAAGTGACGTAAGCATATGATTTCATTCACCCTAATTAATTCCTAAGAATAATCCTATATGATAATATTATTCAAAGTGAATCAAAATTGCTTAAAGAAACTTTTATTTTTATTTTGAATTTGATTTGAAAATGATTTGTGAGAAAGTGTTTGCTGGTCCTAAACCTTTTCCTCCATATGTGAATCAATTTAGTTTACTTTTTAAACAATTGGATTGATTTTTATGTTTTGTTTAGGTTAAGGTGTAAATTAAATCCATTAATTACCCCTTACTTACACCACTTTAACATAATTAACCTAACAATTATGAGCCAACATATGATATGCAATCACATGGAATTGAAATCAATAATGCTCCTAAGAAAGAAAGGTGCCTAATGCAATTGTCTCACAATTATTGATTAATTAAACTAAAGGGTCGAATTAAGTACTTTCATAACCCTTCCCACACATGTGAGTTGGATTTGATTTCCTTAAACTTACCTTAGGCTTTTGAACACCTAAGGATCTACCCAAGAGATTGATTAAGTTTATGGGTTAATTTTTTTTAGTTTTGAGTTGGGTTAATTAAGCTATTTAGTGAAGTGATTAAATCATTAATCAATTTGCAAATTAATTAAGTCTTTATCCAAATGAAATAAACTTAGCAGAAAAGATTTGGAAAAGAAATCCTAATCTTATTCCCTAAGTCCATTCACTGTTTCAAGTTGATTAACAAGCTTAATTAGTAAATTTATAACATTTAATAGGTTAATTATTCATTTAATTGATTAAGGGAGTGATCAGAGATGAAATAAGCAATTACCTAAATTAATCTAATAATAAATTCCAAGAAAATCATGGGAGGCAGAGGCCATCCAACTAATTAACCCTAGGGAGTTTGGAATTAATTATTAGAGTAATTAAGGAGTAATTAGCCTAATTACCTTTCAAATAAAACCCAAATTGAATGCAAGTTATTGTTCAAAATCAATTAAGCTTAATTTTGTATTATTCCTCTTTGAGTTATCTTTAAAATGAAGTTGAGTTTGCATATTTTGGATTTTTCTACATTTAGTTATGAATTTGTTAAGTTTATGTGATTAATAGGTAATTAAAGAACCTAATTATATAACTAATCCCATCGGCGCCATGTGGGCTACTGATGCGACGTGCGCTTTCCACGTGATGCGATGGGATTGGTTATTTAAGTTATCACATTGTGCGTCATGTTAGTTGGTGGCGCACATGCTTTCTCCACGGCTTGGGATTAAACCTATGATTATAAAGGGATTAATCAGTGGATCTAACAATTTTTAATCAGGGCTATCCATCCAAAACACACAAGCTGGATGGCTCATAATTCATCCCTGTCTTTACCTACGGGAGATGGAGGCCGTCTGTCCTCCATGGCTTGATCCGAGCTCACTTGAGCTTGGATTAGGCTAGGATTCAACCCACATTATCTAGAAGCAAGGAGAAGAACATCCAACAGTGGAATTATATTGGATTACAATTCCCTTCCCAAAAGACCAAGCAATTTTCAAATTAAGCTCGGTTTTGGGCAATACCTCGGAGGCTATCACCGGATCTTCCAATGGTGGAGGTAGCTTCGTCTAGTGGAGACGAAGCCATGTTGAAAGTTTCTAGGTTCGATTGAAGTGGATCTTCCAATTGACCAAAGCTCCCTTCAATGGCTTGCGGCTTCGATCGAACTCCCCCTTCCAGTGGCTTGGAGACTTGGGAAAAGCTTTGGGTAAGCTCGACTTGGTGCCTTAATGGTGCTTGTAAGAGCAATTGAGGTTTGGTTGAGAGTTAGACCTCCCCTATTTTCAACTTAAGCAAAATCAAGAGAAGGAAATTGGAGAAAGCTTGGAAATGCTTAAGGAAGTTGGTGAATTGCTTTCGATCCTCTGACTCAATCGAATGCAATATACTTGGTTTGAGTGGAAATAAGGGGGAGTATATCTCCCCCTACTTGGATTGGATGGCCAAAGCTTGGCTTGCCATTTTTGATCAATTGCTCTGATTGAATAAGTTGTTTAAGTTGTTAGGAGCTCCATGTGGTTGGGTTTTGGCACATGAATGGAATGGTGGAGGTGCACATGTGTTAAATGAGTCATTTGGCTTTGATTTTGATTTAGACAAATTTGAAATGATTGAAAAATGGGTTGTCCCAATTTTCAATAAATTTGGTGTTGATTTGATATGATTTGGCTCAAGTTGACCCATTTAGGTCAAAATAGGTCAACTTGGGTCAAGTTGACCAATTTTTCAAATTGGGTCAAACTAATGGTTAGGTCAAGTTCATATGACCACTTGAAGTATTTTGGTATCATTGGTTTGATTCAATTTGATTTATATTTGGTTTTGGCTCATTTGAGTTCATTTAGGTCAAATGGGTCAAGTTGACCAATTTGACCCTATTTGAGGTTAGGTCATGGGTTAGTTGGCTTGGTTGGTCATTTGAAATGTATTGCAAGTTTTGGTTTCAATCAATTTTGGTTTGATTTGATTTCAAGTTGATTTGACCTTTTAGGTCAAGTTGGGTTCATGGTCAATTGGGCTAGGTTGGGTCTAGTTGGCCATTTGAGGCTTTAGTTAAGTTCAAAAATCACTTTAGAATGAATTTGACCCACTGGTTGCAATCAATTTGACTTAGATCAAGATTTGACCTATTTTGGCTTTTTAGGTCAAGTTGGGTCAACTTGGGTCAAGTGGCCAATTTGGCTAGGTTGGGCTCAATTGATGGCTTGATCATGTTCAATCATTGATGGTGGATTGGTTTAGATCAATGATTTCAATCAATTTGACCTATAGTGGATTTTGGCTAGTTTGAGTTTTATTTTGGTAAAGTGTTGACTTGGTCAACGGCTAGGTTTGACTTGGTTTGACCCAACTTGGGTGATTGATCATCTCATGATGATTGTTGCTCAAAATGTGAGGCTTAGATGGGCTTAGTTTAATCCAATTTGGGTTGGATTAGAATTTAGCTCAAAAAGGTTCTTTAGACCACTTTGGGTTAAGTGAGCCTAAATGGGTCAATTGACTTGATCAAGGCTTGATTCAAGTTTGGTTGAACTCACATTTGGACTCATAATTGAAATATATATCTAATTACAAGTGATTTGAGTCAAATGGGTTTTGATTCATTTGACAATTTCAAGTTAAAAGGGTGAACATGGGTTTGACTTGGGTTGATTTGATTTTGGATTTGGTGATTGAAGTTTATATTTATATTTGGATTCATGATTGAAGGATTAATTGAATCATGAAGAAAATCCAAGGGTTTGGATTGATTTGATTTGATTTGGCTAAGTTCAAGAATTTGACTTGAAAGGGTATAGGTTGGATTTAAGTTATATTTGGGCTTGAGTTTTGCATTTGGTTTGGTTATTTGAATTTATATTTCATTTATATTTGTGAATATAAATGAGAATATAAATGGGTTATGAGAAAATATTTTGAGTTTGAAGTAATTTGGATTTGGTTTGGCTAAGTCCATAAGGTGAAATCAAAAGGGCTTAGGAAAGACTTTTGGATTTGGAATTGATCATGGATTTCAATCATTTGGAATTAATTCATGATTTGGATTTTGATTTGAATTTGAAAAAAATCATTGAAATTTATTAAGAATTGATTTGAGCTAAGTCCATAAGATGAAATCAAAGGCTTAGGAAAGATTTTGGATTTGGAATTGATCATGGATTTCAATCATTTGGAATTGATTCATGATTTTGATTTTGGAATTGATTTGAATTTGAGAAAATCAATTATGTTGAAATTGATTTACGATTTGATTTGAGCTAAGTCCATAAGATGAAATCAAAGGCTTAGGAAAGATTTTGGATTTGGAATTGATCATGGATTCCAGTCATTTGAAATTGATTCATGATTTGGATTTTGGAATTGATTTGAATTTGAGAAAATCAATTAAGTTGAAATTGATTTAAGATTTGATTTGGAATTGATTTGAAAGAAGGAAGTAAGGATTTGGTTAAAGCTATAGGGTAGGTAATTCATCCTGATACCCCTAAGGCATAACCTATTCCTATGGCTAACTCTTCTACGTCTCTAGGATTAGTTCAAGTGTCCACCTAATCACTAGAAATGTCTTAAGACAATAAAACTTTTAGCATCTTGGGGAGTCCTATGTCTAAGATGGAGAAGTTGAGAGCTCACTGCAAAAGTGTGGTTAACAAAGGGAGCCCAATACGTGTGGTGTGATTGATAAGGCACACTACACATATTGGTCTTGACAGAGATGATCAACAATGTTTGAACGATCGCAAGCACTAATAAAAAAATAATCTACTCATAACCCAAGGTGTAGAAAGAATCAAGATCTTAGTATAATGCAACTCTACTTATATCTAAGACTTACGAGAGTGAAGGAGGAATCCACTAGAGATTGAGTGTGTAAGCTTTTCACTGGGGAAAAAGGTTCAAGTTATCCTCTAGGGATAAGAGGTTTGATTTAATTTATGTCTCGATGAGGAGAGATTTGATTTGATTTGATTTGTTGATTTAGTGCTCCATTGGGGATGAAAATGTGAACCTTCCACTAGGGGAACAAGTTCAAGTCATCCACCAGGGATAAGAGGTTGTGAAATCCACTGGGGGATTAGAATTAGGGATCTGTTGGGGATAGAAAATGTGAACTCTCCACTAAATGAGCAAGTTCAGGTTGGATTGAATTGATTCCACTAGGGGAATCAGAAAGATTTGCATCTCACTAAGGAGAAGTGGATTGATTTGTTTGTTTGATTGACTCCACTGAGGGAGGTTAATTAAGTTTGTTTTGTTTGTTTAGTTGACTCCATTGAGGGAGAAGGGTTAATTTTATTTTAGATTTTAAGTTTTATGTTTTTGAGGTGGACCTTGTCGATTTATGATGGATCACACTGAGAAGGAGCTTATATCATCCTAGACCTATCTCAGATTTACCAATCCAAAGGGATAGTCTATCAATCACATAGTAGGACTATCCAACCAAAGGGGTTGCCTTTCAGTTTATAATGGTTAATTTAGGGAAGAAAGCATGGGGACTCACATATTCTTGAATAAAGGACCGCTGGGGTGACATATTAGCGAGGTAACATGCCAACCCAGCATAGGGCTGACTACTGAGTGAATGCCGCTAGGGGACTTAAATCACCTCTAAGATAGTCAAAGGTAATTTTATTTTTGATTATATTTGATGGATCCCATCGATTTGCAATGGATTGCACTGAGTAGGGGTCATGTTGGCCTTGGCCTAACTCAAATTTACCGATCCAAAGGGAGTAGTTCCCCGGCAGAGGGGAGAATTATCCAACCAAATGGGTCAGTTTGCAATGGTTAATTCAAGGAAAAAAGTACGGAGACTCACATCTTTCCTGAATAAGAGACCACTAGGGCTACACATTAGCAAGGTAACATATCAACGACCTAGGGTTGCCCGTCGGTTTGCGATAGTCATGCTAGAAAGATTACATAGTAGACCTTCTAGAGTGGAATGACTGCCGGGGTAACCTGTTTGTGGAAAATAGATTGAGTCTAACCTAAGGGAGATTACTGAGAGAGTGCCGACCTGGGGACTTATCTCTACTCAAGAGTAGTCAGGCAATTCTTATAGAAAGTTCTACTGACATTGCCCTAAAGATAGGATGCCTGCTCGGGAAAGGGGCTGCTGGGGGCTTGAGTTCCTAATCCATAAGAGAATAAATTTTGTTTGTTTGTTTATCGTCGACCCTGTTGGTTTGCGAGGGATCATATTGAGAAGGAGCTTATATCAGCCTAAACCTATCTTAGATTTACTGAACCAAGGGAGAAGTTATGTATCCGTTGAACAAATTCTCCAATCACAGGGATGGCTATTAGGAAAGGGGGACTGTCCAATCTAAAAGTAACCCGGGTAGTGTCTAAATGGGGTCGCAAAAGATGTGATCCAAATAGAGTGCCCTTAGGGAATGGAGCCACTAAGGGATTTATCGAAAACTCTGGAGAAGATAATATCTATATGTAGTCGGTGGCCAACTCAAGGAGAAAGTGCGGGGACATATCTGCCAAGAGTGGTGTATCCATTAGGTGAGTTGCTGTCAGCATAGCAAACATCAACTGACCTAAGGTGCCCATCGATTTGCAACAATTAGCATAGGAAGAAAGGATCAGAGACTCACGTCCTCCTACTATGGAAGTGATTGTTGGGATAGTTTGTCTTCAGCTCGACAGGTGCCAACTGACCTAGGGCGACTACTGAGTGAATGTCTCTAGGGGATTTATATTAACTCAAAAATAGTCAAGAGGAAAGGAACCTCTGGGGGATTTATCCTAAACCTCAAATATACTCAACCTAGTCAGTGCATGATGGCTTGTTCAAGAAGAAAGCTTGTAGGCTTACATCATCTTAAATAAAGTCAACATGAGGTAGTTTACTGGCTGTGCAGTGAAGCCTACCAAACAAACAAGGCGCTCGTCAATTTGTAATCGTCAAGTTAGGAAGAAAGTGTGGGGACTCACATACGCTGAACAAATGACCACTGGGGTGACTGACTAGCAAGATAACATGTTAGCCTGATCTAGAGTAGCTAATGAGTGAGTGCCACAGGGAGCTTTCTCCCACATAAAAATAGCTTGAGATAAAGGATATGTGTTTGTTGTTATGTTTGTACTTGAGGGAATAGAATGCCTCTTGGGTTGTCTTACACCTTCCCTAAACATGCTGGGGGAATTTGATTAAATGGTGCCATGAATGGCAGCTGTGATCCCATTAAGAAAGGATGCCGCTTGGGTTCTCTTACACCTAACTTAGTTGTGCTAGTCAAAATAGGATGCCTCTTGGGTTCTCTCACACCTATTCTAGTAGCACTGGGGAATATGTTTAATTTGTGTTTGTATTGTGAAAGAAGGATAGGATGCCTCCTAGGTTGTCTCACACCTATCCTAAACACGTAGTGGCGGATTCGCAAGCAAGCAAACAATGCTTCGAAAGAAGAGAATATTTTGATGAATTGGAATGAAAATTTGATGATATAATTATTTTTAAATATAATTTTATGGGCAATATTTCTTCAAATAAAGCCAATTAATTGGACATATCGGGTGTTCCCCTTTACAATCAATAAGCTGATAAGATCTTCCATAGTAGACCTTCTTTATGACAAAAGGGCCTTCCCAAGTGGGTTCAAACTTGCCTCCCTTCTTTCAACGGGTAAAAATTGGTCTCCTTAGAATTAAACAAGCTCCCATACTTGAAAAGTTCTAGGGCTGACTAGCTTGTTGTGAGCTTGAATTATTTTGGCTTTGTATAACTCGAGGTTCTGGTACACCTGTAAATGTCTCTCCTCCAAACCTTTGAGCTCTTCTAATAACACATTCTGCTCTGTAGCAATTTTACTATCGACTGCTATCCTTAGCCATGGGAGCTGAACTTCTAATGGTAAGATGGCTTCAGACCCATACACTAAGGAGAAATGGGTAGATTGAGTTGGAGTTCTGTAGGTGGTGCGGTATGCCCATAAGGCTTCAACTAACTACTCATGCCACTATCACTTATTATTGTCAAGTGTCTTCTTTAATATCAAGATGAGAGTTTTATTGAATGCTTCTGCTAGGCCATTTGCTTTGGGGTAGTAAATGGTGGAGTATCTCCAATATATATCGTGTCTTCTATCGAAGCTATTGATCTTGGTGTTCTTGAATGCAGTACCATTATTGGATATAATTCATCGAGGTACCCCAAACCTATATACGATATGGTTCTTGAAAAATTGGAGCACATGCTGAGATGTGACCTCTCTAAGTGGGATTGCCTCAGCTCACTTGGAAAAGTAGTTGGTGGCAGCTAAGATGAACCAGTGACCCTTGGAAGAAGGAGGATCAATCAGACCCATATTATCGGTACCCCAACACTCAAACGGCCATGAGGCCAATGTAGGATGTAGAATATTTGGTGGTTGATGTAAGACCACACGTGTACCTAACATTGATGGCATCTCCTAGCCACGTCCATGCAGTATGTAATCATCGAAAGCCAATAATATCCTAGTCTCTTGATCTTTGCTATCATCTTTGGAAAAGATTAATGCTCTCCACATAGACCTGAATGCACCTCAGTCATGATCCTACGGGCTTTATGTTTGTCCAAACAATGTAATCACATTTGATCAAATGATCGTCGGTACAAAATTCCATCCACGAGAGCATAGGAGAGAGCTCTCTGCTTCATCTGATGGGCTTGTGACTTCTCTTGAGGTAGTTTGCCTCTAATCAAGTAATCTATGAATGGTTGTCTCCATCCAGCTGTTCAACCTTTTCAGCGGTAACCTCCCCTTCAAGAGAAAGTCACTCGATGAGTTCAATGCCAATAAGGGATAAGACTTGTCTATTTTGGACTCTTATTGGAATGAACTCTTCTTCCGGACATGCCAATTACTTGGCGAGTTTGGCCAAAGCATCTACTACTATGTTCTCTCCTTGAGGGACCTTGTAGATGGTGACCTTAGGGATTTGGGCTAACAGCTTCATGGTGTACTCGTGGTAGTGACGAAGCTTAGGTTTTAGAACCTTATAGGACCTGGCAATCTGGTTGATGACCAACTGAGAATCTCGTAGATGTTGATGCTCTTGACACACATTATAATGGCTAACTCCAGACCGAAAATCAACACCTCATACTCAACTTCGTTGTTGGTGCATGGATTGGAGAGATAGTATGAGAATCTTATCACATCATGGTTTGAAGTTAAGAGAACTATTTCTACCCTCGCCTTTCCTGGAAGAGTAGATCATGGTTATTCTCTTTTTTGAACGGAAGATGCACCATCAAAATACATCTCCCAATGGTGATTGTCAACCTCCCCTAAGTTCATGATTTGTTCATAAGGGAGATTGTCACTAAGCTGGGAATCAGCAGGAAGTGAGTGTGCTGCTAAGAAATCCACTAGTGCTTATCCTTTCACCGCACGGAGGGGTACAAATGTAATATCAAACTACAAGAGAATCATGGACCAACGTGCCAAATGTCCACATAATGTTGGCCATGTCATGAGGTACTTCAGTGGATTGATTCTTGAAATCAAGTTCACCTCATGAGAAAGCATGTAGTGCCGTAGCTTTTGAGATATAAAGATTAAACCTAGGTAATGTTTCTCAATAGGTGGATAGTTTGCTTCAACAGGGATTAGACGATGGCTGAGGTAATAGAGAGCATTCTCCTTGTCATTGGCTTGGGCCAACAAAGTGCCCAGGGAGTCATCCATTGCAGTAGTGCAGAGGATCAATGGCCTGCCAGGGATAGGGGCTACTAGAACTGGTGGCTTCACCAAATACTGCTTGATATTTTCAAAAGCATGCTGACACTTGTCATCCCACTTAAACTTGGTGTCCTTTTTGACAAGTGCTGAAAATGGCTTGCATCTCCTCGATAGATTGGAGATAAAGCGCCTTAGATATGCCAATCTCTCTTAGAACGATTTGAGTTGGGTTAGACTTTTAGGGGGTGGCATTTCTAAGATAGCTTTGATCTTTTTTGGGTCTATCTCTATTCCCCAGTGTAGGACAACAAACCCAAGGATCTTCCCTAAAGCTCCTCCAAATGCACACTTTAGGGGGTTCATTTTGAGGTTGAAATGCCTTAACCATTTGAAAACTACTCTCAAGTCAAAGAGATGGTCTTTTTTTATTTTTTATTTTTGACTACTAGATCATCAAAATAACATTCAACTTGATGATGAATGAGTTTGTTGAAGATTTGAGTCATGGCCCATTGGTATGTAGCACCAGCATTTGTAAGGCCAAAAGGCATGATCTTATAACAATAGATTCTGATCGGGGTTCAAAAAATAGTGTTTCTTTCATCCTCGGGGGCCATCTTAATTTGGTTGTAGCTAGATGACCCATCCATGAAGGAGAATACTACATGAGATGAGGCAATGTCCACTATTAACTTTGGTATAAGAAGTGAAAATTCATCCTTAAGACATGCTTTATTTAAGTCCATAAAATCTACACATATGCGAATTTAACCATTCTTCTTCTTAACTAGCACGACATTGGCTAACCAAGCAGGGTATTTTTCTTCCCTGATGAAGCTAGCATCGATCAGTTTCTTGACTTTAGAAATGAGCTATTGTTGATTTCTAATCGCATGCGTCTAGGAGCTTATTTGATAGGGTTAGCACAAGAGTCTATTATTAGTTTGTGGATTATTATGTTAGGAGATAATCTGGGCATCTCTTCATAACTCCATGCAAAGCAGTCCTTAAACTCAATCAATAGCCTAACTAAGTCATTAGTTTCTTCATTCGTAGAACTGTATGTAGCGTGGATCTTCTTCCGTGCTGAGGTTGATTTCTTTAAGCTTATCAATTGTTGAATGGATTTCCTCTTCAAATTATGGAGGTGCATCTTTGATTTGAAGATCATTTGTATCATCTGAAGTTTCTAAACACACTTTCTTGCAAGAGTTAATGTGGTTTGAGAAGAACCTATCAGACTCCAAATGATCGGTGACAACTAAGTAGTAATCATTATCGTCAGGAACCACTGTATCGAATCCTAGTCTTGATCTTGATTGTGCATCTCTGCCTTTGTTGCTCCACAGCTTCTCAAATTACTTTGAACTGTGCTTGGACCATGTACAAGGTATCAAACCTTTCTTTGCAAGATTAAGAGCACAAGACGAGTACCAATCAAAAGGTAATTCCATTAAATCTTTATATAAATTATTCTCAAGTTCTACATTAGCTTCTAGACTTGAGGATGATGATCCCAATAGGAATCTCTTCTGCTTAACATCCATGGAAGACCTGAGGGCTTCCTTAACTACTAAACCTTCAGCTTTTTGAGAGGAAAGTGAGGTTAGAGCTAAAGTTTCCAATTGCTGCCCAACAGTTTTACATAATTATGATTCGAAGACATTCGTGTTTTACTTGGAGGCCTGGTCTTCATCACTATCTAACTCGAGTGTCACCTCTAATGAAACTAGCTGAAAGGGGTTGGCTGGTATGCTAATCACATGAGACTTATCCTCTGAGTTGGATTTCTAGTCTATGTGAATAACAGGAGTACTCCTGTGAATTGGAACATAACCCCTATTGGTTGGCGGCCAATAAGGGGGTCTTCCACCTCTAGAAACTGCCTCTATGTCTGCCTCTACCTTTGCGTGGTGGAGGTTGAGTTATTCTACTTATATGTCCATATGGTGGGACGAACTGTGGGTGGAATGTGACATGCATCTCTACTTCTTCCTTGGTGTCCCTTTCTTACGCACTTGGACTTTCTTTTTCTTTTCTTTTTCTTTCTCTTTTTTTTTTTTTTTCTTTTTTTTGTATTTGAATTTTGACCAAGTTTAAGAGAATATACACTTTGGTTTTGAGGAAGATAGCAGGTCGCATCTTCATATATCTCGACCTCTCTAACTGAAAATGGCTTTTCATCTCCTTTGACACAATATTTGATTCCATCCTTTCGGAACTTGATGCACTGATGGAGGGAGGATAGAATCATCTTGTTCTAGTGTACCCAAGGCCTACCAAGCAAAGCAATGAACAAAGTATTCAAATCAATTATATAGAACTTGGCTTCAATCTTCTAGTCACCTATCTCCAAAGGCAACACTATGGAGTTTAATGCCTTCTCGCCTTGTTCATTGAATCCTCTCAACATCATCCGATCTCCTCGGAGTGCAGAGATGTCAATCTTCAAATAGGCAAGGGTCTTTAGACTCATAATGTTCACCGATGCACCTGGATCAACCAATACCCTGGAGAGTCTGAATCTTCCTATATCCACTATGATAAAGAGGAGACAGTTGTGCTCCATGTCCCCCAAAAGAAGGTCTTCGTCAATGAATGTGACTCTCTAGGCTTCTCTTGAGTAATGTGCCTTTTCTCCAACATTGATCAGTTGAGCTAAGCATATCTCTGGATCAAGAAGAGCCTTGATTAATGATTCCCTCATCTCTTTGGATAAGACAAGGGCATCATAGATGCTCAATTTAGCTGGAAACTTTCTTAGGTGAGTGCGAACATTATAATAAAAGTTGGGTTGATCCTTCATAAGCATATCCATGGGTGGAGAATCCTGTGGACGGGCTTCTTGCTCGCTAGTACCAATGACTTATTATCCATCATCTTGAGGTGCTACCCAAGGAGGTAGAACCTTGCCACTACGGAGGTTAACTTCAGTGATCTCTTGTGGTAGTTTAGTGGCAGATTCTACCTACTCGTCATACTCACCTACAACTTCTCCTATATGACCCTCAGAATTGGATGATTCCAAGTCTATCTCAAGAGGAGAACCCATGTTATTCAGAGAAGGAAAGTCCATCTCTGAATTAGAAAAAAGATCAGAGTTGTTATAATTATTATTTATACTTGAAGAGTTTTCTATGAGATTAGAATTAGACAACCCATCAGAAGTGACACAGATGTAATTTAAACTAGCTTTATTCCTCAATTTCTTAGATTTTGAAGGTGGTACATAGTAGAAATCTAGTAAAGTAAGTGGGGGTAAGGGATTTGATGCCCTCATCCGCTGATACAAGATATATACTAGAAGAAGAGCTAGCTGAAGTAGAAGTGTCGGCTGAAGTAGTAGTTGCAATGGTGGAATGGAGGCTGGGCTCGGTCGATGGTTACACTACTTGGCTATCTCAGGCAGGTGTAGGCTGGTGTTGTTGTTGTTGAGCTCTCACCTTCCCCAAGTTATCAGGAAACTTACGAACCTTCCTTGATGTTGAGGTTCTGAGTCAAGCACCTGCAAGGAAAGTTTCTTGATTTTTGATACAAAATTTTTAGAGGTTCGGGATAAAGAGATATCCCAACCTTCTTTGGTTTTGAGAGGATCGCATGTATCCCCAAGGATTACTTTAACAAAACTAGATGGTTGTTCCACTAGGTATTCCTTTGGGATAACTATAACACCTGTCTTGTAGCTATGCTCAAGGTAGTCCTTCAGTGTAAAGCAATCCTACAAAATATGGCCTAGCATGTGATAGTAGGGACAAAAGTTAGGATCATTGCTCCTGCCCACTTCCTCTGACTTTCTAGGCTCGAGTAGCTGAAAGTAAGGTTTCTTTAAGAAGTTCTTAAATATTTTCTTGACTACCTCCCTCTTAAATGAATAAGGCTTGTTTAGTTTATCCAAAAGAGTTGGTGGATGGTAGCTACCTGATGGCAAGCATATTGTGAATATGGGAGGAGGAGGTGGCAAGGTGGAGGTCTGACCGAGGATGGTAGAAGAGGAGGTGGAAGTGACGGTTGTAGAGAGGTCTCTCATACGCTTTGCTGCTTCCCTTGTCCAATGCCGCTACCCTGCCTCTTCATAAGCCTTCTATGGCTTTGATTTGATGGTTGATCTTAAAAAAGGTAACTGGCCTCTAGACTGCCTTGTTGATTAGTTTCTCAAATGTCTTGATGGTAAAACCTTGAGCATGAAGACCGGCCATGAATATTCTTTAGTAGAATTTCAATGGCATGTTCGCATATGGTTCATTTCATACTCAAATTTGAGAACATAATCAACAAGGGACTCACCGAGGTGTTGTTATGCTACAACGAGATTGCCCACAGTCACCCTTTGCTGAGCTCCAACAAACCTCTTAATGAAGAGTTATTCTAACTCAACAAAAGTCTTCACTAACCTATTGGGGAGTTCAACGTACCAATGAAAGGCTATGCTGCTAAGTCAGATAAAAGATGAAATAAGAATGCATCCGCCACCAACATTGTAATAGTTGACAAATGCTATGTGTCATGGGTTTCACGCCATTAAAGCTCTTGAAAGAAGGAGGCACAAAACCCTTAGGATATTAGATGGCATCAAATTTCTCTGGGTAGGGTCTACCTTTTGCAACTGATAATATTCCTCAAGCTTGCGTCAATGCTTCTCTCACTTGCTGCTCAACCATGAGTTTGATATCTTTTTCTTGTACGGAGGTACTATCCACTACCTTTCTATACAAGTTGGTGCTACCCTGCTCCACTGGTGGTGAAGTCTTGGCTTGATCCAAGACATGTAATAACTCAGGCTGACTGGTCTCTGTAATAGTAGGATGCACTGTTAGGGTTTGATTCTGAAGTGCCAAATTTGCTGCTAGTAAATCTTCAAAGCTCTTTCCCATTTTATCAATTTGTTCATCCTTAAGTTGAAGGAGTTTTAGTATATCATCCTACTCTACCAAACACCTTCCAAGCTCTGCTGATCCATAAGGAGAGAACCCCTGGTGTCAACTATATGCACCTCTGCTGAGTCCTTCTAGCATATCATCTTCAGTGGAATCAAAGCTAACTTTTTCTTTCTCTAGGTCAGACTAGGCATACCCTAGAATCTCCTCCTTCTCCATGAGATATTGTGCTATAATATCATCTAAGGAGTGGTCCAACTATGCATGCATAAATGATCATGGTTGACTTGTGGAGAGATCATTATCATGAACAGAAATACATCTAACCTCCCCTACTGCTAGAGAACTAATCTTGTGAGGACTATACTCACTAGAGGATACATGCTCTTGAATGTCACTAGATTTGGGTGGAGTGGGACTCCTGGGAGGATCTATAACCATAGGGACAATGACATTGTCTCCCTATCCCTCTACTGCTGCTATCTCCATGGTCTACTGCGGTGGTGGTGGTGATGGTGCAACTACGATACTTCAAGGTTGCCATTCCCTCTTTACCATAACTAGGTGAGGTCGAGAGATCTACCTCCCGGCCGGTAGATGAAATGGGATCTCTAGATAATCACTAGGGGCTTTCTTTTCCTGATGCTTTCATGGCCTTTGATGGAACTGTGGAAGATGGAACTTGTACTAGACATGATGGATGTGGAGTAGAGCGGTGTGGTGGAGGCACCATCGACTCTCTTGAAGCAGGAGCTCTCCTCCAATGATGGGTAGTACTTGTCAGTAGAATGTTATTAGCTTGAACAATGCGGATAGCATGCTGATCAAGAAAATCAATAAGGGTTGAGGCCGCTGATTGCCTGACGTACCTCCACCTCTCTCTAATGGTGACATGTACTGATACACGCTTCTCTAGCCCTCTCTTATCATATGTGCTTGCCCATGCTGCGAGGAATGACCAACCATAAATCAAATTGGGCTCTGACTCATCCTATAAGCCCCCAACTCAAAGATGAGAACTAATCATGGCAGATGTCCTCCTATCTTTGGTAGGAGCCTCATACTATACTGCAGGTGAAAGTGACACTGTAAACCTCCTAAGATCTTCCTCTCCATCAGATCCGGAGAGGATGGAACTTATTATGTGTGATCAGGGGAGAAACTATCCTAGGTGACTCCACTATGAACTGAGAAACTGCTTCCAACTCCTTGGTTATGCACTCATGATGCCGCATTCGGACATCGACATGCGACTGGTCTGTGGAGGAGCAGTATCTCGAAGGTGAGGGAGACTACCTCAAGATGATAGCTTTCCCCTTAAAGAGCCGAGTGTTCTAGACTGCAAGTAAAGAACGCACAACAACGCAGTGAACCGGTGCAATTGTTACTGGAACGCCACAACCTTCCTCTTCAATGAGGGAACTTGAATTGACAACATCTCTATAGATGGATGGTTTACCCGCCACCACCTCCCTACACTGAGGGTTGCCCCCTCACAGGTGATCCTGTCCCCTTCAAATCCTCAAACCAAAGTGAATGAGATGGGCAAAGTCTGGGAGGATGGTCTGATCCAAGGCCAAATCCATCCCAAAAGAAAAAGTGAAGACATACTTCTAAGAGTCCATAACACTAAACTAAACTGAGTAGAAACTGGCTGAAATTGATTTGAAATTCTACAATTTGTGAAAACAAACTCAAATTAGATTTTTGGTATTGTATTTTGCTAACTTTTAAAATTTTGATTTTAGAATTTGAACCCACACTCAACAATTTGAATATGTTAAGTGGGTCTCTTTGAATTTAGAAGAGATTTGTTTTTGAAGGAGAGATTTTTTGAGTTTAGAATCCATTTTTAACAAATTTGTGTATGTTGAAAATGGGTTCAATTAATTTGACGAAAATTTTGATGCTTCCATTGGTTCATATTTGAATTTTATTTTTATGTTTGAGGACCCTTTATTTAACAAATTTGATTTTTATGTTTGAGGACCATTTATTTAACAAATTTGAGTATGTTAAATAGAGGGTTGAATTGATTTTGTTTTTGATTTGTGATTTTTGGAATTTACTCACCTAGCAAATTTGGGTATGCTAGATGAGGTGTTTGAAAATAATCTTCTTCTTTTGCTTATTTGCTTATGATGAATCATGTGTGAGTTCGAAAATGGAATCTTTACTTAGCAAATTTATGCATGCTAAATGAAGTCCAAATCTAATTTGATTTTGATTTTAAAAATGGGATCTTTACTTAACAAATTTGGGTATGTTAAATAAAGCCCCAAAAGTGTTTGATTTTGTTTTTATTTTTGAAAAGATTACCTTTACTTAGCAAATTTGTGCATGCTAAATAAGAGAATCCAAATGTGCTTTGTTTTGTTTTTGATTTGAAAAGAGGATCTTTACTTAGAAAATTTGGGTATGCTAAATAAAATCCATGTGTTTTGTTTTTGTTTTGATTTGAAAAGAGGATCTTTACTTAACAAATTTGGGTATGCTAAATAAAGTCCATGTGTTTGATTTGTTTTGATTTTTGAAAAGTGGATCTTTACTTAGCAAATTTGGGTATGCTTAATAAAGTTCATATTTGATTTTTTTTGATTTTTTAAAAGTGGATCTTTACTTAGCAAATTTAGGTATGCTAAATAAAATCCAAATGTGTTTGATTTTTATGATTTTGAAAGGAGGATCTTTATTTAGAAAATTTGGGTATGCTAAATAAAGATTCCAAATGTGTTTAATTTTTATGTTTTGATTTTTGAAAAGTGAATCTTTACCTAGCAAATTTGTGTATGCTAAATAAAGTCCAAATGTATTTGGTTTTTGTGATTTTAAAAAGAGGATCTTTACTTAGAAAATTTGGGCATGCTAAATAAAGTCCCAATATATATTTGATTTTGTTTTGATTTTTTTTGAAAAGAAGATCTTTACTTAGAAAATTTGGGTATGTTAAGTAAAGTCCAAATGTGTATTCGATTTTATTTTGATTTTTTTTTTGAAAAGAGGATCACTTTAGCAAATTTGTATATGCTAAATAAAAGATCCAAATGTGTTTGATTTTTGTGATTTTGAAAAGAAGATCTTTACTTAGCAAATTTGGGTATGCTAAATAAAGAATCCAAATGTGTTTGATTTTTGAAAAGAGGCATTTCCATTTAACAAATGTGGTATATTAAATAGAATCCAAATTATTTTTCTTTTTGAAAAGTGAAACTCTCATTTGACAAATTTGAGTATGTCAAATAGAATTCCAATGTATTTTGATTTTCATGATTTTTGCAAAGCAGATTTCCATTTAACAAATTTGGGTATGTAAAATGGAAGTCAATTTTGTTCCATGTTTCAAAGATGAATTCTTTTGTGTGTGATTTATTTCTTTTTGAAAAGATGGAAATTCCCACTAAACACATACATAATGTGTTGAGTGGAGTTTCAAATTGTGTGACTTTATTTGAAGGCAAAGCTTTCATTTAATAAGTTTGGATATATTGAATGAAGAGGCTTATCTTCAAGTTTGTAATTTTTGAAAAGGGGAGAAACTCTAACTTCAACACATGTAAGATATATTGAAATAGAGTTTCAATTTTATGATATGATTTTATTTGGGAATGAAATCTTCATTCAATAAATTTGGATATATTGAATGAGGATATTCATTTTCAAATATGTGCTTTTTGGAAAGATGATTCTGATTTTATTTTGGAAATGAAATCGTCATTCAATAAATTTGGGTATATTGAATGAGGATGTTCACTTATGATTTTTGAAAGATGATTTTGGTTTTATTTGGAATAAAATCTTCATTCAATAAATTAAGGTATATTGAATGAGGATGTTCATAAGTGCTTTTTGAAAGATGATTTTGATTATTATTGGAAATGAAATCTTCATTCAATAAATTTTGGGTATATTGAATGGAGATGTTCATAAGTGCTTTTTTGAATGGATGATTTTGATTTTTTATTGGAAATGAAATCTTCATTCAATAAATTTGGGTATATTGAATGGAGATGTTTATAAGTGCTTTTGAAAAGCTATATTTTTATAAGGGATTTATTTTTCTTTTATTTTTAGAATGAACTTTACCTTACCATGGAGATGGTAAGGAAAAGGTCTTTAGTTATCTCTTTTTATTAAATTTTATTTTCACCTATTGGGAGACCCAACAGGGTTTTAAGACCTACATGGAGTGAGGTCCTAAAACCTAAAGGATGTTGGCTAGATTAGCTTAAGAATGAAATAAACTAAGTGCCAATGAAAAAGAAGGATAATCTTGGATTCATATGAAATACAAACCCACAATCGATACTTAGAGATAATGATTATTCACCAAAGATGGAGAGAGGAATCATCCATAATAGAGTCACCAAAAGAATTTATGGGTGTTTATTTCCATCTTCATCTATGAGGTAAATGAAGACAAAAATATACTTTTAGTTGGACACCATGTAGATCCGCAAATGTTCTTATCTATTGACATTGAGGAATGTACTCTCAATGATAGAAGTCACCGCCCTACAATGGACCTAATCTCCTAATAAGGACTCCTAAGGACAATGTGTCTTCGAATGTACCAGAGATTCTTCCCCTACTTTATATGGAAATGAAAAGTAGGGTTTATTTTAAATTGAATTCATTAAGTTCCTTATGGAGGAAAGCCCCATAGTTAATTACATCTTAAGGAATGAGATTCCTTAAGAATACTCTCGATTAAGGTAAATGATTGTTGTCTCCATAGATTTCAAAGATATGACTATCAATCGATTGATTATTTTTAGAGGATCAAATGGGATTGATTAAAAAGGAGGAGTTATTGTCGAAGCCAAGGGAGATGAGTAAAAAATGTTCATGATATTAGGAAGCCTAGTGAACATCCTAAATTACCATACGGTTGGGCTTTATATTTTTGAAGTTGAGGAGATTTATTTGTTTGAGTTAAATTTTTATTAGAAATCTAGGGCTTATAATTCCACAATACAAGGTCATGGAAATGCCTAAGAGGTGATGATTTATTCTTGTAGGCGCAAAGGAAAACACAACCTCGGATCTTAAATCTAGGGAGCTTTAGCGAGGGCCAAAGCATGACTAAATCTAAAGTAAAAATGGGCATATGGTTTACCTCCACAAGAGAGGATAAAGCACCCTACTGTTGGACTTACAACCGCCTAAAGGTGGTCGCAAACTAACTCCTCTTATGATTTTAAGTACATGTAGGCAAGTCTTATGCTTTTACAAGATATGTAAGCTATTGTTTATTAAGAAAGAAGACTAAGTCCTTAAACACACTCCTTAAGAGACTAGATCATGAAGGGCATGAGTAATGACTTAATCTAATGCAAAGTTTGTTAAATTTTATTTTGATTTTTGGATAATTTATTTGACTCATGCTATAGTATTCATATGCCTAATGCATGAGAAATTGGTTATTGGCCAAAATCAGCAAGAAGGAGGTGTGTTTTCACCATGCTCTCAAAGGTCAAGCCCTCCATAAGCAAGAGTGAAGCAAGATGATTTTATGCATGATGTGAAACAAACAACATCCAACAAAGGGGTTGCTAAATCTTTTAGTATCTTGATTTATATCCTAGGCTTTAGGTGAGGTTATGAGTTATTTAATTTTAGTTTTGAGTTGATTAATTTGATAGAAAATTTATTTTTTCTTAAGAGCCTAATCACATCCAAGCCATTCATCAAATAATGAAGAAATTAGGAAAAATTATGTCATCTTAATACACAAGCTAAACAAACATCAAACAATTTTATAAAGCTAGTGCAAAAGAATAAAATGCCTTTATGGGTGGGCTCCATTGCACAAACCTGAAAAGAAAAGTGGTAGCCAAGCTCTACCCTTATACAACTCGGATTACTAATGAAAAATTATAACTTAGAAGAAATTTATGTTATGGGGGCCTTTATTCTTCATTCTTCTTTTTTCATTTCTTAATTTCTTTCTTTCCAACTTTTGGTTGGTTGGGATGTAGTTTGTTCCAAGGATTCACATGGTGCATAAGACTTAGTCTTATGACCAGTGTTCATCCTAATTCCCCCATAACATTCATTCTAAATCTTTATTGCAAAATTACATGAAAATTAGAAAAGTAAATCTAACTAAAACCTGCAAAATAGAGATTAGCTAAACATACCACACAACCCAAGCATGCATATAAATAATTTGGACTTAGCACCCCACACATGGGTAACCAAGTCCACCTATCCTAATTTGGATTATGCTTAGGTATAAGCAACCTGCACATTAAAAGCATTTATATTTTTTTTATTATAGCTCCCCTTTAGCACAATCCCCCACAGAAGACATGATTAGGCTAAAATCGCCCTACCATCCAGTCTACACACATACGCCCTAACATCTAGTCTAAAACATTACATCACAAAATAAAATCAGGCATCAAACCCTAACATAAAGCTAAAAATGGTGACTTAGCCTAATTCATGCGCCATTTGAGACTTGTGTGGGATGTCTTAGCTAGGCTTTAAGGTTGGAGTTTTCTAAGTATGAGAGATTCAACTTAAAAGGGTGGTTTAATTTTAAGTGGTTTAGTCAATTTGTCAATTTTATTTGATGGTTTGATTTAGTTTGAATGAACCTACACTTAGTTACTAAGTGTTGTAAAGAGAAGATAAGAGAAGAGAACTTCTCTTTGATCCCCATCTTAAGTAATTTCTAAGGTAGGTTCATTAGTGATATTTCTTTAGTGAATGTTTTATTATGTGTTTTAATTAACCCTAAGTTTAGATTTACTCTAAATAAACCCATTCAAATAAGAAATGCATTTTAGGATTAATTAAGCTGAATTACTATCACATAACACACAACTATTTATTTCTTTCCAACATATATACCATGCATATGGATGATCCTAAGCATACTTATACATGTAATGTAAAATTTTAGCACACTTTGATGATGAATGCTAAGAGATGTTGCTTAAGAAAATTTGAAGATTCAAGGATGCATGATTTTATTAAGTAGAAAAGAAGGGCTCTTTTATCCATTAATCAAATGCACATTTACATGTATAAAAGACATAAGTGAGTATGACACCATTATTTTCAATACCAGGGGTGTAAGTATAAGACCTACTTGGGGATACTTAAAGCCTCGCAATCCGGGATGTCCAGACTAATATACCACTTTTCTTAAATACAGGTGCATGTATAAAGAAATAAATGAATGAAGAATCATGTAAAAGATTTTTGTATTTATTTTGGTTATGCAATTTATATGTGTAAATGTGAAGATCCTTCTTAAGTCATAATATAGAAGTGTATAGGAATGAATTTAAACAAGTGTTATGTCCTTTTCTTTTTTTTGAAACTTGCTTATTGCATTTAATAATAGTAAAAGAGTAGTACAAGAACTAGCAAAGGCTAGAGAGTCTAAAACAAGAAGTTAAATAGAAGCAACATGCTTCTTATCATCCTCAAATAATGAAACAAAAATAGAAGGTAATGTAGAAACATCTAAGGACAACCAAGTAAAGTCTGCATTGGTAGTAGCACAAGAACCGCCACTTGAAGTCAAACGGTGAGAATAGGACTTGGTGGAAGAAGAAAGCCCAAGTCGAGTCATGAGGAAGAGAAGACCAAAGTCTCCATATGGTCTTTCTAAGTAAATTGACAACACTAATGTTGTCCCTCCAATATGATGCCCTTGTACTCATCATACATCCAAGGGTCAACAAGTTTTAACAGAGCATATCAGATCTCTATGAAAGCACTATCCCAATGGAGAACTGATACCATTGATCAAGTCACCAAAGATCATCCCCAAAATAACCCCAATGCCAAGCGTGAGGAGAAAAGAGAGTACCATCTACATTCACCTTAGCCATCCAGTGGGGAGTCAAAGGGAGTGAACAACCTAAGCTGGAGCTCATTGCCCCAAAATAGAAAGGTAGATGCATTTGTAAAGGCCTCCAAAATAGTAGCAACAATGACCTTGGTGTCCCATGTTACATGTGTCTTTGCATTTCCTCCAAACTTGATATATCATGCTAATAAGCTCACCCCAAGCCATGTCCACTTGGTGGTCCATCAATGCAAATAGATCATGAGCATTAGAAAAGAGGGGAGGTTAACTCAAGAGGACAAACCTCATGATGAGGAAGTTGAGAGAGTGAGGATATGATCCGTGTCTTCACTCCCACCTGTGGGCAATGAGTCTCAGAAGACCTCAAGAGTGGAGCTAGTAAGGCATTCTTGGATGCCACCAAAAAACTTCTCTCGGGTGCAACGAACTTAGCCAAGAGTGGCTAATGGGGCGGGAAGAGGGCATCGAGGCACTGTGAGATTTCCCAAAGGGAGGTGAAGAAGCTCGACTTCATCTAAGTCCTGAATGAGCTCCACCTTGGTAATGTGCACAAGATCCTCACCAAAATGTCGCTCTAGTGGTAATATCCCATGTCCCGTCCCTATGGATGAAGCGTGCCCTGATCCTCATCAGATCTAAGAAAGTCGGTCCCGCAAGGAACAATCGCCTAACCATGTGTGATCCAAAATCTAAACTTGTCGCCATCAATCTTCCAAATGAATGAGAGGTTCAAGACTTTGAGCCCCACTAAGAATGAGCCCAAAGTCTTGAGTCCCCCTCTTCAAGCTTCCACTCCAAATATCTTCCCCATAGCCCCAATGCAAATGGTGAAGTAATGAAGTGGGCTTAAAAATCCCAAGCCAACCTTGCCCCGAGAGGGCTGCCAAGTGGGTAGAGTGAAAACCAAGTCCCCATGCTTAATAGGCAAGCAAATAGCCCCAAGACATAGTGAATGCCCCTCCAGTGGACTTGTCCCATAAGAAGGACCTACATAACCGCCAATCTCAAAACACATTCAAGGGAATAGTTGTATGTGTTAATGATAAACCAAACTTGGTATAAGAGTGAGGAAATAAGGGTGCCGAGCATAGAGAGATGTCGAGTTCCCAGACATAATGTTCTCTTTTGAATCGTGGAACTCAAATCATGCTTGTAAAGCTTCCTCATAGCCAACTTAAGGCCAAGATACTCCATCTCTTGGACCTCAAACCCAGAAGCCGATTAGTCCTCCATCTCTTAGCGGATTTGCTAAAGAGAATGGCGACTTAGTAATCTAATCAGTTGGCCCACCACAATAATCATCAAGAATGGCTTTAATTTGCTTGGCATGTAGAATAGAAGCCTGAGAGGTAATCAGAATATCATCAGCATATAGTAGATTAGAGATGAGGTACCTCGTTCACAGCCACACCTGTGTTCGCCCTCTCTGCTTAAAAGCTAAAGAAAGCAGCTCAGAGCATAGAATAAAATGTGTAAGGTGAAAGTGGACAGTATCCTAAATCCACACTCTTCAATGGAGACCTTCTACCATTCAAATAAAGATGGAGAATCTAGGTGAGTGAATCCACTTGTCAATCTATCGGGAACCCCATCAAGGTGAGCATCTTGCTATCGCCTCATCTTATCATAGGCTTGCTCCATATCAACTTTAATCGCCATGAAACCAATGGGAAGAAGAATGCTTGAATTTATTGATGATCTCTTGGGCAAGAGAGCATGGTGAGAGATGTTCCTCTGCACAAAAGCACCTTGTTCTTCTAAACAAGGAGAGGTAGTAAATGCTTCAACCTCTCACCAAAATCTTGGCCACCACTTTATAGATCGCACCTAATGGGCAAAATTTGAGGGGAGTGCTAGCCCCAACAACTTTGGGGATGAGGACAATAAGTGTCTCCTTCCATGAATCCTCCATATGATCAAGTTCAAAGAACTCCTGAACAGCAGCAATGACATCCTTCTTCACATAAGGCCAGAAATGCTTATAAAAAGAGGCAGTGATCCCATCAAGTCCGTGAACTTACTCCCCATAGAATGAATTGCCTCCCAAATATCTTGATCCACCGGGCTTCAAGAAGAGATTTGGCCAATGGAGGAACCTTCTATAGGCGAATAGGCCAACCATCAAGGGACATCCCCTCAACCCATTTTGCCTGAAGAAGGAAGTGAAAATATCAGAAATATCAGAAGGGTTCTCAATCATACCTCCCACCGATTGCAAGCAATCAATTTGGTCAATTGAGTAAACCGTATGGAAAAATGAGTATTCCCATCTCCATCCTGAGCCATCTAGCTTTAGCCCTTGTCTCCACCAAATCGACCAATGTAGAGTTAAGCTCAATAACCTTAGAGCAGCTCCCCTTCTGAAAGGAGTCCATCATCGTAACAATCAAGAGTTTGGAGAGAGGTAATGTCCTTCTCCAAATCAATCCCAGAGAGAGGTTCTTCAACATACTCCAATGGAAGAGATTGTAACAACTTTCTATGGAGAATTGCAACCTTTGAGCCAAAGTCTTCCTTCGCCAATTCTTCCAAACCCCTCCAACTCATGGATAAGAGAGCCAAGTATCTTCAAACCTTAACCATCTCTTTCACTAGCTAGAAGAGGAAGAAGAAGAAGCATGACGATATCAGGTAAGTGACTAACCTTGGTATCCCCGAATTGAGAAGCCATAGAGTTGATCAATCAGTCTGACCATCCTAGTATCTTTGTTGTTGGTCCAAGTGAACTTTGGGCCAACAAACTCCAACTCATGCAAATGGCCAAAGCCATCCCTCCATCTCTTGTCAGTGTGTGTAATGAAAGGGCCTCCCACCCTTCTTGTCACTGGCCAAGATACAAAAGTCACCCCAATAGCCATGGGAGCTTGAAGATCCACATTGTCCTTGATGGTTTGCCGAGATCCCTTAAAAGATAACTCTTGTGGCATAGACCCAATAGTCCACCTAATGTCATTTGGCAAGGAACAGTGCAAAATAAGTGGTCGAAATAACTGAGGGGAGAAGTCCACAATATCCTTTCTCCAAAGGATGATAATGCCTCAAAAAAACCCATTTGAGGGTTTACAAAAAAGCAGATTGATCCGCCATTTTGTCCACTTCATGTCTTGAGATGCACTCAATCTGGTTTCAAGTAAGCCAATAATGTCAGATCATTACCACCATGGTTGCGTAGGTAGTGTAGTCTTCTTGCACCCCTACAATTCAAAATAGAATCGATGACATTAAGTCACCATGGGGATTTATCCCTGGTGATTCAAGGTATCTTTTCCTCTTCTTGAGTTATTGGCAAATTCAACTCCCTCAAAGTGGGCTGAGACACCTTAGACCTTGGTAGGTTGGGTTGCCTTCTCCCTCACCGGCTTTTGAGCTTCCACCATGGCTTTGGCTTGGAATATGAGTCGAGGAGGCTTCAGAAGAGGGAGGACTGCTTGAAGGTGCTCCTTGAAGAGGAGCTCTTCATGGGGTTGAGTAGATTGGCCACCCCATGGCCTTGCTTCCCACCTTCCTTCTTTGCTAATCTCCGCTTGTTGTTAGCTCTCTTCTCAGGACGACCCATTGACCATACTAAGAAGTGGACTCCTCAGTGTAGGTAATGGTGAAGTAGTCTGTGTGTCTCATTTTTCCATTAGTAGGATTTTGATTAGTAGTTCATTCCCCTTCTGAATAGCTGGGCTGTTCGCAGACTCGCACATTAGTCAAGTGAGAAGGAGAGGAAATCTTACCATTAGTGCAAATGAGGAACTCCCTTGGTGGGACAAGAATCAACCTTGTGTCCCACCTTTCACAACAAAACAGATTGAGTAATCCCTCATACTCAACCCGCTGGAAAACCTTCCATTTCTTCCATGGATCCAAACTGGGGAGTTTTGTGAAAGATTAAGCTGATGCATACTGCAAACATGCTTATGAGTTTGTTGGGTGGTCCACCCACGTGGCTCTCCAATGAAGGAAGATCCCGCAATATTAGTATTGTCCCAAGAAAGTAAGGGAGATTACCTGCATCGAGAGAGAGCCCATCAAAGATTTGGGATTGAAAGTGGGAGTCCACTTATCAACCCAATGACATTTCAACCAACCCATTCATTAGAACGCATCTCTAGCCTCGAGTTTCAAAGATGCACAAAGCAACTGTAGAACCATGATCAATTTGAAAGCCCCCATCTACTCCACTTCCAGGGCATTAAGGTAGAAATAGGGTGGTCTTCTCCCAACACCTTCCAACAAGTGCTCTTTCAAGCTTCACTTGATTGTCATCCACGCCTTGGTCATCCAAAGAGAATAGTAATGCCATCCTCCATGAGTGATTTTATCAACACCAATTTAACATACTTTCTTCTTCCAAGGGTTAGCTTGATCATTGCCCTCCCTTGAGCAAGACCATTTGAAGTTCTAGGAAGAGCCTCTGGGGAGGCTATTATCTTCAAACAAGGGGTTAGTAGTTGCCCTTCCCTTTGTTCAATCCTTGAAGCACACCCCAAGCAAAGGTGCTCGGGTTCTCCTTGGCATTTGTGCAAACACCTTGTGTGCATTGTCTTGGAGCAATGTCATCATCCAGAGACATCTTGGTCAGCCTCCCTTCCCTTGGGTATTCGATGATCCCCACTGAAAAATTATCCATATGGCTGCAACAAGCCTATCACCATATCATGCTCATTATAAACATACCTTGGCCAAGTTGAAGCCCTCCATGCTTTCGCCATTAAGGCCGATTGGTCTTCACCATCATCCATATCATCATCCCATTGGCCACTTGATCGGCCATTTCAGATGTCTAGCCAAAGGTGCAAATGCCACCAAGAGTGAATAGTGCTCTGATGGTTTTGTCGGCTTGTCTTTCCTCCAAAAGGTCGCAGAGTGAATGCGCTCGATGGCATCTGGCTTGTCCGGCTTCCTAGCCGCAGAGTGAATAAGTATGTGCTACCGCTAATGTTTCATGCCATGCTGTAAATCAACGCAAGACGCTCATTAATCTCAGAACGAAGCTCATGTCATAATTTGCGACTTCAACGTCTTAATCCAAGACACCCATTGGTCTGCTATGCTATGAGACGGCTCACTGCATCCGATTTGTCTCGCTCTGCATTACCCACTGATTAGAGTCTACATGAGAAACAAGAGAGGACATGGATTTTTCAAAATCCATTTCTCCGGCCAAATCAGCATCACCACTTGCCAAACCGAGCACCTCTAGAGAAGCCTTGTAGGGTCTTTGGAGAGGTCACACCTTCCCCATGCTTTCCAAGATCAACTTTATCACCAACCCATCTGCCTTGCAAGAGAACCCATATCCATCCCTAGCACATCCTTGCCATAGCCCCTCTCTTCTTGCCACCTTCTCGGCCTTCCCTCCTCCGCCTTCTTGCCTTGTAGGAGGAGGTGACCGCCGACCACCCCCCACCATGGAGAGAAGAGAGTTTTGCAACAAATCTATGGAACTTTTCTTCTGATTCCAAGAACTTCACCAAATGATCAAAAGGATCTCGTGTTATGTCCTTTTCAAATGAACTATACACTTTGCAAATCCTATCAAATCCATGTTAAGAGAAGGGAAGGAAAATCACATGAAGCACATCTTATATTATAATCACATGCAAACTTATAAGTAGCATACCTTCATTTATAATATTTGATTTGTAGGTTTTGAAAATAATTTTTTGATTTAATAGTGATAATTGCTACTCATATTCTTACTTTAGCCAAAACATGCAATTTGACATAAAGAAAATATTTCATTTAATTTGATTTTTCAAAAGATATGAATGCATGATTTCATATGACAAGCAATCATTTAGCATACTTGGAAAGAAATAGAGTGATGTAAGCATATGATTTCATTCACCCTAATTAATTCCTAAAGACAATCCTATAAGATAAGATTACTCAAAGTGAATCAAAATTGCTTAAAGAAACTTTTATTTTTATTTTGAATTTGATTTGAAAATGATTTGTGAGAAAGGGTTTGTTGGTCCTAAACCTTTTCCCCTATATGTGAATCAATTTAGTTTAATTTTAAAACAATTGGATTGATTTTTATGTTTTGTTTAAGTTAAGGTATAAATTAAATCCATTAATTACCTCTTACTTACACCACTTTAACATAATTATCCTAACAATTATGAGCCAACATATGATATGCAACCACATGGAATTGAAATTAGCAATGATCCTAAGAAAGAAAGGGGCCTAATGCAATTATCTCATAATTATTGATTAATTTAGCTAAAGGGTTTAATTAGGTACTTTCATAACCCTTCCCACACATGTGAGTTGTATTTGATTTCCTTAAACTTACCTTAGGTTTTTGAACACCTAATGATCTAGCCAAGAGATTGATTAAGTTTCTTGATTAATTTTTTGGTTTTGAGTTGGGTTAATTAAGCTATTTAATGAAGTGATTAAATCATTAATCAATTTGCAAATTAACTAAGTCTTTATCCAAATGAAATAAACTTAAGAGAAAAGATTTGGAAAAGAAATCCTAATCCTATTCCCTAAGTCCATTCACTATTTCAAATGATTAACAAGCTTAATTAGTAAATTTATCACCATTTAATAGGTTAATTAATCATTTAATTGATTAAGGGAGTGATTAAAGATGAAATAAGAAATTACCTAAATTAATCCAATAATAAATTCCAAAAAAAATCATGGGAGACAGAGGTCATCCTACTAATTAACCCTAGGGAGTTTGAAATTAATTATTGGAGTAATTAAGGAGTAATTATTCTAATTACATTTCTAATAAATCTCAAATTGAATGAAGGTTACTATTTAAAATCAATTAAACTTAATTTTATATTGTTCCCCTTTGAATTATCTTTAAAATGACATTGAGTTTACATTTTTTTTGGATTTTTCTACATTTAGTTATGAATTTATGAAGCTTCTATGATTAATATGTAATTAAATAACCTAATTATATAACTAATCCCATCGGTGCCACGTGGGTTGCTGACGCGGCACACGCTTTTCACGTGGCGTAATGGGATTGGTTATTTAAGTTGTCACATTGGGCATTGTATCAGCTGGCGGCGCACTCATTTTCTCCATGAACCATCCGATCAAGGATCGGACGGACATAATTAAACCCACAGTTATAAAGGGATTAATTAGCAGATCTAACATGTTTTAATCAGGGCCGTCCATCCAAAACACACTGGATGGACAGCCCATGATTCATCCCTGCCTTTGCCTACGGGGGACGGAGACTGTCCATCCTCTATGGCTTTATCTGAGCTCACTTGAGCTTGGATTAGGCTAGGATTCAACCCACACCATCTAGAAGCAAGGAGAAGAACATCCAATGGTTGAATTATATTGAGATTACAATTCCCTTCACAAAAGACTAAGCAATTTTCAAATTAAGCTCGGTTTTGAACAATACCTTGCTGGAGGCTATCATCGGTGCTTCCACGGTGGAGGTAGCTTCATCTAGTGGAGACAAAGCCCTATTGAAAGTTTCTAGGTTCAATTTGAAGTGGATCTTCTAATTGACCAAATCTCCCTTCAATGGCTTGTGGCTTTGATCGAACTCCCCCTTCCTGTGGCTTGGAGACTTGGGAAAAGCTTTGGGTAAGCTCGACTTGGTGCCTTGATGGTGCTTATAAGAGCAATTGAGGTTTGGTTGAGAGTTGAGCAAAATGAAATTCCCTTAGAGCTCCCCTATTTTTGGCTTAAGCAAAATCGAGAGAAGGAAATTAGAGAGAGCTTGGAAATTCTTAAGGAAGTTGGTGAATGCTTGCTTTCGATCGTTTGAGCTCAATCAAATGCAATAGACTTGATTTGAGTGGAAATGAGGGGAATATATCTCCCCCTACTTGGATCGGACAGCTGAAGCTTGCCTTGCCATTTTTGGTCAATTGCTCTAATTAAATGGGTTGTTTTGGTTGTTAGGAGCTTGATGTGGTTTGGTTTTGGCAGAGGAGTGGAATGGTGGAGATGCACATGTGTTAAATGAGTGTGGGAGGTGATCCATGTGGAGAATTTTGATGGGAGTGGTTGGTTTTGGCTTTGGGTTGGGTTTGGCTGACCCAAACCCATAAGGTCATGTGCACCACCTTCCTTGGTGTCCAAATGGACCACTAAGAGGATGCCATGTGGCCATGTGGCCATGAAAAGGAATTGATCAAATTCTAAGTGGATTTGGCCATAGGTTACCCTTTGACCTAGGGGAAAAATGGTCATTTGGCTTTGATTTTGATTTAGGCAGATTTAAAATGATTGAAAAATGGGTTGTGCCAATTTTCAATGAATTTGGTGTTGATTTGATATGATTTTGCTCAAGCTAACCCATTTAGGTCAAAATGGGTCAAACTAATGGTTAAGTTCATATGACCACTTGAAGTGTTTTTGTATCGTTGGTTTGGTTCAATTTGATTTATATTTGGTTTTGGTTCATTTGAGTTCATTTAGGTCAAATGGGTTAAGTTGACCAATTTGACCTATTTGACCCAATTAGGTTAGGTCATGGGTTGGTTTAGGCTTGGTTGGTCATTTGAAATGTATTGCAAGCTTTGGTTTCAATTAACTTTGGTTTGGTTTGATTTCAAGTTGATTTGACCTTTTAGGTCAAGTTGGGTTCAGGGTCAATTGGGCTAGGTTGGGTCTAGTTGGCGAATTGAGGCTTTGGTCAAGTTCAACAATCACTTTAGAATGAATTTGACTCATTGGTTGTAATCAATTTGGCTTAGATCAAGATTTGACCCATTTTGGCTTTTTAGGGCAAGTTGGGTCAACTTGGGTCAAGTGGCCAATTTGGCTAGGTTTGGCTCAATTGATGGCTTGATCATGTTCAATCATTGATGATGTATTGGTTTAGATCAATGGTTTCAATCAATTTGACCTATAGTGGATTTTGGCTAGTTTGGGTTTCATTTTGGTTAAGTGTTGACTTCATTAACGGCTAGGTTTGACCCAACTTGGGTGATTGATCATCCCATGATGATTTTTGCTCACTATGTGAGGCTTAGATGGGCTTAGTTCAATCCAATTTGGGTTGGATTAGAATTTGGCTGGCCACTTTGGGTTTAGTGAGCCTAAATGGGTCAATTGACTTGATCAATGCTTAATTCAAGTTTGGTTGAACTCACATATGGACTCATGATTGAAATATAAATCCAATTGCAAGTGATTTTGAGTCAAATGGGTTTTGATTCATTTGATGATTTTATGTCAAAAGGGTGAACATGGGTTTGACTTGGGGTTGGTTTGATTTTGGATTTGGTGATTGAAGTTTATGTTTATATTTGGATTCATGATTGAAGGATTGATTGAATTATGAAGAAAAACCAAGGGTTTGGATTGATTTGAGTTTGATTTGGCTAAGTTCAAGAATTTGACTTGAAAGGGTATAGGTTGGATTTAGGTTAGATTTGGGCTTGAGTTTTGCATTTGATTTGGTTATTTGAATTTATATTTCATTTATATTTGTGAATAGAAATGAGAATATAAATGGGTTATGAGAAAATCTTTTGAGTTTGAAGTGATTTGGATTTGGTTTGGCTAAGTCCATAAGGTGAAATAAAAAGGGCTTAGGAAAGATTTTTGGATTTGGAATTGATCATGGATTTCAATCATTTGGAATTGATTCATGATTTGGATTTTGGAATTGATTTGAATTTGAGAAAATCAATTAAGTTGAAATTGACTTAAGATTTGATTTGAGCTAAGTCCATAAGATGAAATTAAAGGTTTAGGAAAGATTTTGGAATTGAAATTGATCATGGATTTCAATCATTTGGAATTGATTCTTGATTTAGAATTTGGAATTGATTTGAATTTGAGAAAATTAATTAAGTTGAAATTGATTTAAGATTTGATTTGAGCTATGTCCATAAGATGGAATCAAAGGCTTAGAAAAGATTTTGGATTTGGAATTGATCATGGATTTCAATCATTTGGAATTGATTCATGATTTGGATTTTGGAATTGATTTATGATTTGATTTGGAATTGATTTTAAAAAAAGGAAGTAAGGATTTGGTTTAAGCTATAGGGTAGGCAAGTCATCCTATTACCCCTAAGGCATAACCTATTTCTATGGCTAACTCTTCTAGGTCTCTAGGGTTAGGTTAAGTGTTCACCTAATCACTAGAAGTGTCTTAAGACTAAGGAACTTTTAGCATCTAGGGGAGTCCTATGTCTAAGATGGAGAAGTTGAGAGCTCACTCCAAAAGTGATGTCAACACTTACACTTAACAACTAAGTGTTATAAAGAGTGGAAAGAGAGGAAATTTCTCTTTCATCCCTATATTAAATCACTTCTAAAGCAAATTAAATATTTAATTTTCTTTAGTGAATTACTTATTACATGTTTTAATTAATCCTAGGTTTATGTTCACTCTAAATGACCCAATTCAATTGTTGACCTCACTTTTGGAGTGAGCTTTCAACTTCTTCATCTTAGACATAGGGTTCATCTAGACACTAAGAGTTCCTTAGTCTTAAGACACTTCTAGTAATTAAGTGAACACAACCTAACCCTAGAGACTTAGAAGAGTTAGCCATAGGAATAGGTCATGCCTTAGGGATTTAGGAGGACTTGCCTACCCAATAGCTTGAACCCAATCCTTGCTTCCTTCTTTCAAATCAAACTTTAAATTCAAATCAAACTTCAAATTCAAATCAAACTTCAAATTCAAATTCAAATTCAAATTCAAATTCAAATTCCAAAATTCAAATTATGAACCAATTCCAAATCAAATGATTGAAACTCATGATCAACTTTGAATCCAAGATCTTCCTAAGCCTTACGAATCACATCCATAAGCTTAGCCAAACCCTTCAAATCAACCTAAAGCCATGTGATTTATTTATAAATCACTTATTCCATCATTTGTAGTCACAACTATAAAGGAAGTTGGCATCCAAATCATCCAAATCAAATAGATATAAATCAAACCAAATCAAAACCCCTTTTTCAAACTTTTTGACCTACCTTGGCCAAATTCACAATCAAATCACTCCAAATTCAAATGATTTTCTCATAACCCATTTATATTTTCATTTATATTTACAAATATAAATGAAGTATAAAGTCAAATAACCAAAACTAAACCCAAAATTATACCAATATCCAACTCATATCCTTTAACATAATTTCTTGGATTTAGCCAAATCATTTTAAAATAAATCCAAACCATTAGATTTTCTCTTCAAACAATCATTCCTTCAATCACATGCCCAAATATAAACATAAACTACAATCACCAAGCCAAAATCAAACTAACCCAAGCCAAACCCGTGTTCATTAACCCAAATATAAACATAAACTACAATCACATTCTTCAATTACATGTATAGCTATGCTTAGGATTATTCATGTACATGGTATACATGGTGGAAATAAATGAATGGGTGTGTGTTATGTGATAGTAATCCACCCTAACTAATCCTAAGGTGCCTTTCTTTTTGAATAGGGAAAATTACAATAAAGCTAAACTTAGGTTTAGTTAAAATACATAATAAATAATTCACTAAAGGAAATCCATTAATCAATTTATCTTAGAAATCACTTAAGGTAGGGATAAAAGAGATACTCTCCCTCTCTTTATACTCTTTATAACATTTAGTCACTAAGTTTAAGTTTATTCAAACCAAATCAAATCACCAACTAAAATTGACAAGTCAACTAAATCACTTAAAATGAAACTACCATCTAAATTGAATCATTCACACTTGGAAAATTTCAACCTTAAAGCCTAGCTAAGAAATGCCATAGAAGCCTTAAATGACACACACATTAGGCTAAGTCACCACTTATAGCTCTATGTTAAGATGGTGCATGATTTGATGTATGATTTTATTTTATGGTGTAAGACCGAATGTATGTATGTGTAGACTGATGATAGGGGTGATCTTAGCCTAATCAAGTCTTCTACAGGAGATTGTGCTTAAGAGGCATTATAATAAAAATATAAAATACTTTTGCTGTGCAGGTTGCTTATACCCCTAAGCATTTTGTGGTGTTTTAATTTATGATTAGTGGGGGTTGAGTTAGACACCATGTAGATCCACAGATGTACTCATTAGGGTGATCAGGTATGACATCGAGGAATGATATACTATCTCCAGAGATAGAAGTCACCATCCTACAATGGACCTAATTGCCTAATAAGGACTCCTAAGGATAATGGTTCTTCGAATATACCAGAGATCTTTCTCCTACTTTACATGAAAAAGTAAAGTAGGGTTTATTTTAAGCTGGGTTCATTAAGTTCCCTATGGAGGCAAGGCCCCATAGTTAATTACATCCTAAGGAATGAGATTTCTTAGGAATACTCTTGATTAAGGTAAATGATCATTGTCTCCAAAGATTTCAAAGATATGACTATCAATCAATTAATTATTTTAGAAAATCAAGTGGGATTTGAGCGAAAAGAAAGAGTTATTATCGAAACCAAAGGAAGATGAGTAGGGGATGCTCATGATACTAGAAAACCTAGTAAGAATCCAAAACTATCTTATGGTTGGGCTTTATATTTTTGAAATTGAGAAGAATTATATGTTTGAGTTGAAGTTTTGTTAGATTGCTAGGGCTTATGATCCATCAACATAAGATTGTGGAAATGCCTAAGAGGTGAGGATTTATACTTATAACATATAAAGGGAAATAGCGACCTCAGATCTCAAATCTAGGGAGCTTTGGTGAGGGCCAAAAAATGACCTAAATCTAAGGCAAAAATGGGCATATTGTTTACCTCCATAAGAGAGAATAAACCACCCGACTGTTGGACTTACAATCGCCTAGAGGTGGCCACCAACTAACTCCGCCTATAATTTTAAATACATGTAGGTAAGTCTTATGCTTTGCAAGATAGCTTGGTTGTTGTTTATTTTAGAAAGGAGACTAAGTCCTTAAACTCACTCGCAAAGAGGCTAGATCATGAAGGGCATGAATAATGACCTAATCTAATGAAAATTTTTTTAGGTTTAATTCTAATTTTTGGACATTATTATTTAACACAGGCTGTGGGATATCGTATGCCTAATGCATGAGAAGATTAATTATGAGCCAAAATTAGAAAGAAAGAGGTGTGCTTCCACCATGGCTCTCAAAGGTCAAGCCATTTTCTCTAGCAAAGGTGGAAGCCCTCTATTCACAAGATTGAAGTAGTATGATTTATGCATGATGTGAGACATGCAACATCCAGCTAAGGAGTTGCTAAATCTTTTATTATCTTGATTTATGTTTTAGGCTTTAGATGAGGTTATGAGTTATATAATTGGATATAAAATTTATTCGCATCCAGGCCATTCATAAAATAATAAATAAATTAGGAAAATCATGCCGTCCTAATTGCACAATCATAAATAAAACATCAATAAATTTATAAAATTGGCACAAAAGAATAAGAGGTCGATGTGGTCTAGTTCCACCATACAAACCAAAAAAAAGGTAGGTGAGCTCTACCCTTATACAACTCGAATTATCAAATGAATAATTACAATTAAAAGTAATTTATGTTATAGGGGTCTTCATCCTTCATTCTTCACTCTTCATTTTGATTTACTTCTTTTCTTTCTTCCTTTTGGCTTGATTGGAATATGATTGTTCTAAGGACATCACATGGTGCATAAGACTTGGTCTTATGACCAATGTTCATCCTAATCCCCCATAACATTCATTCTAAATCTTAATTGCAAAATTTACATCAAAAATGGGAAAAGTAAATCTAATTAAACCTACAAAACAAAGGTTAGCTAAACATACAACACAACCTAAGCAGTTATATGAATAGTTTGGACTTAGCACCCCACACATGGGTAACCAAGCCGACCTATCCTAGTTTGGATTATGCTTAAGGGTATAAGCAACCCACACAGTAAAAGTATTTATATTTTTATTACGCCTTAAGCACAATCCTGTGAAGACATTTAGATCATCATCCTATCATTCAGTCTATGCACATACATCCTAACATCCAGTCTAAAAATATAACATCATAAAATAAAATCAGGCATCAAAGCATGCACCGCCCTAACATAGACCTAGAAATGGTGACTTAGCCTAATGTGTGTGCCATTTAAGGCTTGTGTGGCATGTCTTAGCTAGGCTTTAGGGTTGGAATTTTCTAAGTGTGAAAGATTCAATTTAGATGGTGGTTTTGGTTTAACTGATTTAGTTGATTTGTCAATTTTAGTTGGTGATTTGATTTGGTTTAAATGAACCTACAGTTAGCAACTAAATGTTATGAAGAGAAGGAAAGAGAGGAGAACTCTCCTTCATCCATACCTTAAAATATTTCTAAGGTAGATTAATTAATGGATTTCTTTTTGTGAATGTATTATTTTGTAATTTTTTTAATCCTAAGAATATTTACTTTAAACAGTCCTATACAATAAGAAAGACTTCTTAGGATTAGCTAGGGTGAATTACTATCACATAACACACACTCATTCATTTCTTTCCACCATGTATACCATGCATATGAATAATCCTAAGCATAGCTTTACATGTAATGCAAATCTTAACACACCTTAATGATGGGTGCAAAGAGATAAGGTTTGAAAATTTGGACATTCCATGAATGCATGCCTTTATTATGTAGAAAAGAGAAATTTATCATTCATTAATCAAATGTACATCCACATGTATAAAAGATATAAGTGAGGATAGTGCCATTATTTTCTGCACTAGGGGCGTAAGGTATAAGACCTACTTAGGGTTACTTAAAGCCTCGCAACCCCAGGATGTGCAGACTAATATACCACTTTTTAAAATACTTGTAAATGTATAAAAAGAAATAGATGGATGAAGAATCATGTAGAAGATTATGTTTGATTTGGTTGTATAATTTACATGTGTAAATGTGAAGATCTTTCTTAAGTCATAATATAGAAATACATAGGAATAGATTTAAGCAAGTGTTGTGTCCTTTTCAAATGAACTATACACTTTACTAATCCTATTGAAATCCTTGTTAAGAGAAGAAAAGAAAATACTATAACACACATCTTATGCCATAATCACATGCAAGCTTATAAGTGCTTATAAGTAGCATCACTTCATTCATAATATTTGATTTATAGGTTTTGAAAGTAATTTTTTTTTGTTTAATAGTGATAATAGCCATTCATATATTTAACTTTAGCCAAAACATGCAATTTGACATCAAAGGAAATATTTTATTTAATTAATTTTCAAAAGAAATGAACACATGATTTCATATGATAAACAATATGCTTGGAAAGAAATAAAGGGATGTAAGCACATGACTTCATTCACCCTAATTACTTCCTAAGAACAATCATATAAAATTGGATTATTTAAAATGAATCAAAAATTTCTTTAAAGAGCTTTTTATTTTTGGATTTGATTTGACTTAGGAAATATGAAAAGGGTTTGTTGGTCCTAATCCATTTCTCCTATGTGTGAATTGGTTTATTTTAATTTTAGAATAATTAGGTTGATTTTATAGTTTGATTAGGTTAAAGTATGAATTAAATCCATTAATTATGCCTTACCTATACCACTTTAACATAACTATTCAAGTAATTATGAGCCATCGTATGATATGCAACCACATGAAATGTCAATCAGCAAATGCACCTAGGAAATAAAGGGGCCTAATGCAATTGGCTCACAATTATTGATTAATTAAGCTAAAGGGTTTGATTAAATACCTTCATAACCATCCTACACATGTAGTTTGATTATAATTTCCTTTGAAGTCTCTTAGGTTATTGAACACCTAAGAATCTACCAAAGAATAAGTGATTAAGTTCTGGAATGATGATTTTTTTTTTAAATTTGATTAGTTGATCTAATTAATGAAGTGATTAAGCCATTAATTAATTTACAAATTAATTAAGTGTTTATCCAAAAAAAAAAACAAACTTAGGGGAAAAGATTGGAAAAGAAAAATCTAATCTCATTCCCTAAGCCCATTCACTATTTCATGATGATTAGCAAGCTTAATTAGTGAATTTATCAGTGTTTAATAAGTTAATTAATCATTAAATTAATTAATAAAGTGATTAGTGGTGAATCAAGCAATTCCCCTAATTACTCCAATAATAAATTCCAAGAAAATCATGGGAGGTAGAGATCATCCCACTAATCAACCTTAGGAAGTTTGAAATTAATTACTAAAGTAATTAAGGAGTAATTAGCCTAATTATATTTTCAATAAGCTTAAATTCAGTTAAAATCACTATTCAAATTTAATTAATTTTAATTTTTTATTATTCATCTCTAAATTATCTTTAAAATGAACTTAAGTTTGTATTTTTTGGATTTTTTATAATTAGTTATGAATTTTGAAATTTTTAGCATTAAAATAAGATTAATTAGGCTTAATTAACCCCTAATCCTATTGGGCCACGTGACATGACGTGGCACGCTTTCCACGTGGCGTGACGAGATAAGTTATTTAAGTTATCACTTCCGCCTATTGAGTCAGCCGATGACGGACGTGCTTTCTCCACGGGCCATCCAATCTAAGATTGGATAGCCAAGATTAATCTCGCAGTTTAGGTTTAAATCAGAGGGGCTATTGTGTGATCTAATCACAACCATCTGTTCCAATCACATGGAATGGACAGTGGGTGATCCTTCTCCTTCGCGAGTGATGAGAGACGAACACCGTTTGTCTCTCCCCGTTCAATTTGAGCTCACCTGAGCTTAGATTGGGATCAAAATGATCCCACATCTTTGGAAGGAGGGGGGGATGCACATCCAACGATCAAGATCTCAAGGGATGACATTTTTCTTCAAAAAGGACCAAGCTATTTTTTCTATGGCTATGATTTTGAGAAATTTTCTTATCAGAGGCTATCACCGGTGCTTCCAATGATGGAGGTAGCTTTGTCTACTAGAGAAGAAGCCTTGTTGAAGGAATTAGATCTTGGTTTGGAGTGAATTGCTTGGTTGACCATGCTTCCCTTCAATGGTGATTAGCCTTGATCAAGGTGATGCTTCCGATGGGTTGGAGACTTGGGAAATGACTTGGTTGAGCTTGACGTGCATTGAGGGTGTGTGCAAGTTTAATTTGATTTTGATGGAGAATTGAGTGAGTTGGAATTCAGATTGACCTCCCCTATTTTGGCTTTAAGCAAAATCGAGAAGGCGAAATGGGGGAGCTCTGGAAGGGCTTGGAAATGCTTGGGGAGAGTTCGATTTGATCTCCTTAGCTCTATGGAAGTTAATTCTTGTGCCTTGAGTGAGAATGAGGGGGAGTATATATTCCCCTTCTTGGATCAGATGATGAGGGGTTGAAATGTTATTTTTGATCAATGGGTGAGATTGGGTTCACGATTGGGTTGCCAAACATCCCATGTGAGTCATTTTAGGTAGAGGAGTAAAGGAGAGTGAGTGCCCATGTGCTAAGTGAGTGCATTTGGTGATCCAAGTGCTTAATTTCCATTAGAAGGGTTGGTTTGGCATTGGGTTGGGTCATGGACGACCCAAGGTCATCGGATCATGTTCACCACCCTCCTTGGTGTCCAAGTGGACCACTAGAAGGATGTCATGTGGCATTGAGAAAGAATTGGCCAAATTCTAAGTGAATTTGGCCATGGGATACCCTTTGACCTAAGGGCAAAATGGTCATTTGTCCATAATTTTGATTTGGGTAGATTTGAAATGATTCAAAAATGGGTTCGGCCAAATTTCAAGTGATTTGGAGTCTATTTGATTTGATTTGGTTCAATTTGATCCATTTAGGTCAAGTTGGGTCAAATTATGTTAGGTTGACCAATTGGTCAAATTGGGTCAAACTATGGGTTAGGTCAAGTTCAAATGATCATTTGGAGCCTATGGGTGTCATTGGTTTGGTTCAATTTAGTTTAAATTTAGTTTTGATTCATTTGAGTTTATTTAGGTCAAATGGGTCAAGTTGACCAATTTGACCCATTTGACCCAGTTGGGTTAGGTCATGGGTTGGTTTAGGCTTGGTTGATAATGTGAAATGTATTGTAAGCTTTGGTTTTGATCAATTTTGATTTGGTTTGATTTCAAGTTGATTTGACATTTTAGGTCAACTTGGGTTCATGGTCAATTGGGCTAGGTTGTGTCTAATTGGTCAATTGAATCTTTGGTCAAGTTCAACAAGTGATTTGGAATGAATTTGACCATTGGTTGTAATCAATTTTATTTAGATAATATTTGACCCATTTTGACTTTTTAGGTCAATTTGGGTCAACTTAGGTCAAGTGGCCAATTAGGCTTGGTTTGGCTCAATTAATGGCTTGATCATGTTCAATTATTGATTATGGATTGGTTTAGATCAATGGTTTCAATCAATTTAGCTTATAATAAATTTTGGCTTGTTTAGCTTTCATTTGGGCTAAATATTGACTTGGTCAAAAACTAAGTTTGACTTAGTTTGACCAAATTTGAGTGATTGATCATCCTAATGATTGTTGCTCACAATGTGAGGCTTAGATGGGCTTAGTTCAATCCAATTTGGGTTGAATTAGAATTTAGCTTGAAAAAGTCTTTTAGGTCACTTTAGGTTAAGTGAGCCTAAATGGGTTAGTTGGCTTGATCAAGGCTTGATTTGAGTTTGGTTGAACTCACATATGGACTTATGATAAAAATATAAATCCAATTGCAAGTGACTTTGGAGTCAAATAGGTTTTAGTTCATTTGATAATTTCAAGTCAAAAGGGTGGACATGGGTTTGACTTGGGTTAATTTGATTTTGGTTTGGTGATTGTAGTTTATGTTTATATTTGTGTATATGATTGAGGGAGTGATTGTTTGAAGAGAAAATCCAAAGGTTTGGATTGATTTGAGAATGAGTTGGCCAAGTTCAAGGATTTGACTTGAAAGAGCATAAGTTGGATTTTGGTTTAACTTTGGGTTTAGTTTTGGTTATTTGAAATTATATTTCATTTATATTTGTGAATATAAATGAGAATATAAATGGTTTATGAGAAAATATTTTGAGTTTGGAATGATTTGGATTTGGTTAAGCTAAGTTCATGGATTTGACTTGAAAGAGCATAAGTTAGATTTTGGTTTAACTTTGGGTTTAGTTTTAGTTATTTGAATTTATATTTCATTTATATTTGTGAATATAAATGAGAATATATATGAGTTATGAGAAAATCTTTTGAGTTTTGAATGATTTGGATTTGGTTTGAGCTAAGTCCATAAGGTGAAATCAAAAGGGCTTATGAAAGATTTTAGGATTTGAATCCAATCATGGGTTTCAATCATTTGATTTGAAATTGATTCATGCTTTGGATTTTGGAGTTGATTTATGATTTGAGAAAATCAATTGAGTTGGAATTGATTTGATATTTTAGAAAATCAATTGAGTTGGAATTGATTTGAGATTTGGGAAAATCAATTGAGTTGGAATTAATTTGAATTTGGAATTGATTTGAATTTGGAATTGATTTGAATTTGGAATTGATTTTAATTTGGAATTGATTTTAATTTGGAATTGATTTGAATTTGAAATTGATTTGAATTTATAATAGATTTGAATTTGGAATTGATTTGAATTTGGAATTGATTTGAATTTGAAATTTGACTTGAAAGAAGGAAGCAAGGATTTGGTTCAAGCTATAGGGTACATAAGTCCTCCTAATACCCCTAAGGCATAACCTATTCCTATGGCTAACTCTTCTAAGTCTCTAGGGTTAGGTTAAGTGTTCCCCTAATCACTAGAAGTATCTTAAGATTAAGGAACTCTTAGTGTTTAGAGGAGTCTTATGTCTAAGATGGAGAATTTGAAAGCTCACTCTAAAAGTGAGGTCAACAAGGCTATAATAAAAATATAAAATGCTTTTGTTGTGCAGGTTGCCTATACCCTTAAGCATAATCGAAATTAGGACATGTGGACTTGGCTACCCATGTGTGGGGTACTAAGTCTAAATTATGCCTATAATTGCTTGGGTTGTATGGTGTGTTTAGCTAACATTTGTCTTGTAGGTGTAACTAGATTTATTTCCTTTCCTTTTAATATAATTTTTGTATTAGGATTAGGATAAGTGTTATGGGGGCTAAGGTGAACATTGGTTATAAGATCACGTCTTATGTACCATGTGAAACCTTGGAGCAACCTACATCCCAAGCCAAACCAAAAGAAACCAAAAAAAAAAGGCAAACCAACATGAAGGAATGAAGGACAAGGAGTGAAGAATGAAGACCCTCATAACACTTGTCATTTCATAATTGTAGTTTATTCTTTCATTATACTGGGATGTATAAGGGTAGGCTCGACTACCCAAAATTTTCTTTTCAGGTTGTGTGGTGGAACCCGGCCACATCAGCCTCTTATTCTTTTGTGCCAATTTTATAAATTGATTGATGTTATGTTTATGATTATGTAATTAGGATGTCATGAGTTTTCTAGTTTCTTAACTGTTTGATGATTGTTGAATGGCCTGGATGTGATTAGGCTCTTAGGAAAAAATAAATTTTCTATCCAAGTAATCAATTCAATATTAAATTAAATAATTTATATCCTCACCTAAAGCCTAGGACATAAATCAAGATAATGAAAGATTTAAAACCCTTAGCTGGATATTATATGTCTCACATCATGCATAAATCATATTATCTCACTCTTGCCAATGGAGGTTCTCCACCTTTGCTAGAGAAAATGGCTTGACCTTTGAGAGCCATGGTGGAAACATACCTCATTCTTTTTGATTTTAGCCTATAACTAATTTTCTCATGCATTAGGCATACAAAATCCCTTAGCCTATGTCAAATAAAAATGTCCAAAAATTAAAATAAAACTTGATAAAATTTGCATTAGATTAAGTCATGAATTCATACCCTTCATGATCTAGTCTCTTAGGGAGTGAGTTTAAGGACATAATCTCTTTTCTAAATAAATAACTGCCTAGCTATCTTGCAAAGCATATGACTTGTCTACATGTGTTTAAATTCACAAGAGGAGTTAGTTGGAGGCCACCCCAGGAAGTTGTAAGCCCAGCAGTTGGGTGGTTTACTCTCTCTAGTGGAGATAAACCATATACCCATTTTCTGACTTAGATTTAGGTCGTGCTTTGGCCCTCACAAAAACTCCCTAGATTTAGGATATGAGGTTGCTATTTCCCTTTGGGGCTACAAGCATGAATCCTCACCTCTTAGGCATTTCTATAATCTTGAATGGTAGAATTATAAGCCCTAAATTTTTAATAGAATTCAACTCAAACATATAATTCTCCTCAATTTCAAAAATATAAAGCCCAACCATAGGATAGTTTGAGATGCTCACTAGGTTTCATAGTATCATAAGCATCCTCTACTTTTCTCTCTTTGGTTTCAATAATAACTCTCTCTCTTTTAATCAATCCCACTTGATTTTCTAAAAATAACCAATTGATTGATAGTCCTATCTTTGAAATCTTTGGTGACAACGATCATTTACCCTAATTGAGAGTATTTCTAAGGAATCTCATTCCTTAGCATGTAATTAACTATGGGGGCTAGTATCCATAAGGAACTTAATGAACCTAGCTTAAAATAATCCTTACTTTACTTTTCCATATAAAGTAGGGGAAAGATCTCTGGTATATTTGAAGACCCATCATTCCTTAGGAGTCTTTATTAGGTGATTAGGTCCATTATAGGGTAGTGACTTCTATCTCTTGAGATAGTACACTATTCCTTAATGTCATACCCGATCACCCTAATAAGTACATCTGCGGCTCTGCATGGTGTCCTCTTACACAAAACACACACATCAATAATCCCACAAGATAACTCATCCACATTCACCTCTCCAAAAATGAAAACACCCCCAGATCTTTTTGGCGACTCCACTGAGGAGGGTTCCTCTCTCTATCTTTGGTAAATGATCGTTGTCTCCAAGTATCAATAGTGGATTTGTATAGTATATGAATATGAGACTATCCTTCTTTTTCGTTGGCACTTAGCTCATTTCATTCTTAAGCTAAGCTAGCCAACATACTTTAGGTTTTAGGACCTCACTCCATGTAGGTCTTAAAACCCTTGTTGGATCCCCCAATTGGTGAAAGTAAAATTTCACCAAAAGAGATGACTAAAGACCTTTTTAACCTCCTTACCATCTCTATGGTAAGGTACAGTTCATTCCAAAAAATGAAAAAAAATCCTTTATAAAAATATTACTTTTCAAAAGCACTTTTCTAAAGTTCCCATATTAAAATACTCACACAAAATTTTTTATATAAGTCAACCCCATCTAATAATCCTCAAGATTGTTACATGTGGGTTCTTTTCAAAACCAAAATAAAAAAAAAAAAAATCTTTCAAAAAGCACATATTTAAAAATGAACATCCTCATTCAATATACCCAAATTTATTGAATAAAGATTTCATTCCCAAACAAAATCATGCCATAAAATTAAACTCCACTCAATATGTCACAAATATGTTGAAGCTGGAGTTTCTTCCTTTTCAAAAGCGCATATTTGGAAATGAACACCCTAATTCAATATACCCAAATTTATTAAATGAAGATTCATTTTCAAATAAAATCATATCATAAAATTAAAACTCCACCCAATATATTCCATATATATTAGAGTTGGAGTTTCTTTCCTCTTTTTCTTTTAAAAAAAAGCATAAATTTGAAAATAAGCATCTTCATTCAATATACCCAAATTTGTTGAATGGAGGTTTCACTCTCAAATAAAATCACACCATTTGAAATTCCACTCAACACATTCCACATGTGTTAAGTTGGGATTTCCTTCTTTTAAAAAAGCAATAATCACACACAAAAATTTCATCTTTGAAAAATAAAATATGATTGACTTCCATTTTACATACCCAAATTTGTTAAATGGAAATCTCCTTTGCAAAAGTCATGAAAATCAAAATATATTGAAATTTCATTTGACATACCCAAATTTGTCAAATAAGAGTTTCATTTTAAAAAAAAATTGAAAATAAATTAGATTCTATTTAACACACCATATTTGTTAAATAGAAATCCCCCTTTTTCAAAATATATTTGGACTTTATTTAGCATACATAAATTTGCTAAGTAAAGATTTCATTTTTAAAACCAAAATAAAAATCAAACACAATTGGACTTTATTTAACATACACAAATTTGCTAAGTAAAGATACCATTTTCAAAACCAAAACAAAAATTAAACACATTTGAACTTTATTTAGCATACACAAATTTGCTAAGTAAAGATCCCATTTTCAAAACTGAAACAAGAATCAATCACATTTGGGCTTTATTTAGCATACATAAATTTGCTAAGTAAAGATTCCATTTCTAAGTTCAAGCATGATACACATCATGGGCAAACATGCAAGAAGAAAATTATTTTCAAACATCTCATTTAGCATACCCAAATTTGCTAAATAAGTAATTTTGAAATCAAATCTAAAACAAAATCAATTGACTCTCTATTTAACATACTCAAATTTGTTAAATAAAGGTTCCCCAAACATAAAATCAAATTCAAATATGAACCAATGGAAGCATCAAAAATCTCTCCAAAATATTTGAACCCATTTCAACATACACAAATTTGTTGAATATGGGTTATAAACTCAAATGAACTTAAAATCTCTCCTCTAATTTATTCAAAATCTCTCCTAAATTCAATGAGCCCCACTTAACATATTCAAATTATTGAGTGTGGGTTTAAACTCTAAATCAAATTTAAAAAGTCAGCAGAATACCAAGGCAAAAAATTTGATTTGAGTTTGTTTTCAACAATTGCAGTTCTACCAATTTCAACTCAAAGATAGTCCACTTTTCTCGACAAGACAAGATGCATTGATTCACAGGAGTATGTGTTCACCTTCCCCTTTGGGATGGATTTGGCCTTGGGTCGGGCCAACCTCCCCCAAACTGATTTTGCTCACTTAATACATTTTGGCCGAGGGTTCGACGGAGCCAGGATTACTTGTGAGGGAGCAACCCTCACCACTATCAGTAGAGATGTAGTGGATGGTTAGAAGCCGACCATCCACATTGAGATGCACTGAGATTCTGAATTTCCCTCGCTAAAGAGGAAGGCAGTAGAGGTTCCCACAACAGCTACAGTTCTAGTGCCTATTATGGTGAAAATTTTATTTTTCGGATTCTTCATCTAATCTTTCTTGAATGGAGAAAAGAAAATGAATGAAGAACCTAAAAAAATATAATTCTTCAAAATAACACTTCTTATGTTGGACTCCCCGTAAATCTGTAGATATTCTTATTAGGGAGATTGGTTATGGAATTGACGAATGTCATACTATCTCGAGAGACAGAAGTCACCATACTACAAATGGACCTAATCACCTTAATAAGGACTCCTAAAGACTATTGGTCTTTGGAATGTACCAGATATTCTTCCCCTACTTTATATGGAAAAATAAAGCAGGGTTTATTTTAAATTGGGTTCGTTAAGTTCCCTATAAGGGCAACCCCCATAGTTAATTACATCTTAAGGAATGAGACTCCTTAAGAATACTCTCAATTAAGGTAAATGATCATTATCTCTAAAGATTTCAAAGATAGAACTATCAGTTAATTGGTTTATTTTTAGAAGAACAAGTGGGATTGATTAAGAGAGGGAGTTATTACCGAAGCTAAATGAAGATAAGTAGGGGATGCTTAGGATACTAGGAAACCTAGTAAGCATCCCAAACTATCTTATGGTTGGGCTTTATATTTTTGAAATTGAGGTGATTTATTTGTTTGAGTTGAATTTTTATTAAAAATTTAGGGCTTACAATTCCATGATACAAGGTCATGAAAATGCCTAAGAGGTGAGGATTTATGCTTATAGCCCACAACAGAAAGTAGCAACCTCTAAACCTAAATATAGAGAGGTTTAGCGAGGGCCAAAAGCATGACATAAATCTAAGGTGAAAATGGGTATTTGGTTTACCTCCGTAAGAGAGGATAAACCACTCGACTGTTGGACTTACAACCGCCTAGGGGTGGCTGCCAATTAACTCCTCCTACAATTTTAAAATATGTAGGCAAGTCATATGCTTTTATAAGATAGCTAGGCTATTATTTATTTAGAAAGAGACTAAGTCCTTAAACACACACCCTAAGAGACTAGATCATGTAGGCATGATTAATGACTTAATTCTAATGTAAATTTTTATTATGTTTTATTTTCATTTTGGATAATCAATTTGACACAAGTTTTAGGATTCATATGCCTAATGCACGAAAATTAGATTATGGGCCAAAATCAGGAAGAAAGGAGGTTTATTTTCACCGTGGCTCTCAACGGTCAAGCTAAGTTCTCTGGCAAAGGTGGAAGCCCTCCAAAATAAGAGTGAAATAAGATGTTTTTTTTATGCATGATGTAAGAACATACAACAACTAGCTAAAGGGTTACTAAATCTTTTATCTTATTTATAACCTAGGAATTAAGAATTATGAGTTATTAATTTCTAAGCATAATAGGGCCGAAAGCTACCCTTCAAACATTCCATAAGAAATAAAAGATTCATTTTGGGTACAACAAACAAACACCAATGGTACATAAAAGAATCATTTCTTTTTTACAAAATTCTTATCCAATCATAATAATCATTTTAATTATATTTAAAATGGGAAAAGAAAATCCAAATGAAAATAGAGATTAGCAAAATAAACCACAATCCCAAGCATGTATATGAATAAATTATACTTACCCCACACATGGGTAACCAAGTCCACCTATTTATTTTGGATTATGCTTGGGGTATAAGCAACCCGCATAGCAAAAGTATTTATATTTTTATTACAGCACCCCTTAAGTATAATTCCCTGCAGAAGATAATGGTTAGACTAAGATCGCCCTACCATTCAGTCTATGCACATACACCTAACATCCAGACTAAAACATCACATCATAAAATAAAAGCAAATATAAAACCATGAACCTCCCTAACATAGGACTAGAAATGGTGACTTAGCCTAATGTGTGTGCCATTTAAGATTTATGTGGTATGTCTTAGCAAGGCTTTAAGATTAGAGTTTTCTAAGTGTGAGAAGTTTAACTTAGAGGATGGTTTCATTTAAGTGATCTAGTTGATTTGGTTGATTTTTTTTTATGATTTGATTTGGTTTGAATGAACCTACAATTAATTACTAAGTATTGTAAAGAGAGGAATAGAGAAGTGAACTTCTCTTTCCTCCCTACCTTAAAGTAATTTCTAAGATAAATTCATTAAAGATTTTTATTTAGTGACTATTTTATTATGTGTTTTAATTAATCCTAAGTTTAGATTTTCCCTAAACAAATTTATTAAAAAAGAAAGGCATTTTAAGATTAAGTAAAATGAATTACTATCACAAAATACACAACACTTTATTTCTTTCCAACATGTGTAACATGCAGATGGATGGATCCTAATCATATCTATATATGCAAGTGGAAGTGTTTAGCACACCTTGATGATGAATGCTTAGAAAGTTTGTTGAAGAAATTTGGATGTTTTTATGATGCATGATTTTGTTAAGTAGAAAAAGATGGTTTCTTTTATCCATTATTCATATGCATATTTTCATGTATGAAAGACATAAGTGAGTACAATGTCATTATTTTCTACACCAAGGGTGTAAGGTACAAGACCTACTTGGGGCTAATTAAAGCCTCACAACCCCATGGTGTCAGACTAATATACTACTTTTCTTAAATATATGTGCATGTACAAAAGCAAATTAATGGAAAAAGAGTCATGCAAAAAGTTTATGTTTGTTTGTTTGATTTGTTCATGCAATTTACATGTGTAAGTGTGAATATCCTTCTTAATTGATAACATAGGAATGGATTTAAGCAAATGTTGTGTTCTTTTTCAATTGAACTATACACTTTGCAAATCCTATTCAAAACTATGTTAAAAGAGAAGAGAAGGAAAGTCACACAATGCACACCTTATATTATACTCACATGAAAGCTTATAAATAATTATAAGTAGCACACCTTTCAGTTGTAATGTTTGATTTATGAATTTTGAAAATAATTATAGATTTAGTAATGATAATAGCCATTCATATTCTTACTTTAGCCAAAACATGCAATTTTACATAAAGGAAACATTTCATTTTAATTTAATTTTTTCAAAAGATATGAATGAATGATTTTCATATGACATACACATTTAGTGTGCTAGAAAGAAATAAAGTGATGAAGCATGTAAATTCATTCACCCTAATTAATTCCTAAAGACAATCCTATGGAATAAGATTATTTAAAGTGAATGAAAATTGTTTAAAAATTTTTTTATTTTATTTTTGAGTTTGATTTGAATTTAGGAAATGTGAAAAGGTTTGCTGGTCCTAACCCATCTCCCACGTGTATGTTGTTTAAGTTTAATTTTAGAACCATTAGATTAATTTTCTATTTTGTTTAGGTTAAGGTGTACATTAAGTCCATTAATTACCCCTTACCTATACCACTTTAACATATTTAACCAAATAATTATGAGCCAATTTATGACATAAAATCAGAAATTTAAATCAGCAACTCACCTAAGAAAGAAAGGGGCCTAATGCATTTGGCTCACAATTAATGGTTAATTAAGCTAAGGGATTTAATTTAAGTACTTTCATAACCCTTCCCACACACATGGGTTAGATATGATTTTCTTAAGCTACTTAGGTTATTGAACACCTAAGTATCTACCCAAGAAGGAATTGACTAAATTTAGATTGATTTGATTTTAAAATTTTGATTAATTAAGCCATTTAATAAAGTGATTAAACTATTTAATTAATTTGCACCTTAATTTGATTTTTATCCAAATGAAATAAACTTAGGGGAAAAGATTTGGGAAAAACTCCTAATCTCATTCCCTAAGTCCATTCACTATTATAAGGTAATTAGAAAACTTAATTAATGAATTTATCACTATTTAATAGGTTAATTAATCATTTAATGGATTAAGGGAGTGATTAGGAGTGAATCAAGCAATTCCCCTAATTAAACCATTAATAAATTCCAAGAAAATTAGGGGAGGCAGAAGTCATCCCACTAAATATACTTGAGAAGTTTGGGATTAATCATTGTAATAATTAGAGTAATTAATATAATTACATTCCCAATAAAACTTAAATTGCATAAAATGTACTATTCAAAATCAATTAAACTTAAGTATATATTATTCCCCTTTGAAATATCTTCAAAATGTATTTAAGTTTATTTTTTTTGATTTTTTTACATTTAGTTATCTATTTTTGAAGAATTTATGATTAAAACTTAATTAGGAGGCCTAATTAATGACTAATCCTATCAACGCCACATAGACTGTTGACGCGATGCGTGCTTTTCACGTGGCATGATGGGATTCATCACTTAAGTTATCACATCCTATGCTGCATCAGTTGACTACGCGCTTTCCCTTGGATTAATTAGATGATGTAGTGTGGATTATTCAAGACTGTCCATCCAAAACATGCAGGATGGACGGTCCATTATTAGTCCCTAAGCTCGCCTGCGGGAGAGGGCAACCCTCCATCCCCATGGCTTGATCCGAGCTCGATTGAGCTCAAATTGAGCTAAGATTGAACCCACACCATCAACATACAAGGAGATGAAGATCTAATGGTGGAAATAACTCGGGATTACAATTCCCTTCAAAAAGGACCAAAAAAAATTCAATGTAAGCTCAGTTTTGAATAGTACCTCATCGGAGGCTATCACAGGCGCTCCCAACCATCGAAGTAGCTTCATTTAGCGGAGACGAAGCCCTGTAGAAGGTTTGAGGGCTTGAGGTTGAGTAGATCTTCCTATTGATTAAAGTCCCCTTCAAATGCTTACAGCGTTGGTCTAGACCCCTCTTCTTGTGGCTTGAACACTTGGAAGAAGACTTGGGCGAGCTCGATTAGGTCCCCGCAAGGTGCTTGAAGGAGGAATTGAGTTGAAATTGAGTGATGGATGAGTTTGAATTTTCCTTGAGATCCCCTATTTTCAGCTTGAAGAAATCGAGAATGGAGAAGTCAAAGTAGGTGGAAGAAGCTTGGATGAACTTAGAGAAGCTTGCTTTGAGTTCCCTAAGCTCAATTGAGTGTGTATCAATGCAAATGAAATGAAATTAGGGGGAGTATATCTCCCCTTAGAAGGATCAGATGGCCGAGCATGCATATGCCATTTTGATCCAATTCATCCCATGGAGTGAGTTGGTTAGGCCATTTTCAATGGCATGTGATTCGATTTTGGCCTTGGAGTGGAGTGGTGAAGCTTCCATGTGCTTGAAATGAGAGTGGGAGTGATCCCATGTGGAGAAATTTCTATTGGGTGGTTAGTTTTGGCCTTGGGTTGGGTTTGGCTGACCCAAACTCATTGGGTCATGTGCACCACACTCATTAGTGTCCACTTGGTCCACTAAGAGGGTGCCAAGTGGCCATGAAAAGGATATGATCAAATTCTAAGTGGAATTGGCCATAGGTTACCCCTTGACCTAGGGGTAAAATGGTTATTTGGCTTTGATTTTACTTTGAGTAGATTTAGATTAGTTTGAAATTAGGTTGGTCCAAATTTCAAGGAATTTGGAGTTGATTTGATATCATTTGGCTCATGTTGACCCATTTAGGTCAAAATTGGTCAAGTTGGGTCAAGTTGACCAATTGGTCAAATTAGGTCAAACTAAGAGTTGGGTCAAGTTGGTATGGCAATTTGAAATGTTTTGGCATCATTGGTTTGGTTCAATTTAGTTTGTATTTAGTTTTGGTTCATTTGATTTCATTTAGGTCAAATGGGTCAAGTTGACCAATTTGCCCCATTTGACCTATTGGGGTTAGGTCATAGGTTGGTTTAGGTTTGGTTGGTCATTTGAAATATTTTGCAAGCTTTGGTTTCAATCAATTTTAGTTTAATTTTATTTTGGCTCAATTTGACCTTTTAAGTCAAGTTGGGTTCATGGTCAATTGGGCTAGGTTAGGTCTAGTTGGCCAATTGAGGTTTTGGTCAAGTTCAACAAGTGATTTAGAATGAACTTTACCCATTGATGTCAATCAATTTGGCTTAGATCAAGATTTGACCCATTTTGACTTTTTAGGTCAAGTTCGATCAACTTGAGTCAAGTGGCTAATTGTGCTAGGTTAGGCTCAAATGATGACTTGGTGAAGTTCAAACATTGATCATGCTCAAATGATGACTTGGTCAAGTTCAAACATTGATCATGAATTTATTTTGATCAATGGTTTCAATCTATTTGGCCTATTTTTGATTTTGGCTAGTTTAGGTTTCATTTTGGCTAAGTGTTGACTTGGTCAACCCTTAGTTTTAACTTGATTTGACCTAATTTGAGTGATTGATCATTCATGATGATTGTTGCTCACAATGTGAGGCTTAAGTGGGCTTAGTTCAATCCAATTTGCATAAGATTAGAATTTGGCTAAAAAAGGCACTTTAGGTGGGTCAAGTGAGCCTAAGTGGGTCAATTGACTTGATAAAGGCTTGAATCAAGTTTGATTGAACTCACATATGGACTTATGATTGAAATATAAATCCATTTGCAAGTGATTTGGAGTCAAATGAGTTTTGATTCATTTGATAATTTCAAGTTCAAACGGGTGAACATGAGTTTGATTTTTGAATTTAGTTTAGGTTTGATGATTAAAGTTTGTGTTTACATTTGGATTCATGATTGAAGGTTTGATTGAATCATGAAGTGATTTGAGTTTGATTTGGCTAAGTTCAAGAAGGACTTGAAAGAATTTGATTAGATTTGGGTTTGAATTTTGAAGTTGGTTTTGATTTGATGATTGAAGTTTGTGTTTATATTTGGATTCATGATTAAAGGATTGATTGAATCAAAAAGAAAAATAAATGATTTGGCTTGATTTGAGATTGATTTGGCTAAGTTCAAGAATTTGACTTGAAAAGCTTAGGTTGAATTTTGTTTGAATTTGGATTTGAGTTTTGAATTTGGTTTTGGTTTGATTATTGAGGTTTGTGTTTTTATTTGGATTTATAATTGAAGGATTGATTAAATCATAAAGAAAAATTAATAATTTGGCTTAATTTGAGTTTGATTTGGTTAAGTTCAAGAATTTGACTTGAAAGGCTTAGGTTGAATTTTGGTTGAATTTGGATTTGAGTTTTGAATTTAGTTTTGGATATTTGAATTTATATTTCATTTATATTTGTGAATATAAATGAGAATATAAATGTGTTATGAGAATATATCTTGAATTTGAATTGATTTGGATTTGATTTAGGCTAAGTCCTTAAGATAGAATCAAAGTGACTTAGGCAAGATTTTGGATTTAGATTTCAATCATGGGCTTCAATCATTTGGAATTGATTCATGATTTGTGAAATTCCATTGGAATTGATTTAAGGTTTGAGAAAATCAATTAAGTTGGAATTGATTTGATGTTTGATTTGAATTGAAATTGATTTGGATTTTGACTTGAAGGAGGGAAGTGAGGATTTTGTTCATGCTATGGGGTAGGAAAGTTTTGCTAACACCCCTAAGGCATGACATATTCCTATGGCTAACTCTTCTAAGTCTCTAGGGTTAGGTTAAGTGTTCACCTAATCACTAGAAGTGTCTTAAGACTAAGGAACTCTTTGTGTCTAAGAGAAATCCTATGTCTAAGATGGAGGAGTTGAGAGCTCATCCTAAAAATGAGGTCAACAAAGGGTGCTCAATAGGTGTGGTGCGACTGACAAGGTACACTGCATGTATTGGTGCTGATTGAGATGATCAACAATATCGAATGATCACATGCACTAACAGAGGCAATCTACTCCCAACCCAAGGTAGAAGGAATCTAGAGCTTAGTGCAATGTGACTTTACTCATGTTAAAGACATAAGAGAGCGAAGGAGGAATCCACTGGAGAAAGAGTATTTGAACCTTCCACTAGTGAAATAGGTTCAAATCATCCACAAGGGGATGGGAGGTTTGATTTGATTTAAGTCTCACTAGGGAGAAATTGATTTGATTTTGATTGGTTATTTTAATTTGGTGCTCCACTAGGGATGAAAAATTAAACTCTCCACTAGGGGAGCAAGTTCAAGTCATCCACTAGGGAGAAGAGATTGTGAAATATGCTAAGGGATTAGAATTCGAGATCCACTAGGGGAACTAGAAAGATTTGCATCTCACTGAGGAGAAGCATATCAAATTGATTGTTCTTGATTATTTGTTTTGATTTGATTTATTTTGACTCCATTGGGGGAGATTGATTGTATTTGTCTTATTTATTTAGTTATTTTGATTTTGATTTGTTGTTTGATTGGTTTTGACTCCACTAAGGGAGGAGGGTTGAGTTTGTTTTAGATTTTTTTTATTTTTGAATCTTGAGATGGACCCTATTGGTTTGTGTTGGATCGCACTTAGCAGGGGCCATGGTGGCCTAAACCTACATTCATATTTACTAATCTAAATGGGTAATCTACTAAACACATGGTAGGACTAGGCAACCAAAGGGATTGCCTTTTGGTGTGCAGCAGTTGTACTAGGAAGGAAGCATAGTAGACTTACATCCTTCAAAGTAGGGATCAATTGCTGGGGTGATCCATTGATGAGGTAATGGATTGAACCTAACTTAGGGCTGACTGTTAAGTGAATGCCATTGAGGGACTTAAATCAACTCAAAGGTAGTCAAAATAAATTTAATTTTTTAGTTGTTTTGATGGATCCCATCAGTTTGCGATGAACTGCACTGAGTAGGGGCCATGGAGGCCTTGAGCTAACTCAAATTTACCAATCTAAAGGGGCAGTTTACTAACCACATAGTAGGACTATCCAACCAAAGGGGTGCTTTTCGATTTGCAATGGTTATGTTTAAGAAAAAAGCGTGGGACTCACATCTTCTAAAATAAGAACCACTGAGGTGATCAGCTGCTTTGCAACAAATTGAACCCGACCTAGGGCTGATTATTGAGTGAGTTCTATTAGGGGACTTAAATCAGCTGAAAGATAGTCAAGATAAATTTTATTTTTTAATTTGTTTTGATGAATCCTATAGGTTTGTGATGTACTGCACTGAGTTGGGGCCATGGTGACCTTGAGCTAACTCAGATTTACCAATCTAAAGGGGTAGTCTATCAACCACATTGTAGGACTATCCAACCAAAGGGGTGCCTTTCTATTTGCAATGGTCAAGTTAGAAAGAAAGTGCAGGGACTCACATCTTCCAAAATAAGAAACCACTGGGGTGATCGATTGTTGGATAATAAATCAAACCCGACCTAGGGCTGACTATTGAGTGACTGCCACTGAGGGTCTTAGATTTGCTCAAAGATAGTCAAGATTAGTTTCATTTTTTAATTTATTTTTGATGGATTCTATTTATGATGGACCACACTAAGAAAGAGATTATAACAACCTAGACATATCTCAGATTTACTGAACCAAAGGGAGTAGCTTCTAAGCCGAGGGGAGAACTATCCAACCAAACGAATGCCTTTCTTTTTGTGATCAATTCAGGGGAAGAAAGCACGGGGACTCACATCTTCCACTATAAAAGACCATTGGGGTGATCAGTTGCTTTGGGCAACATATCGAACCTGACCTAGGGCTACCCATCAGTTTGTGACAATCATGCTAGAAAGAATGCGTCATAGGATTACATCTTCCAAAGTGAAATGACTGCCAGGAAACCTGTTTGTGGAAATACAGATTGAACCTGACTTAAGGGTGACTATGAAGAGAGTGCCGACCCGGGGACTTATCTCAACTCAGGTAGGCATGCATTTCCTATAGGGAGTTCTACTGACACTGCCCTAAAGATAGGATGCCTGCTTGGAAAAGGAGCCCTTTAGGGGCTTGAATTCCTAATCCACAAAGGGATATTTTTATTTGTTTGTTAAGTTTGTTTATCATGGACCCTGTTGGTTTGTGAGGGATTATACTGAGAAAGACCTTATATTAGCCTAGACCTATCTCATATTTATTGAACCAAGGGAGAATCTCAACAAATTCTCCAACCAGGGGTGGCTTAGAGGGGACAATCCAAAAGTAACCTGGGTAGTGCCTAAAGGGGGTCGCAAAGGATGTGATCCAAATAGAGTGTTTACAAAGAGAGGGAAACTAAGGGCTTGATCCAAAACCCTGGAGAAGATAATATGCGTAGGTATTCGGTGGCCAACTTCAAAGAGAAAGCATGGGGACTCACATCTGCCAAGAGTGGTGTATCCATCGGGTGAGTCGCTATCAGCATAGTGAACATCAACCAACCTAAGGTGCCCGTCGATTTGCAACAATCAACCTTGGAAGAAAGCTCAGGGACTCACATCCTCCTATAGTAGAACTGATTGTTGGGATAGTCTGTCTTCGGTTCAATAGGTGCTATCTGACCTAGGACGACTACTGAGTGAATGCCACTGGGAGACTTATATCAACTCAAATGTAGTCAAGAGGAAAGGAGCCTTTGGGGTACTTACCCTAAACCTCAAGTATACTTGACCTAGTCAGTATATGATGATTAGTTCAAGAAGAAAGCGCGGGGACTCACATCTTCCTAAACAAAATCAATCATGAGGTAGCTTACTGGCTAGAAAGTAAAGACTACCAAACTAACAAGGCACTCATTGGTTTGTAATGCTCAAGTTAGGAAGAAAGACCGGGACTCACATCTTCCAAAATAAAGAACCACTAGAGTGTCATACTAGCGAGGTAGCATGTAAACCCTACCTAGAGCGGCTAATGAGTGAGTGCCAAAAGGGGCTTGCTCCCACATCAAAATAGCCCGAGACAAAAGATTTGTGTTTGTTTTTATGCTTGTGTTAAAGGGAATAGGACATCGCTTGGGTTATCTCATACCTATCCTAAAGATACTTGAGGAATTTGATGAAATGGTGCCATGGATGGCAATCGAAAATTCTCACCAAGAAAGGATGCCGCTTGGGTTCTCTTACACCTAACTTAGTTGTGCTAATTGAAATAGGATTAGTCTTGGGTTCTCTCACACCTATTATAATAGCACTGAGAAATTATGTTTGATTATGTTTGTGTTGTAAAAGAGGGATATGATGCCTCATGGGTTCTCTTACACTTATCCTAGACATGTCACGCAGATTCGCAAGACAAGCAAACAACACTTCGAAAGAAGAGAAGATTTGGACGAATTGAAATGAAATTTTTGTTCTTTTATTGATAATTATTTTCAAACATATTTTATGTGTAATATTCCCATTAATTGGAAACATCGAGTGTTCCCATTTACAATCAACGTGCTGATAGGATCCTCCTTGGTAGGCCTTCTCAATAACATTGGGGCTTCCAAGTGGATTCAAACTTGCCTCCCATCTTTCGACGAGCAACAATTGGTCTCCTTAGGACTAATACAAGTTCACCTACTTGAAAAGCCCTAGGGCGGACCAGCTTGTTGTGAGCTTGAATCATTTTGGCCTTGTACAACTTGAGGTTCTGGCACGCCTGTAGGCATCTCTCCTCCAAACCTTCAAGCTCTTCTAACCGCAACTTTGCATTCTGCTCTGTAGTGATCTTGCTACCCAATGCTATACTTAGTGATGGGAATTGAACTTCTAAAGGTAGAATGGCTTGGACCCATACACTAAAGTAAGTGGGATAGATTTGGTTGGAGTTCTGTATATGGTGCAGTAGGCCCATAAAGCTTCATCCAACTACTCATGCCACTATCGCTTGTTGTCATTGAGCATCTTCTTTAGTATATGGATGAGAGTTTTATTGAATGCTTCTACTAAGCCATTTGCTTTGGGGTAGTAGATGGTGGAGTATCTCCAATCTATACCATGTCTTTTGGTGAAGCTATTGATTTTCATGCTTTTGAATATTGTACCATTATCAGATATTATTCATCAAAGCACCCTAAATTTATATACTATATGGTTCCTAAAAAGCTGAAGCACATGCTGAGCTGTGACCTCTCTTAGTGGGATTGCCTCCGCCCACTTGGAAAAGTAGTCGGTGGAAGCTAAAATAAACTGATGACCAATGAAGAAGGAGGATCGATAGGACCCACAATGTCAGTACCCCAACACTCAAATGTCCATGATGCCAATGTAGGATGTAGAATATTGGGTGGTTGATGTAGGACCACATCGTATAACACTGATGGCATCTCCTAGACACATCCATGCAATTTGTAATCATCGAAGGCCAGTAGTATCCTAGTCTCTTAATCTTTGCCTTCATCTTGGATCGGATTGATGCACTTTGCATAGGCCTGAGTCTACCTCGGTCACAATCCTACAGGCTTTGTGTTTGGCTAAGTAACGTAACCACATTTAATCAAGGATGCCAAGCATAGCAGATAGAGAGAGCTCTGCTTTCACTGGGCTTGTGACTTCTCTTGAGGTAGTTTGCCAGTGTTTAAGTAATCTATGAATGGTTACCTCCAATCTAGCTCCTCGTCTTTATTGATAATGATAACCTCCTTCAAGAGAAAGTCTCTCAACGAGTTCAACATCAATAAGGGATAGGACTTGTCTATTTTGGACCCTTATTGAAATGGACTCATCTTTCGGACATGCCAATTCTTTGACAAGTTTAGCAAAAGCATCTGCTACTGCATTCTATGCTTGGGGAACCTTGTAGATAGTAACTTCAGGAATTTGGGCCAATAGCTTCATGGAATACTCATGGTAATGATGAAGCTTGGGTTTGAGAACCTTATAGGACCCGACAATCTGGTTGATAACCAACTGAGAATCCCTATAGGTGTTGATGCTATTGACACAGACTATAATGGCTAACTCCAAACTAGCAATCAAAGCCTCATACTAGCTTCATTGTTGGTGCAGGGATTGGAGAGATAGTATGAGAATCTCATCACATCATGGTCTAAGTGTTAAGAGAATTATTCCTACCCCTGCCTTTCCTGGAATAGTAGATCATGGTGCTTCTCCTATATGAAAGGAAGCCGTACCATCAAAATACATCTCCCATCGGCAATTGTGGTGAAAATATTTATATTCCTATACATTTCTTGCCTTTAATCTATCCCCACTCCCTTTTGAAAAAGAGGATAAATGAAAACATGAAATATATGAAAATATACATGCCTTGTTGGGAAACCACATAGATCCGTAGATGTTCTTATTAAGGTGATTGGGTACATTGAGAAGAGGTTAAAAGTGAAAAATTATTCCTAGCTGAATAAAAATAAGCAGATATCTCATACTTTATCATTTTAGCCTTTGCCATGATTGGGTGAGCTCATTTGGTAGGTTAAAAGAAAAGATAGTGGATCTTCTTTTCCAGTGGTCCATATCCTTTGTATGGAAAAGGTCTCATTGAGTATACTCTGGTTCCATTGCAAGTGGTCTATAACCATAAATAAGAAAAGTTCTAGAATTATAGAGCTATTGCAAGTTAAAAAGCTTAAGTAGTTTGGGTCATAACTTTCTTTTCAAAAGGCACTTTAGTACATTGCATCAATGTTGTTTAGATGTGTCTGGAGATTTATATAGTCTTCAAGTTCAGGATGCACCCTTAGAATTTGATGAAAAATTTAATTCCACAATTGACAAGATGATATCAATGATCTAACTCTTTAATGAGTTAGCTATCCGTGATTTGATCAAGCTATCTTTTGGGTTTAAAGACTACTTTATCTAGAAATAAATTGAAATGATCTTTAGATGTAGCGGTCTATAAACTTAAGCTTGATGCCATTTTAATAAACTAAGTCCCTTGATGACTATGGTCAAATTTTAAAAGAAAAACAAAATTGTGCTAAAATTAAAAGCTAGAAAATGATGATTGTACATAAGAAGAAAATATTATTCTTGGTTAGCTAACATCATTATATGACCCACATCTTGGGACTAGGGTAGAATCTTTACCTTGAAAATGGGTTCATATTATTTCATTTTAAAAACAAAAAAGGCTTTCACGCATAAGATTATCCTTCTTAAGGATAACTTATCTAAAAATTATCAAATTAAAGCAATTCTAGAAAAGAAAATTGAAAGCATATGATATGACATTCAGAATCCTTACAAGAATGTTCTGTTATAGAGTCATATCATTTAATCTCAAAATATTAGAATAATTTAGCAAAAATGGTCATGATCAAGATTTTTTATAATCCCACTTTTAATTAGGTAGAGAGTTATATTGAAAATCTTGTCAAAAAAGAAAAGAAAAGAAAAGAAAAGAAACTTCAATATGACTTGAAGGATAGTCCTGTTACTATATATAGAGTCTTTAAATTTACTTTTGAAGCAATTTCAAAGACCTTGTAGTAAAATGTAGAAGGATAAAAAATGCAAAAATAAGAAATTAATCAATGACAATTATGAGATTTCATTTCCTATAATAAGAAATCAACTGAAGGAAATTCACTTCAAACTTATCGGAGAATCTTAATTTCTCTAATAAGTTAATCCTTTCAATTCCCTTATTGATTCAAGATAAGAATTTTGTGTCTCTATGAGAATCCAAAAGATTATCCTGATTCTCATTCACTTTAGAAAGCTTTAAAGGAACCTCTTGATCTTCATTGAATCCAAGAGAATGCCTTATAAGCTGTTGATCTATGTCAACAAATTAAAAGTAATGTACATTTCTAAACAAAAAGAAAAAGAAATTCCATTTGAGAAGCATTAGTTGACTTTGGTTCTTACTACCAAAAGAACTATACCCTATGATGCCATCTTATTACCCCTTCCAAGTTACATTAGCGAGTTAGATTGGAATAAGTCTTTATGACCCCTTTCTAATAGCCGGAAAGATAAAAGTCCCCAGTCGGCCTTTTTTCTAATCATATAGGAGTAAGTCCCCAATCAGCATCCTACCTTTGTGTACATGATTGGATCAAGCCATCAAGGTCCCTTTCATGTTACATAGGAGAGTTAGATTGGATTAAGTCTTTATGACCCCTTTCTAATAGCTAGAAAGATATAAGTCCTTTAGTTGGCATTCTTTTAATCATCTAAGAGTAAGTCCCCACATCCTATCTTTTTGTACATAATTAGATCAAGCCATCAAGACCCCTTTCATGTTGCACAGACGACTTAGATTGGATTAAGTATTTATGACCCCTTTCTAATAGACAGAAAGATATAAGTCCCCAGCCTTCTTTCTAATCATCTAGGAGTAAGTCCCTAGTTGGCATCCTACTTTTGTGTACATGATTGGATGAAGATCAAGGCCCTTTTCATGTTACATAGGCAATTTAGATTGGATCAAGTCTTTATGACCCCTTTCTAATAGCCAGAAAGATATAAGTTTCCAGTCGACATTCTTTCTAATTATCTAAGAGTAAGTCTCCAGTTGGCATCCTATGTTTGTGTACATGATTGAATCAAGGCATCAAGGACCCTTTCATATTACACAGGTGAGTTAGATTGGATCAAGTCTTTATGACCTTTCTAATAGCCAGAAAGACATAAGTCCCTTAGTTGGCATTCTTTCTAATCACATAGGAGCGAGTCCTTAGTCAGCATCCTACTTTTGTGTACATGATTGGATCAAGCCATGAAGGCCCCTTTCATGTTACATATGCGAGTTTGATTGGATCAAGTCTTTATGACCCGTTTCTAATAAATAGAAAGATATAAGTCCCTTAGTCAGCATTCATTCTAATCATATAGAAGTAAGTCCCCAGTTGGCATCCTATTTTGAGGATTGGATCATATCTTTGAGGACCCCTCTCCTCTTTTCAGCTAATTAGGATGGATCATGCCCTTAACGACCCCATCTTATTAGCTAATCACATAGGTGTGATGCCCTAGTTGGCATCCTATTTTGAGGATTGGATTATGTCTTTAAGGACCCCTTTCCTCTTTTTTAGCTAATTAGGATGAATCATGCCCTTAACAACCCCATCTTATTAGCTAATCATATAAGAGTAAGTCCCCAGTTGGCATCCTATTTTGAGGAATGGATCATATCTTCAAGGACCCCTTTCCTCTTTTTAGCGAATTAGGATGGATCATGCCCTTAACGACACCATCTTATTAGCTAATCACATTGGAGTAAGTCCCTAGTTGGTATCCTGTTCTGAGGATTGGATTATGTCTTTAAGGACCCCTTTCCTCTTTTCAGCTAATTAGGATGGATCATGCCCTTAATGATGCCATCTTATTAGCTAATCACATTGGAATAAGTCCCCAGTTGGCATCCTATCTTGAGGATTATATCATATCTTTAAGGATACCTCTCCTCTTTTCAGCTAATTAGGTTGGATCATGCCCTTAACGACCCCATCTTATTAGCTAATTAGAAAGAAGTAAGTCCCTAGTTTGCATTCTTTATAATCACACAGGAGTAAGTCCCCCAGTTGGCTTCCTATTCAAACAACTAAGGAATGGAGTCAAGCCATTGAAGGCCCCATTTCTTTGGACTACTCAAATAGGATCAAGTTCATATGACCCCCTATTTAGTAGTCAAAATGCTATGGATTAGGACCAAGTATTTCAATCCTCTTCTCCCCAGCATAGCTTTTGAGGATTGGATCATGTCTTTAAAGACCCCTCTCCTCTCTTTAGCTAACTAGGATGGATTATGCCTTTAATAGCCCCATCTTATTAGCTAATACATGGATCACCACTATTCTCAATTAAGAGTAAATTCCTTGAAGGCATCTTCCTTGAGCATAGTAATTGCATTAGGCTTAGATCAATAATTGGTTCTACTCATAATAGAATTCTTCTTCATCCTAGAACTTAATGAAAGTTAAGTTTCTAAGAATGAATCATACTCCAAAGCAAAGATAGGTATACATATACCTATCTTTCATAATCAAAATCAAAATAAAATTCAAATCAAAAATCAAAATCATGAATTGGAATCCCAACCTTATACTTGCATGTTGATCAATCTGGTCAACACCAATATGTGCAGTGTATTCTAGCTAATCCACTATACATATTGGGGGTCCATTTATTGACCTAATTTTTGAATGAGGTTAATTTGGCAATTAGAAGATCCTAATCTCAAATAGGATTTTCTTAATTCAATGTTTAGGACATCTCACCTAGTGTCCTAGAACATCTTTTTGAGTTTTTTCTAACCTATTTGATATTGGTAGAATTAATCCAAAATTTCAATTTGGATTAACTTAAATAAATCAAATTAAAACCAAGTTAAAATGAATGAAAGAAAACTCATTTCATTTGAATTTAAATTGATCATTTGAACTCATTTGAAATCATACCTAACCCATTTAAGCCAAATGAGTTAAAATGAAATCAAATTTAAAATCAATTCAAATTAAATGGTTTAAATCAAATCATAAGGCAATTGATCATCAATTGCATTATGGTTTAAACAAAAAAAAAAACTAAATCCAAAAGGTAAAATTAAATCCAAATACTTTGCATCAAAGCATTTGATTGGATTTAAATTCCCTAAGAAAAGTCAAATGGAATTAAATCTAATCTCAAATCCATTTTGAGATTAATTTGGATATATCATACTTTAATCCAAACTAAGATGATAATGCCATATTGCATGGAGATAATAAAAGCTAAACAAATTCCCCATGCTAAAATCCTTTCTTCCCACTTCATCCACTCCAAGACAAAAGCCACCTCTTAAGAGGTGGTTGCCTTCAAGTGAAGGCAAGGGCTGCCTTCAAGGAAATCAACGAAGATCTCCAAAAGTTTGCAAAAGGCTTAGCTAACAAAGGAAAGAAAAAAATGAAAAAAAGAAGAAGAGAAGAATAGTGCTCGGCCATGCATGGAAATCATGCAAGGAAACTCCTTCCCTCTGAGGTGAACCCTCCATTATGTTCACAAGAACAAGGGAGGTCGATCCCCCACCTTGACCGGCCCCGCCACCACCAGTGGCCAGAGTTTGACATTTCAAATAAAGCTCTCGGCCTCTCATGGTGAAATCCGAATGAATAGATTTCATCCCCAATTGAAGGCATCAACACGATCACATGCTCAAAGGAAGCTCAAACGAAATCTCACGGGACCTTCTTGCCACCGGTAAGCCAGAATCCGGGTATGCAATTTCTCCTTCCCCCTATGCATTCAATTTTGGAGCTTTGTGATGAAAGTTGGATCCTCAAATGGATCCAACTGTATGATTGACCCTAATTTGATCCTTGATCATTTTGGGATCAATTCGCCGACGCCGACGCGGCAAGAAATCATGGACGGTGTCGGTGATTCGGCCTCAGATGAATCCACCGTCCGATCCTTCTCTTAGGATCAGACGGCTCCAATTTAGGCACATGATTTGAATTAACTCCCTTAAGAACCGTGGGGGTGATCTAGACTGTCCAATCCATGATCAGACGTTCCAAGATTGCCTGTATTTTCAACACGCGCGACACACCGGATCGCCCCACGCGACACCGTCCATGACGCGTGACACGCCAGATGCATGGGATCGGATCACGATGGTCTCCGTAAATGATCCCGCATTTTAACTCTGCCGCGTGGGTCCCTCCCGCTTAAAAAATCATTAACTTTAGTTAAGTAACAGTTTAGTTAATTAATTAAATCCTGAAAACTTGAAAAAATCATATAAAATCAAAGAAAATCACAAAATTACAAATAAGAGCTCTATGGATTTGTCTTGATGAGAGAAATCCATAAAAATTAACATTCTCAATTTTTATTGGGCAATTTTCCCTTAATTTGGGTTTAATTTAAAAAATATTAAACCCTAATTACTCTCAAATTAATAATCCAATTAATTTGAAACTTTGGGGAATTGAAATTAAGCTTAAAACATACTTTAGAAAAATTTTTGGGGATTTAATTCTCTGAATTCAAGGAAAGTTGTAATTTCATGTGTTACCTTTAAATTAATTAAATTAATTACCCTTTAATGAAGTAATTAGAAAACTTTAATTTAATAACTTTAAATCAACATAATGACTATTAATGAATATGAATACTAATTAAACCTAATAAAACCTATATGAACCTAATAGATCTCTAATTAACTAATAAAGTAATTAAATGAATTAAATAATTCAATTAAATAACCTAAAATTAATTAAATCATAATAAATCAACCAGTTAACTAAAAATTATGAATAAACTTTCATTGGAAAGGTATTTTAGTGAAGAATAAGTGAAAAATAAAATCTTTTAATGACTCTTAATAAATTAGGCTTAATTTAAATTTTAATAAAATAATTAAAATTTTAATTACACCCTAATTACATCTCTAATCATGTTAAAACTTTAGAAACATAAAATTGGCATGTAACCCCACTTGCCATAATTATCTCAAACCCAATTTGTCTATAAATTTGGAATTCTTGATTTTCCAAATCTCTAGGTCAATATGAACTAAATAATAATTAAGAAGAAACATTAATTCATTGAATCAACAAATAAATTGAACTAATATGAAATAAACATAAAAATACTTAGGGTAATTCATCAAAACTTCTTAAGTCAAAGAATTTAATCAAATATCAAAATGTTAAGAAAATCAATACTTAATGAAATTCAAACATAATTAAACAACATTGGTTTAATGAAACCACTCATCCTTAATGAATTAAATAATGAACTTAAAACCTAGGCTAATCAAATCAGATCAAGTAATTAACCTAAGTACTTTAGGTTAAGAATAATCTATGAACAAACCTAAGGTATTAATTCATATTAATGGACTTAAAACTTAAGCTTATAAATTTATAATTTAACAACTTAAGTTAAATTGAATAAAATCAAACTCTTTAAATTAACATAAGCCAATTCAAATGAAACCCATATAACTTACTTAAAAATGAAACAAATCATAACTTAAATAAATCAAATAAAGTAAATCAAACAAAGCAATTTAAACAATTGAAATAACATGAATCAAACACAAACATAAATAAAATCAAAAGGATTAATTAAAATACTTAAGGATTTTAGTTAGACTTTTGGAAACTTCATTAGGATTTAGGATGTTGAATGGAAAGAGCTCCATCCAAAAATGAAATCATTCCATTCTTACTTCTTGAAAACCTATACAACTTTAACCAAATAAAATGAACATAAAAAAGGAATTAAATCACTAAATCATTTGAATTGAAACCAACCAAAGGTAAAAAGTAAACCAATTCAAACTTCAACCTTCAAACTTAAACTTAAAGGCCTAGCAAAGACTTACCACACAAATCCCACATCTACACACACTACATTACTTAGGTCACAGACCCTAGATCTAGGTTAGATCATTCTGTGATTTTCTTTTAATCTCCTATGATATGTTGTGCTGTGTTTCACATGTTTGTGGTGTATTGCTTTAGATTGGATGCCTAGGCTTGTTTGTTCGTTAGACTGGATGTTAGGGTGTTCTTTATAGATTTAACACTATTTTCTACAGGGGACTATGTTAAAGGGACTTCTATAATAAATAAATCATAAAATTGCTGTTTGCTTGCAGGTGTTGAAAGTCCCTTAACATAGCCCATATGATAGGTGGACTTGACAAGAAACTAATGCTAAGCCCATATGTTTGTGAAATATAAACTGCTTTGTGTGTTGTGTGCATTTCCTAACATCTATTTTGCAGGGCTTAGAATTTATTTTGAATTTTAAATGTAAATTTGAGCTTAGAATTAGGTTAGGATCTATGGGGTTTAGGATTAGCAGGAGCTGACCCAACTAGGAGATGGTGTGGTGGTCCCCTATGGAGCCCGATGGATGTCCCTGAACAAGAAGACTTTCCTGGAAAGAAGACCCATATATATGAACTTATAGTTCTAGGCCGGGTTGTATAAGGGAAGAACTCGGTTGCCCATTTTTCTTTCTATGGTCGCATCTAACCCAGATTGGCCTTTTTCTTATATAATTTAATTTTGCTTGATTTATTTTGGGTGCACAATAGAAATAACATGCTTTTCTTAGGTTTCTTTCTGTGCTATGTTTGTGCTGTGATGAATGCCTGGACGTAGGCTCATATGAGAAACTAAATTTTCTAGCCAACATATCCAATTGAAATATAAAAATAAATACAACTCATAATCTTCATATAAAAGCCTAGAAAGTAAGAAAAAATATGTAGCAACTCTTTAGCTGGATGTTTTAATATCATGCATAAATCATGTTGATTTACTCTTGGTTAATGAAGGACTTCCATCCTTGCCAAAGAACTGGGCTTGACCTTTGAGAGTCTATGATGGAAGTACACCTTCTTTTATTATGATTTGGCCCATAATATTTTTATAATTACATGCATTAGGCATAAATTATATTCCTATGGCCTAAAATGAATCTTGAGCCAAAATTCATAAAATCTAAAAAATATGCATTAGTTAGGTGCATCTTCATACCCTATATTATCTTAGGGGTTAAGGAGTAAGTCTAGGTTCATTGATTTCTCTCCTAAAATTACAACAACTCTGCCATCTTGCATTCATATGACTTAGCCTCATTATTTTAAAATGCTCTTAGGTGGTGTTAGATGACAGCCTTCTCCAGGCAGGTTGTAAGTCTAGAAGAGTCAGGGATAGGTTAGTTTCCTCAAGTGAGGAGAATGAGCAATGATTCCTAAGGATAGAACTAGGTCGAGCATTTGACATGTGTCAAAAGCACCTGTAGACTAGGTTCTGAAGCATCCTTTTAGGAATAAGCCTTCAACCCTAGGCATTTAGTTCTTGTGTCAACCCCTAGATTTCTAAGAAAATGATAACTTGAATTCTAAAATTAAATCCTAAATTTGAAGCCCAATCATAGGATAGATGAAATGTCCACTGGGTATCGTAGTATCAATAAGCATTTGCTACTCTTCCCCATTTGATTCTTAAAAATGACTCTCTCCAATTTGGACCTCTCCCAATTGAATTTTTCAAAATCAACCTTTGAAAGCTACCTTAGTAGTCTTTAGGTATAACCACTTATTTCTTTAATGAGTATTCTTAGGAAGAGACCCTTCTTAAGATGTAATTAACTATAGAGGCTTACCTTTATAGGGAACCATGATCCTGTGATAAAATAGACTGCTCTACTTTTCCCAGTGGGAAAATACTAGTACATGAAAGACCCATTAGCCTTAAAAGTCTTTTATTGAAATGATTGAATCCATTACAGAAGAGCATGTTTATCTTTTGAGATAATATGCTTATTCCTTAATTCCATATTTGGTCATCTAAATAAATTATTCCTAAACTCTATGTGGTGTCATTTCTTTTCTCTATTATAGAGAAAAGAACCAGAGAGGGAAAGAGAAGAGAACTTCTCTTTCCTTCCCTAACATAAGTAATTTCTAAAGAAGTTTCATGTTTTAATTAATCCTAAGTTTATATGAACTCTAAACAAATCCATTCTAAAAGAGAGGCATTTTAAGATTAAGTAAAATGAACTAAGTTCACAAAACATACATCACTTTATTTTTTTCCCAACATGCATAACATGCATATGAATGAGTCTTAAGCATATCTATACACAAAAATGAGAATGTTTAACACACTTTATGATGCATTCTAAGTAATTCATTTTAGGAAATTTGGAAATTTATGATGCATGATTTTCATTAAGTAGAAAAGGGATTTCTTATCCAATTTTCACATGCACATATGAAAGTAAGAAAGGCATAAGTGAGTACAACGCCATTGTTAACCAGAGGTGTAAGATACAAGACCTACTTAGGGCTACTTAAAGCCTCACAATCTTGGTGTTGTCCAAACTAATATACCAGTTTCCTTAAATACAAGCATGTGTACAAAAGAAATGAATGGAAAAGAAAGAATTCAAAAATTGGTGTTAGTTGATTTATTTTTGTTTATGCAATTTATATGTGCAAGCATAGGTATACCTCTTAAGTGATAGTATAGGAATGAATAGGATATGAAATTAGGCAAGTGTTAGGCTCTTTTCAAATGAACCATACATCTTGCCAAATCCTATTTAAAATTATACTAAAAGAGAAGAGAGGGAAGACCTACACTAAGCACATCTTTATATTCTACTCACATGCAAACTTATAATTAAGATATAAGTAACACATGTTTAGTTTTGGGTAATTGGTTCATACATTTTGAAAATAATTTGGATTTAATAGTGATAATAGCCACTCATATTCTTACTTTAACCAACACATGCAATTTGACATAAAAGAAATATTTTCATTTTAAATTTGATTTTTTGAGAAGTATGGATGCATGAAACCATATGACACACATATTTAGCATGTTGGGGAAAGAACTAAAGCAATTAAAGCATGTAACACATTCACTTTAATTAAATCCTAAAGACAATCTTATGAAATAAGAAAGCTTAAAGTAAATCAAAGTTTATTTAATATGATTTTTGTTTGATTTAGAATTTGATTGAATTTTGAAAATGTGAGTTGAGTTTGCTATCACTAACCCATTTCCATATGTGTTTGACATTTTTGTTTAATTTCTAGATGATTAGATTCATTTTAGATTTTGATTAGGTTAAGGTATAAAATAAACATGTTAATTAACCCTTACCTACACCACCTTAGCATAGTTAACCAAATAATTATGAGCTAATGAGATGACAAAAAACCACACAAGAAATTTAAATTTTCAATGCACCTAGGAATAAAGAAGCCTAATGCAATTTGGCTCATGATTAATGATTAATTAAGCTAAAGGATTTAACATAAGTAATTTCAAAACACCCCTCACACATATGAGTTGAGTTTTGATTTCCTTAATTAAACTTAGGCTCTTGTACACCTAAGAATCTACCCAAAGTATTAATGAAGTTTTAAAAAGTCTTAGAAATTTTAAGAAATTAATTAATAGGGTAATTAGTGAATTAACCCTTAATTAAGAGAAGATTAGGAAAGAAAAGGGGGTTTAGGGAATAGCTTAGGGGAAATGCCCCAAAATTATATTCTAAACCTCCTATTCATTGGATCAAACCTTAATCAAAATCAATAAGGGATTAAAACACTAATCAAACCATTAATTATCCCTAATTGCATAAAGGGGGTAATTAGAAAATGAATTAGAAATTCCCCTAATTAAGCCATCAATAAATCCCAAGAAAATTAGGGGAGGTAGAAGTCATCCCCCAAAGTATACCCAAGAAGTTTGAGATTAATAAGAAAATCAATTATGGAGTAATTAGAAAATTATATTTCTAATAAAACTTAAAATCAGAGAAAGATACAATTCAAAATGCATTAAAACTAATTTTAAAATATTCTAGATTGAATTATCTTTCAGTGGAAATTTACCTCATATTTTTTGATTTTTTTAGAGAGATATGAATTTTTAAAGTTTAGAGGGTTAATTAAAATTATTTAAAACCTAATTAACCCCTTAATCCAACCGTGCACATAATAGTCGATCTCCATATCAAGCAACCACTTAACCATCCTATCATAGACGCGGCAACAAATACGAAGTTTGATATCGCCGCTTGATCAAGGATCGAAGATAAGACGTAGAGATAAATAGATTTAAAATGTGTTTATCTTGACCATCCAAAATGCATGGATGAGGAGCCTTCCCTTGAGGAATAATGGAGACCTTCCACTTTCAAAAGATCCGGATGAAACTTTGCATATCATCTAACTCCTAATGATCCAATAAAAATCTCATGCCATTAAAATTTCTTTCACAAAGGACCAACACACATTGAGCTTAGTGGTCTGAAAATGTCTAACCTTGCCAGAGGTGATCACCGATGCTCGATTCCCTTGGAGGAGCTTTGTCTGATTGAGATGAAGCTTTGGTGAAAGTATTAGCTCCTAAGGTTGAGTAAATTGCTCTATGGACCAACCCGTCCTTAGCTCCCTTGCGAATTTGATGGAATTAGATCTCCTCTTGCCTTTGGAACTTGAGAAAGAGCTTTGGCAAGCTCGACTTGGCCCTCTGGTGGAGTGTTCAAAGAGAATTTGATTGAATTGGAGTGTAGAGGAAGTTTGCAATTCAATGGAGGTCCCCTATTTTTGCTTATCGAAAAATCGAGAATGGCAATTTTCAATTCCTTCTAGAGAGCTTAGGATCACTCAAGAATGCTTCCTATGACTCTCTCTTACTCAATCGACAGTGAGAAAGTTAGAATTAAAGTGAATTAGGGGGAGTATATCTCCCCCTATGGCAATCGAATGACCGAAGCATTATTTGTAGTTTTGATCCAATTGCCAAGATTGGAAGGGCTGTTTGAGCTATTAGAAGTTTGCACATGGTCAGTTTGGGCTAAGGAGTGAGGGGTAACCTCCCATGTGCTTCAAAACAAGTGGAGGGAAGTTTTCCATATGGCTAATTTGAGCCATGTGCTTTGGTTTGGCCTTGGGTCAATTTGGGCTGACCCAAACTCATTGGGTTTGGTGCACCACCCTCCATAGGGTTTACTTGACCTATTAGAAAGGTATCAAGTTGGCATGAAGAGGACTTGACCAAAAATTGTTCTATGGCCTAGGGGTAGAATAGTCATTTAGTTGAATTTTATATTTGGATATGTTGGGTATGTTGAAAAAATGGGGTTGGCCAAGTTTCATTGGATTTGGAGTTCATTTGACATGGTTTGACTCATGTTAACCCATTTAGGTCAAAATGGGTCAACTTGGGTCAAGTTGAACAATTGGTCAAATTGGGTCAAACCAAGGGTTGGGTCAAGTTCATATGACCATTTGAAATATTTTGGTGGCTTTGGTTTGATTCAATTTGGTTTAGTTTTGAGTTTGTCTCATATGATTTCATTTAGTCAAATGGGTCAAGTTGATCAATTTGACCCATTTGACCTATTAAGATTTTAAGAATGTTGACCCATTGGTTTCAATCAATTTAGCTTAGATCAAGATTTGACCCATTTTGACTTCTTAGGTCAAGTTGGGTCAACTTGAGTCAAGTGGCCAATTGGACTAGGTTAGGCTCAAATGATGATTTGGTCAAGTTCAAACATTGATCATGAATTAGTATTGATCAATGGTTTCAATCAATTTGGCCTATGGTGGATTTTGGCTAGTTTAGATTTGATTTTGGCTAAGTGTTGACTTGGTCAACCCTTAGGTTTGACTTGGTTTGACCCAATTTGAGTGATTGATCATCTTATGATTGTTGCTCACTGATCTTAAGAGGTGGCTTAGTTCAATCCAATTTGGGTAGGATTAGAATTTAGCTCAAAAAGCCACTTTAGGTCACTTTGGGTCAAGTCAGCCTAAGTGGGTCAATTGATTTGATCAAGGTTTGAATCAAGTTTGATTGAACTCACATATGGACTGATTGAAATATGAATCCATTTGCAAGTGATTTGGAGTCAAATGGGTTTTGATTCATTTGATAATTTCAAGTTCAAAAGGGTGAACATGAGTTTGATTTGGTTTTGATTTTTGAATTTAGTTTTGGTTTGATGATTGAAGTTTGTGTACATTTGGATTCATGATTGAAGGTTTGATTGAATCATGAAGAAAAATCAAGTTTGATTTGAGATTGATTTGGCTAAGTTCCATTTGACTTGAAAACTTTGGTTTAATTTTAATTAGATGGGTTTGAATGAATTTGATTTGATGATTGAAGTTTGTGTTTATATTTGGATTCATGATTGAAGGATTGATTGAATCATGAAGAAAAATCAAGGGTTTGGCTTGATTTGAGATTGATTTGGCTAAGTTCAAGAATTTGACTTGAAAAGCTTAGGTTGAATTTTAGTTGAATTTGGATATAAGTTTTGAATTTGGTTTTGGTTTGATTATCAAAGTTTGTGTTTATATTTGGATTCATGATTGAAGGATTGATTGAATCATGAAGAAAAATCTAGGGTGTGGCTTGATTTGAGTTTGATTTGGCTAAGTTCAAGAATTTGACTTGAAAGGCTTAGGTTGAATTTTGGTTAAATTTGGATTTGAGTTTTGAATTTAGTTTAGGATATTTGAATTTATATTTCATTTATATTTGTGAATATAAATGAGAATATAAATGGGTTATGAGAAAATATCTTTAATTTGAATTTATTTGGATTTGATTTAGGCTAAGTTCATAAGATATAATCAAATTGACTTAGGAAAGATTTTGGATTTAGATTTCAATCATGAGCTTTAATCATTTGGAATTGATTCATGATTTGAGAAAATCCATTGGAATTGATTTAAGGTTTGAGAAAATCATTTAAGTTGGAATTGATTTGATGTATGATTTGAATTGAAATTGATTTGGATTTTTACTTGAAGGAGGAAATTGAGAATTTGGTTCATGCTAGAGGGTAAGCAAGTTTTCTTGACACCCCTAAGGCATGACCTATTCCTATATCTAACTCTTCTAAGTCTCTAGGGTTAGGTTGAGTGTTCACCTAATCACTATAAGTGTCTTAAGACTAAGTAACTCTTAGTGTCTAAGAGACATCCTATGTCTAAGATGGAGGATTTGAGAGCTCATCTAAAAAATCAACAAAGGTCACAAAGTGTGTGGTGTGACAAGGTACACCGCGTAAGTGTGACCAAGATCAACAACACAAATTCACAAGCACTAATAGAGACAATCTACTCCCAACCCAAGGTGTAGAAGGAATCTATAGCTTAATGCAATGTAACTCTACTCATGTCAAGGACATATGAGAGCAAAGGAGGAATCCACTGGGGATAGAGTATGTGAACCTTCCACTAGGGAAATAGGTTCAAGTCATCCACAAGGGGATGAGAGGTTTGATTTGATTTAAGTCTCAGTAGGGAGAAATTGATTTGATTTTGATTGATTATTTTAATTTGGTGCTCCACTAGGGATGAAAAAGTGAACTCGCCACTAAGGGAGCAAGTTTAAGTCATCCACTAGGGAGAAGTGGTTATGAAATCTGCTGAGGGATTAGAATTTGAGATCCATTAGAGGAACTAGAAAGATTTGCATCTCACTGGAAGCAGATCATTGATTGTTTGTTTTTTGATTTGATTTATTTTGACTCCACTGGGGGAGATTGATTGGATTTGTCTTGTTTGTTTAGTTATTTTGATTTTGATTTGTTGTTTGATTGGTTTTGACTCCACTGACGGAGGAGGGTTGAGTTTGTTTTAGATTTTTTTTGAATTTTTTTTAATTTTGAGATGGACCCTATTAGTTTACGATAGATTGTACTGAGTAGGGGACATGGTGGCCTAGGCCTACATTCAGATTTACAAATCCAAAGGGGTTGTCTACCAAACAAATGTTAGGATTAGCCAACCAAAGGAATATTTCAGTGTGCAATAGCTGTATTAGGAAGAAAGCATAGTAGACTTACATCCTCCAAAGTAGGGATATTCTTGGGGTGATCCATTGCAGAACAGCAATAATCCAGGTTTGACTATTGATGAATGAATTTGGGAACTTAGCTCAAGATAGTCAATTAATTTCATTTTTTAGCATTTTGATGGATCCCATCGATTTATGATGGACCTGGTAATGAGGCCTTGAGCTAACTCAAATTTACCAATCCAAAGGGGCAGTCTACCACCACATAGTAAGACTATCCAACCAAAGGGGTGCCTTCCGATTTGCAATGGTTATGTTTAAGAAGAAAGTGTGGGGACTGTTGACCTCAATTTTAGAATGAGCTCTCAACACCTCCATCTTAGACATAGGACTCCTCTTAGACTTTAAGAGTTCCTTAGTCTTAAGACATATCTAGTGATTAGGTGGACACTCTCACCTAGCCCTAAAAGTTTTAGAAGAGTTAGTCATAGGAATAGGTTATGCCTCAGGGGTGTTAGGAAAACTTCCTACCCTTAGCTTAAACCATTCCTCAATTCTATTTGATTTTCTCCAAATCAATTCTATTTGATTTTCTCATAATTGATTCCATGATTGAAACCTATAACAAATATCCATAAAAAATTCCTAAGTCCAAATTTTGCCTAAGTCCTTAATCCTTCCCTTAAGGACTTAACCAAAATAAGGATCTAAACCTACTCAAATCTTTGAGATTATCTCATGATCCATTTATATTATAATTTATCTTCACATTTATAAATGAAATATAAATTGAAACCCATCAAATCAAACTCAAAATTCAAAATCAATTCATGAAAAATTTTCTTAAGTCCCTTTAATTTTCCATTAAAGGACTTAGCCAAAATCAACTCTAAATCTTGATCAAACCTATTCAAATCCTTGGGATTTTCTCAAAACATATTCATGTTCTCATATATAAATGAAATATAAATATAAATCAATTAAACCCAACTCACAAATTAAATTCCAAATTTAAAATCCTTGAAATTCCCTTAAATCCTTTAATTTTCCATTAATGGATTTAACCTAAACTTTGATCAAACCTATTCAAACTGAAGGAATTTTCTCAAAACTTATTCGGATTCTCATTTATATTCTCATATGTAAATGAAATATAAATATAAATCAATCCAATCCAATTCAAAATTTTAATTTCAAATTAAAAATTCTCTTAAATCTTTTAAATTCCCTTTAATGGATTTAACCTAAATTATGATTAAACCACTTCAAATCCTTGAAATTTTCTCATGATCAATTTATATTCACATTTATGTTCACATATATAAATGAAATATAAATTCAAACAATCAAAACCCACTTCAAAAATCAAACTCAAATCCATTCAAAAATCAAATCTAAGCCTTTCATGTCAAAATCTTGAACTTAGCCAAATCAATTCCAAATCAAGCCAAACTCTTGATTTTCTCTCATTGTTCAATCAACCCTACAATCATGAGCTCGTATATAAATCCAAACCTCAATCAAAAAATGCAAACCCAAATCAAAAATCAAACTCAAAACCCTTTCATATTCTTCCTTTGAATATGAAATTTTAAAATAGATCAAAATCTATTTGACTTCAAATCACTTGTAAATAAATTTATATTTCAATCATAAGTCCATATACAAGATCAATCAACTTCAAATCAAGCTTTGACCAAGCCATTTGACCCAAGGCTCACTTGACCCAAAGTGACCTAAAGTACCATATGAACCAACTTTTGATCCTAACCAATTGGATTGAACCAAACTCATATTTGCCTCTCATCATGATCAACAATCATCATGGGATGATCAATCAATCAAATTGGGTCAAACCAAGTCAAATCTAAGGGTTGACCAAGTCAACAGCTAACCTAAAATAAACCTAACATAGCCAAAATACATCATAGGCCAAATTGATTGAAACCATTGATCTAAATTCACTCATGACCTATGTTTGAACTTGACCAAACCAACATTTGAGCCTAACCTAATTGGCCACTTGACCCAAATTGACCCATTGACCTAAAGGGTTAAAATGTGTTAAAACTTATCTAAGCCAAATTGATTAAAACCAATGGGTCAAGTCCATCCCAAATCACTTGAACTTGAAAAGCCAATTGACCATCTGAAACTTCAAATTGACTTTAGACACATGAGGTCATGTTGAGCCAAATGAACTTAAAATTGATTGGAAATAAAACTAATCCACTCCCTATGACTAACTAACCTAAACCTACCTTGACCTAATCCAAATAGGTCAAATGGGTCAACTTGACCCATTTGACCTAAATGAATCATATGAGCCAAACCAAATCTATACCAAATTGAACCAAATAAAGGCACCAAAAATTTCAAATGGTCATAACAACATCAACCTTGGTTTGAATTTGACCTATTGGTCAACTTTGTTGACTCATTTTGACCTAAATGGGTCAACATGAGCCAAACCCTATCAAATGGATTCCAAATCCAATGAAACTTGGCTAAACCTAGTTTCTCCACATACCCAACATGTCCAAAGTGAAAAAAAAAAATAGCAAAATGACCATTTTACCCCTAGGCCATAGAACAAATTTTGGCTAGCCCATGGGTATTTTGGTCATACCTCTTCACAATCACTTGAGGCTTTTCCCAAAGCTCAAGGGACTTATGAGTGGTGCACCCATTGGGTTTGGGTCACCCATTTACCCATAGACCAAACCCACTTGAAATTGAGTTTTCAAATTCTCCACTCAATTTTGCACATGAAGTTGGCATTCCACTCATCAACCATGTGCACACTCAAAACTCAAAACCTCCCTAATGATCAATTGATCAAAATGGCAAATGCTTGGCCATTTGATTCCATAGGGAGATATACTCCTAATTGATGAAAATTCACTTGATCATTATGTTAGAACTAAAGCCAGTAACCATCTGAGCCTTCTAAGCTTCTTAGATAGGATTTGAATCTAATTCTCAATTTTCTTGCAAAATAGAGCCATTAGCCAACTTCTCACAGATCTTAATCCAATTCCTCTTGCAAACTCCATTGGGGTCAGTCAACTTTTCAAGCTTTGATTGAGTTCCCACAGAAGGAAGAGCTCAATTGGATCAAAGCTAAGCCCAAGTGAAGTGGTGTTGGTCCATTGATCCACTCAATCTGAGGCCTAGGAATTTCATAGGCTTCATCTCCCGATGAAGCTACCATATCGAGCTGGTGATCACCAGGTATGTAATTTTGACCACTTAGCTTGATAGGTGTTGGTCCTTTGTGAAATAAATGTTCATTGCATGAAATCAACCATTGGATAGGTTGGCTATGCTTAGATGGTGTGGGTTGAGTCAAAGATTCCATGCTTCTCGATCTCCCCTTAGATCATGGATGGTCTCCATTGATCCTCAGGGAAGAGCTTGGGCTCATCTCAGCCGTCCATCCGTGCATTTTAGATAGATGACTAAGATTATTTAACACATTTTAGAAATTTATTCCCCTTTTAAAATTGCAGGTGAATCTTTATTCGTCCGATCTTTGATCGGACGATCGAGGATATTAGCGCGCATGCCACTGCCACCATTTGGAATGTGACATTTAAGTCACACCCTTATGGTGTGATGCATGTAAAGTGCGCTGAACACCACCGCCATGCTTCGCGTTGCAAGCTGAGTATTAAGCAGGGATTAGTTAAGGGTATTAATTAATTCCTAATTAATTCAGAAAACTTCTAAAATTCATAACACTTCATAGAAAAATTAGAAAAATAAAAGGAAAAATGCTATGGATAGGTAATTTAATCTAGAACATTTTAAAAATGATTTCAAAGTATTTTGAGTTACCCTTTTCCCTAAATTTTAGTTTCTTTGGGAATCTTAATTAGCTAATTATTATTTAATTAGGTCATCAATTGATCTCAAATTTCTAGGGTTCTTTGGCTCACAATTTCTTTGGAGATAAAGTTTTTAAAGAAGTAGAAATTAATAAAATAAGATTATATATGGAGACTATATTCTTTATGAATAAAAATTAAGTGAGATAACAATATATGGTTGATATAAGCGAGGCAAATTATCATATCATTAGCAAGTGGTCCATATAAGATCATCAAAGCTAAAGAAAACCCTTTTTAATCCTTTTAATAGTTAATAAAAAAATTAATTATAGACTATATTTAATAATTTAATTATTAGATTTAAATTATAACTTTTATTTTAAATAATAACAATGGTCTATACATTATTAACTTTTAGAAGATAAATTAAATTATTGAAGGTGCGTACTACTTCATTAATGATGAGTCCATCATTTTTTCTAACTTTTACTTGTTTTTTTATTTACATAAAATCAAGAGGTAATAAAAATTTTATAACTTGTGCTAATAGTTAGTGAAAAATTTTAGCATTAGAATATTAAAATATTTAAATATATATATATATATATATATATATATATATAAAATAATAAAAAAAAAAACAATATATAAAAAAATAAAAATATAATATATATATATATAAAAATAATTAAAATATATAAAATAAAAAATATATATTTATATTTATATATTTTCTTAATTTTATCTTGAAATGTTTATGGGATGACTAATGTCTTTTATGCTTTTTACTTTAGAATCTTTATTTGACAAATTGTAGGCCTTTTCATTATTAGGTGCATTCAAATTTTAAATTCCTTGTGATTTTTATGTCATCTATGTCATAATTATTAGTTATCAGTGAGTAATTTTTAAAATAATTTTGGGGCATTTAAGCTATTCCCTAAATTTTTCTTTTAATCCTCTTAATTATAATCATTAATTATCCTTAATCAATTTTCAAAATTCTAAAAGTTTCATAGAATTAATCTTGGGTAGATGCTTAGGTGTTTAATAGCCTGAGTTTAATTATGGAAATTTAAACTCCTTTGACATATGTGAAAGGGTGTTTTAAAAGTACTTAAGCTAAAACCCTTTGCTTAATTAACTTTTAATTAGAGAAATTGCATTAGGCCTTTTCATTATTGCATTGCAAATTTAAATTCCTTGTGGGTTTTATGTCATCTCATTTTCATAATTACTTGGTTAATTTTTAAGGTGGTGTAGGTAAGGGTTAATTAGCTACTTAATTTACAAACCTAATCATGTTTAAAATGGTTAATTATCTAAAAAAACAAAAACACAAAACACATGTGGAATGGGTTAGGAATAGCAAACTCATCTCACCTTTTCAAAATTAAATCAAACTTCAAACTAAATAAATCTTTTGAAATTCACTTTGATTTATTTCATAAGAATGTCTTTAAGATTTAAGTAAAGTGAGTTTGTTTAGCTTTCATTGCTTTGGATCTTTCCCAACATGTTAAGTTGTATGCCATGTGATTATTCATAATTTCATGTTTCAAATTTTAAAATGAAAATTGTTTACTTTATGTCAAATATGCATGTGTTGGCTAAAGTAAAATATGAGTCTAAATCACTATTAAATCAAAATATTAAAACTCATAAATGAAATATCAAATCTGAAAGTATGCTATTATAATTAATTATAAGCTTGCATGTGATGGATTATAAAGCATGTTTAGAGTCTCTTTCTTCCTCTGTTAGCATAGCTTTGAATAATTAGTAAGATGTAAGGTTCATTTGAAAAAAACCCAATACTTACTTAATCTCATACCCTATTCATCCCTATGCTATCACTTAAGAAAGTTTACTTATACTTTCATTCATAAATTGCATAATCAAAATGAATCCATTAATCAACTTTTGCATATCCCTTCTCCATTTCATTTCTTTTATATACATATTTGTACTTAAGGAAAGTGGTATATTAGTCTAGACAACCCCGAGATTGTGAGGCTTTAAGTAGCCCTAAGTAGGTCTTGTACCTTACATCTCTGGTTAACAATGGCGTTGTACTCACTTATGTCTTTCTTACCTTCATGTATGTATGTGAAATTATGGATAAGGAAAACCTTTTCTACTTAAGAAAAATCTTACATATTCAACTTTTAAATTTTTTTTAAATGAATTACTTAGCATGAATCATAAAGTGTGTTAACTACTGTCATGTGCATGTATAGATATACTTAGGGTCCATCCATATGCATGTTATATATGTTGGGAAAGAAATAAAATAATGTGTGTTATGTAAATTTTGATTCATTTTGTTTAATCTTAAAATGCCTATCTTTTTGAATAAGATTATTTAGAATTTGTCTAACTTAGGATTAATTAAAAGATTTAATCAAAAAATTTACCTAAATGAAACTAAAATGTGAACTTACCTTAGAAATTACTTAAGGATTAGGGAAGGAAAGAGAATCTCTCTTCTCTTTCCCTCTCTTTATAACTTAATAATTAATTGTAGGTTTTACTTAAACTAAATTAAAACATGAAATAAAAAAATAATCCAAAATACTTAAGCAACTTAAATGTAACCCTCCTCTAAGTTGAACATGTTCTTCATACTTAGAAATTTAAACTAGTCATAGTAAGCATACCACATAAATCTTCAAAGCACACATTAATAAGTCCACTTCTTTTAGGTTAGGTTGGTCATAGTTTGATGTTATTTTTGTTTTGTGATATATGTTTTAGATTGGATGTTATTGCTCATTGAATGAATGGTAGGATGTCTTAGTCTAACTATCTTTTATGGAGGGATTGTGCTTAATCTATCATAAATAAAATATAAATGCTTCTTGTTATAGGTGCTTTATACAAGCATAATCCATAGGCAGTGGACTTAATCAATGGGTGATAAGTCCATCATGCTTATTTGTATTGGTATGATTTAAAATAACTTTTTTATTTTAGTGTTAGATTTCTACTTTTCCTTTTCATGAAAAAGTTTGTATATTAAGGATTTTGGAATGATTTTCTATGGGGATTAGGATGAGTGTTGTTCATAAGATCTTATTTTATGCACCATGTGAAGCCTTGGAGCATCCACCTTCCAACCATTTAAAGGAGGAACCAAAGAAGAAAAGAAGAAAGAATAAAGAAGAATAAAAGCAACCCCCATAATAATGAATTTCTTTGCTTAATTTATAATTTGATTCATTTGTAATAGTTATATAAAGGTAGAGCTCATTACCTACATTTGATATTTTGGGTTTGTCTATGGTGCAGATACAAAAGTCATTTATTCTTTTTGTGATTAGCTTTATAAATTATTTGACAATTTGTTTAGCTTTTTGATTAAGTGGCATGCTTTTCTTAGTTTCTTCCTTGCTTTATGTATGGCCTGGATGTGGATTAGGCTCTTTACGAAAAAATAAATCTTTTACCCAACTTAACAACTCAAAATACAATTTAAATAACTCATAACCTCACCTAAAGCTTAGGTTTAAAAATCAAGATAAAAGAATTAGAAACCCCTTAGTTGGATGAGCATTTCCTTATAATATCATGCACTAATGCATCTTATTTCACTCTTGATTGGAGGGCTTCCACCTTTGCCAGAGAACCCAGCTTAACCTTTGAGGGCCATGGTGGAAATTCACCTCCTCCCTTCTCACTAATTTTGGCTAACAATTTCATTTCTCATGCATTAGTTATAAAAATCCTATTAACCTGAGTCAAAATAATTGTCCAAAAAATTTTTTTTGAATTGCATTAGATTTACGTCAATTGAAGCTTGTCCCTTTACATGATCTAGTCTCTTTAGGGAGTGAGTTTAAAGACTTAGTCTCTTTCTAAATAAAAATAGCCTAGCTATCTTGCATAAGCATAGAGACTTGTCTACATGTATTTAAATCATAGGAGATTATTTGTAGAGGCATGGTTGTCTCTCTTATGGAGACAAACTAATTTCCCATTTTTGCCTTAGATTTAGGTTGTGCTTCTGGCCCTCGCTGAAGCTCCCTAGATTTAGGTTATGAGTTTGCTTCTCCCCTTTGTGGGCCATAAGCATAATTCCTCACCTTTTAGGCATTTCTTTAATCTTATGTTAAGGAATCTTAAGTCATAAATTTCTAATAAAAATATAACTCAAATAAGCTAAATTAATTTCTAAAACGTAAAGCCCAACCATAGGATAGTTTGAGATGCTTGCTAAGTTTCCTAGCATCGTGAGCATCCCCTACTTATTTTCCATTTTGGCTTCAATAATAACTCCCTCATTTGATCAATCCCATCTAATCTTCAAAACATAAACTAATCGATTGATAATCCTTCCCTATTGAAATCTTCAAAGACAACAATTTAATCGAGAGTTTTCCTAAGGGATCCCATCCTTTAGGATGTAATTAACTATGGCTTGCCCTGTAGAACTTAACAAACATTTAAAATAAACCACTTTACTTTTCATGTAAATTAGGAGAATAATCTCACATATGCATACCCATCATTCTTGAGTCCTTATTGAGGTGATTGGTTCCATTAAATAGTGATTTCTGTAAACTATACCTTGATGGCTATCATAACTTGAATAAGTACATCTCATGGCATCTTACCAAGATGAATTTTGTAAATTCCTCTTTCTTTCTCTCAATAGATTTGAAGGCACTCTTATAGAAATTTTTTCAACATTTTTTTGGCGACTATGGTTCTCTCTCCATCTTTGGTAAATGATCATTATCTTTGAGTATCGATAGTTTGTACTTTGGTATGAATCAAGACTATCCTTCTTTCCGTTGGCACTTAGCTCATCATTCTTAATTAGCCATCATCTTAGGTTTTAGGATCATTCCTTGTTCTTAAAAATTGTTCCTCAATGGGTAAAATGAAAAGATCTAAATAAAGAAACTTCTCTTAAAGACTTCCTCTTATCATTTTCATGATAAGAATGGTTCATCTAAAATAATAAATCTTTCACAAAGAACTTTGCTTTTCAAAAGCACCTTTTCAAAAAAATGCATAATAAAATATATCCACAAATTTTGTCACCTTCATTTAACAATTCACATAATTGTTACATGTAGGAATTTTCAAAATAAAACTAATAACATTTTTAAAAGCACAAATGAACATCTTCTTTCAATTCATTTTGATGAGATTTCATTTTCAAAATAAAATGAACAATCATGTCTTCAAAAATCACATTTAATCATAAAGTTTTAAAGCACATCTGAATTTTCTATTCAATACATTCACATTTATTGAATGAAGTTCATTTATAAACAAAATTAAATTTTCAAAAAGCACACATGAATTTTTCTATTCAATACATCACACTTATTGAATAAAGTTCATTTTAAAAAATAAAATTTTCAAAAATGGAATCTTCATTTAATATACTTTGGTTTATTAAAATGAAGATTTCATCCAAATAAAATAAATATCATTTAAAATCCCATTTAAATATCCACATATGTTAAGTTGGAATTCCTCTCTTTAAAAGCAACAATCACACACAAAATAAAATATCATATTTCAAAAATAAAATGGATCTCCATTTCATACTTAAATTTGTTGAATGGAGGTCCTCCTTTCAAAACATCAAAATCAACAATCATATTTCAAAAAATGTTCAAACACACATTTGGAATTTCATTTAGCATAATCAAATTTGCTAAGTGAAGTTTTCAAATCCAAATTCAAAATCAAAATCAACAATTATATTTCAAAACACATTTGGAACCACACTTAACATACCCAAATTTGTTAAGTGAAGTCTCCAAATTCAAAATCCAAAAATTTTCTAAACACATTTGGAACTTCATTTAACATACCCAAATTTGTTAAGTGAAGTCTCCAAATTTAAAATCCAACAAAAATTTTTAAACATACATTTGGAATTTCATTTAGCACAATCAAATTTGCTAAGCGAAGTTTCCAAATTCAAAAATTTAAAATCAATAATCACATTTCAAAATTTTCTAAGCATTTTTGGAACTTCATTTAACATACCCAAATTTGTTAAGTAAAGTTTCCAAATCCAAAAATTCAAAACTTTTCAAAACATATTTTGGAATTTCACCTAGCATACTCAAGTTTGTTAAGTTAAATTTCCATTTTATAAAACCAAGTGGGACTTCATCTTTAGCATATCAAATTTGTTAAGTTGAAACTCCACTTTCAAATCAAAAAAAATAAAACAAAACACTTGATTCCTTAGCATACCAAATTTGCTAAGGATCTCATTTTTTAAAATAAATCAAAAAAAAAACAACACTTGGGTTCTTACCATACCAAATTTGCTAAGTAAAATTTCAAAATTTTCAAAATCAAAACAAAATGAAATTCACAAAAGAATAACCACTTTTACTTCATAGCATACCAAATTTGCTAAAAGAAAATTCAAAACATTCAAACAAAAAAAATCATTTGACCCTTACTTTAACATACCCAAATTTGTTAAAGGAAAGGGTCCTCCAAATCAAGAATTTAAATTCAAAAATGAACCTATGGAAGCATCCTATCAAAAAATTTTGAATCTATATTTCAACATACTTAAATTTGTTGAAGTTTGAATTCATATTCAAATTCCTCTTTCAATCAATCTTTCCAAATTTATTTGAACCCCACTAAACACTTTCAAATTGTTGGATGTGGGTTCAAATTTTCAAAATTCAAAATTCAAAATCTATGGACAATTGATGCAAGTTCATTTCTCATTGTAGATCTTTTCAATTAGTGCAAATCTTGATTTTAGTTTACTTGGTGCAATGGCCATTTCTAAATGTCTTTACTTTCCTCCACATGGATAGCTTAGATTAGGTGACTTCCTCATTACATATACCCATTTGATCCATTTTGGGGATTTGAGGGCAGATCACTTGTGAGGGCATTCCCCTCACCACAATAGGGAAGAAGGTGGTGGCAGGTCATCGATTGACTTTCCTCGATTGTCTCCTCATTGAAGAGGAAAGCGTTACCACAGACTTGATTTTCGCTAGTATCTAGCGGTTCCAATTCATTCTGTTCATCCTAGTTGCACATGTTGCCAGTGTATCTACCACCCTACCATTTGTACCCTCAAGGGTAAGGCTCCCCAGTTTGAGCTTGCCTCCCCACATTTGAGTATGGGTCTAGCTCACACTCCTCATCTACTCCAGCAGAATAAGAATGGTATGGTCAAGCGGTTTCCATAGCAGAGAGTTAGAGGCGCAGATCACCATGGATGAGTCTCCCCATCACTTCTGGTTACAGAAAACTAGTTTCATGCTCTCTCAAGATCGATAGAGAGGATGCTAGGAGGTCTGTTCATCACCTCCTCTAGTGGTGCATCTACGGCTTCTAGAGTAGAGGTCATGTGGCCTTCTTTTTCTATGCCGGTGTGGAGCATCTGGGCCTTCAGTCCGGCAGTTTGATCTGATCTATTATCCCCATAGCATGGGGAAGTAGATTCACCATGAGAGGGCCCGTGAGGCCCATCATACATTACCAGCGAGAGATGGAGGTTCATCCGTGGTTGCTTCTACTTTGGTTGACTTTCTGCTCGATACCACGCGCCATCTTCTTGATAGTATTCTCTCACGGGGACCAGCCACCAGGAGGCGGTTCACGGTGAGTTGGTGTCTCCACCCCCACTCTACCCCGTCTACCATCGCCATGCGTTTTCCTCCCATTCCATCTAAGGCCATGAAGGCCATGAGGAAAAACCTGTGGTGATCCTATGGCCAGGGATCCTTCCACACCACCCATTGTGGTAGGTCGCTCTCTGCGACCTTCTACCCTAGTGGTGGTGCGGAAGGAGTGGAGACCCTGGAGCATCGTGGTCATTCCTTCACCAACTCCACCCATACAATCGGATGTGGAGATGGTGATGGTTATCATGGATATTCCAGATGATAGTTCAGTGGTAGTAGTGGTAGATGATCATTCTAGGATTGTTACCCCTATTACAACTAGTATCAGTTAGGAGTATCATTCCTTTTATGAGTCATTCCAGGATTGACTCCCATCATGAGGTTGGTGCCTCTCGATTGCATGATAGTGATCACACAAGCTATTTTTTACCTGAGTTAAATCATCCTTAGATGAGATAGTTGCACACTATTTTATGGAAAAGAAGGAGATCTTAGGGATTTACATGTTCGATGAAGAAAAGTTAGCTTTGATCCCAATGAAGATGACTTGATGGGAGATTTCATATGCATTTATACTAGAGGTTCTCTTCTTAGAACACAGGCCATGGAAGGTGATGAGGTTGATCAAGGAGACACTGCAGAATCAGCCCATCACCTCTAACTTTAGTTAAGGAAGAAAGATGAACAAATTGATAAGATGGCATGTTACAGACTTGTTAGCGTAGTGTAGCTTAGAAGCAAGCCCCTCGTTCATCCTATGTCGATGTCGATTGCAGTAGTGCATGTCTTAGATCTTAAGACTCTACCTCCCGTTGAGCAAGGTAGCACTAATCAGAGGAAGGTAGTGGAAAGTACCTCCATACATGAAAAGATAAATCCATGGTTGAGCGGCAGTGAAGGAAGCTTTGGCTCAAGCCAGGAGGATCATCGGTTCCAAAGGGTAGACCCTACCAGAGGAATTGATGCTATCCAATATCCCAAGGGTTTCATGCCTCCTTCCTTCAAGAGCTTTGATGGCGGTGGAAATCTACATATAGCTCACTTCATATCCGATATTACAATTGGTAGTGATGCTTTACTCTTTAGACTCTTTATCGGTAGCTTAGCGGTATGCTTTGATTGGTATCTTTGGCCGGTTTAGTAAAATATTTCCTGAGTTAGAGCAACTCTTCATCAAGAGATTTGCTGGAGCTCAAAGGTTCTTAGGTGATCTCATTGTAGCCCAATAACCTGAGTCACTTGTTGATTATATTATCTGATGGCGTAACTTGAGTATGAAGTGTGCACCACTACTGTCTAAACAACATGCCATTGAGATTCTCTTGAAGAATATCCATGGCCCGGTTGCCTTCATGCTTAAGGGCTTCACCATAAAGACATTTGAGAAGCTAATCAACAAAGTGGCTAGTCTACAAGGAGAGGCCAAATAATTGCCTTTTCTAGATCAGTTGCCAAAGTAGAAATCCCAAAAAGTCTATGAGAAGAAACCTAGAGCAATAGCAGCAGTTGATAAGGGGAAGCAGCCAGCTAGAGATCAGTCCGAGCGACCATGACCTCAGTAGCCTCCACCTCCTTTACCACCATGCCTCGGCCTCCTCGACCTCCACGCAGCCACACGCCTTAGCCATACCACTAGCGGCATGCATATCTGCCACCAGGTAGCTATGGTCCACCTACTCTTTTAGATAAGTTAAACAAACTTTATTCTTTTAAGAGGGAGGTAATCAGAAAATCTTTAAGAATCTCTTAAAGAAACTTGATTTTTTTACAGCCTAGGAGGCGGAGGAAGTAGGCAAAAGTCATGATCCAAACTTTTACGCTTACCACCGTATGCTAGGCCACATTTTGGAGGATTGCTTTACTTTCAAGGATTGGCTTGAACATAGTTTCAAGATTGGCATTGTCGTTATCCCAAAGGAATACCTTATGGAACAACCTTCCAGTTCCATTAGGGTAATCTTTGGGGATACAAGTGATCCTATCAAAAACCAAAGAAGGTTGGGACATTTCTTTGTCTAAAACCTCTAAGAAAATAATTCAGAAGATCAAGAAGCTTTCCTTGAAGGTGCACGTCTCAAACCTCCAACACCAAGGAAGGTTTGAAAGTTGTCAGTTCCAACTCTAGGAAAGTGGGAGTTCAAACAAGGATGTGACATGTGTCCCTGGATAGCCCTTAGCACAACCACTGTCCGACTCTAGCCTTTAGTTGCGCTTCCACCAATGACTTCTTCCATTTAGCTAGCTCTTCTATTTCTTCTAGTAGAACTCTTGTATCGGGATAAGGGCATCAAATCCCTTACTCCACTCACTCTACTTGACTTCTACTTTGTACTCCAAATACTTCAAGAAATTGAAGAATAAAGCTAGTTTGAATTACATCTGTCTTTTAATGAGTTGTCTTCTTCTATTCCTAATGATAACTCTTCAAGTCTAATTAACTATAATTGATCTTCCTTTTCATTTTTGAGTTCAACTTTCAAATACTATGGGTTCACCTCTTGAGATAGACTTGGAATCATCCTTGAGGGTCCCATAGGAGAAGGCGTAGGTGAGCAAGTGTGGGTGAACTTGTCACCACTTGCCTCGAGATTACAAGTCAACCTCCATAGTGGCAAGGTTCTACCTCTAGCGCACCTTTAGATAGAGGAAACAAGTCATTGTGCTTGAAGATCGAAGCCCTTCCACAAGATGCTCCACCCTTGGATATGCTTATGGAAGAAGACAAGCAAGGTGGACTACAACATCCTTTCTCATCTAAGAAAGTTTCATCTAAGCTAAGCATATATGATGCCCTTGTCTTATCCAAAGAGATGGGAATCACTAATCAAGGCTCTCTTTGATCCTGAAATATACTTAGCTCAGCTGATCACTATATCTGAGGAAGCACATTATGCAAAGAAGCCCAAGGGATCACCTTCATAGATGAAGACTTTCTACTGGGGGACTTGGAGCACAACCATCCCCTATACATCATAATGACATGGATGTTGACTCGGTTCTCATGGATTCAGTGCATGAAATATTATGAGTCTAAAGACCCTTGCCTATTTGAAGATCGACATCTCTACTCTCCAAGGAGATAGGATGATGTTGAGAGGATTCAATGATCAAGGCGAGCGGGCTTTAGGTTCTATAGTGTTACCGTTGGAGATCGGTGACTGGAAGACTGAAGCCAAGTTCTACATCATTGATTTGAATACTTCATTCACTACTTTTCTTGGTAGGCCTTGGATACATCGAACAAGATCATTCCATCCTCCCATCTGCATCAAGTTAAAAGATGGAATTGAGTATCATGTCAACGATGAAAAGCCATTTTCGGTTAGAGGTTGAGATTTATGAGGATCGACCTACTATCTTCCTCAAAACACCTTTCTCATGAACTTGGACAAAATTCAAATGCAAATGCAAAAGCAAAAGAAAATGAAGAAAAGAAAAGATAAAAGAAAATGAAAAGAAAAGAAAGTCAAGTGAACAAGAAAGGATTGAAGAAGAAATAGATCATATATCACATTCCACCCATAATTCATTCCATCATATGGACATGTGGGTAGATGGCTCAACCTCCACCGTAGAGGTAGGCGTAGAGGCAAGAGGTGGGAGACCCCTAGTTGGCCTTTACCAATAGAGGTCGTGTTCAGTTCATAGGAGTACCCTACTATTCACATAGACTTGGAATCCACTGAGGATGAGTCTAATGTGATTAGTATACCAGCCAACCCCTCGTGGGTTCCATTGGAGGTGACTTTTGATCCGAAAAGAGAAAATAAGGCCTCCAAGCAAAGCAAAGTATTGAATCTTTATGTGAAACTATTGGTAGTTGGGAACCTTAGCTCTTACCTCACTTACATCTCAAAGTTGAAGGTTTGTAGTTAAGAAGTCCCTAAGTCTTCCATGACATGAAGCAGAAGAGGTTCTTTTGGGTTCATCATCCTCAAGTCCAAGGCGATGTAGACTTGAGGAAGATACTTTAAAGAATTAATGGAATTACCTTTTGACTTTTACTCTCCTTGTGTTCAAAATCTATACAAAAAGGTTTAGTTCCTCACACATGGTCCAAGCAATTCGATACTTCTTATGGAACAATAGAAGCGGAAGCACAATCAAGAGCGGACTAGGATTGATGCATGTCAGGTCAATGATGAAAGATTATTGCCTAGTTGTTACCAACCATTTGGAGTCGATAGTTCTTCTCACACATCCCCAACTCTTGAGAATGTGTGTTTAGAAACTTCGATGATCAGATGATCTCCAAGTCAAAGAGGCACCTAATTTGAAGAGGAGATTCATTCACAATCGACAAACAAATCAACCTCGAGAAGAAAATCCTCCCATATATATCGGTTCATTCTGAATGAAGAAGAAACCAATGACTTAGTTAGGTTATTGGGAGTTTAAAGACTGCCGCATGGAGTTATGAAGAAATGCCAATTATCTCTTAATGTTGTCCACAAGCTAGCAATAGATCTAAGTTACCCATTAAGCAAGCTCCTAGATGCATGCGATTAGAAATTGAACAACAGGTCATTTCTGAAGTCAAGAAATTGATTGATCTTGGTTTCATCAGGGAAGAAAAATATCTTACCTAGTTAGCTAGTGTCATCCCATTTAAGAAGAAGAATGGCCAAATTCACATATGCATCAATTTTAGGGACTTAAAAGGCATGTCCTAAGGATGAGTTTCTCTTCCTATACAATTAATGGTGGACATTGCCTCATCTCATGCGTCTTCTCTTTCATGGATGGGATCATATAACCAAATCAAGATGTCTCAAGATGAAAGAAACACTATTTTTTAACCTCGATCAAAATCTTCATTATAGGGTCATGCCTTTTTGGCCTTAAAATCTTTGGTGCTACATACCGGCCATGATTCAGATCTTTAATGAACTCAACCATCATCAGGTTGAGTGCTATATTGATGATCTAGTAGTCAAAAATAGAGAAAAGGAAGACCACCTCTTTGACTTGAGAGTGGTTTTCTAATGGTTAAGATAATATAACCTTAGAATGAATCCCCTGAAGTGTGTATTCGGAGTCACTTTAAGGAAATTCCTTGGGTTTATTGTTCGACACCAGGGAATAGAAATAGATCTAGAAAAGATTAAAGCTATCTTAGAAATGCCACCTCCTAAGAGTTTAACTCAACTCAGATCCTTTCAAGGATGGATGGTGTATCTAAGATGCTTTATCTCAAACTTATCAGGGAGATGCAAGCATTCTCAAGACTTATCAAAAGGATGCCAAGTTCAAGTGGGATGACAAGTGTAACACATTGAAGACATCAAAGAATACTTGGTGAAGCTGCCAGTTCTAGCAGCCCCTATCCCGGGCAGGTCATTGATCCTTTACACTGCATTGGATGACTCTCTTGGTGCTCTATTGGCCCAAGCCAATGATGAGGGGAAGGAAAGTGCTCTCTACTACCTCAGTCATCATCTGATTTTTGTTGAAGCAAACTATCCACCTATTGAGAAATATTGCCTAGCTTTGATCTTTGCATCTCAGAAGCTACGACACTACATGCTTTCTCATAAGGTGAACTTGATCTCAAGAACCAATCCACTGTAGGACCTCATGACATGGCCAATGCTTTCTGGATGTTTGGCTCATTGGTCCATGATACTCTCGTAGTTTGATATCATATTTGTACCCCTCCATGCGGTAAAAGGCACTAGATTTCTTAGCAACACCCACTTCTTGATTCTCACTTAGTGATGATCTCCCGATGAACAAATCATGAACTTAGGAGGCCAATAACCTATGGGAGATGTATTTTGATGGTGTTGCTTCTTTTCTTAAAGGTGAAGCACCATGATCTATTCTCCGAAAGGCGGGGGGTAGAATAGTTCTCCTAACTCCAAACCACGATGTGATGAGATTCTCATACTATCTATCCAACCCCTACACCAACAACAAAGTTGAGTATGAGGCTTTGATTACTGGTCTAGAGTTAGCCATCACTATCAACATCAGGAGCATCAACATCTTTGAGGATTCTCAATTGGTCATCAACCAGGTTGTTGGGTCCTACCAGGTCCTCAAACCCAAGCTTCATCATTACTATGAGTATACCATGAAGTTGTTGGCCCAAATTCCCAAAGTCACCATCTACAAGGTTCCCAGTAGAGAGACATGCAGATGCTTGGCAAAACTTGCCAAGAGTTGGCATGTCAGATGAGTCCATTTCAATAAGGGTCCAAAATAGACAAGTCTTATCCCTTATTGATTTTGAACTCATCGAGACTTTCTCTTGAAGGGAGGTTGCCATTGCCAAAATGGACAAGGAGGTGGATTGGAGGCAACCGCTAGAGAAAACTACCTCAAGAGAAATCTCAAGCCCATCGTGAAACAAAGCTCTCTATGCTCTCGTTGATGGCACCCTATACCGACGGTCCTTTGACCAAATGTGGTTATGTTGTTTAGACAAACATGAAGCCCATGGCATTATAACTAAGGTACATTCAGGTCTATGTGGAGCACACCAATATGGTCTGAAGATGAAGACAAAGATCAAAAGACTTGGATACTACTGGCCTTCTATGTTTACAGATTGCATGGATGTAGCTAGGAGATGCCATCAATGTTAGGTGCATGGTGTGGTCCTCCACCAACCACCCAACATTCTACACCCTACTTTGGCTTCATGGCCATTTGAGTGTTGGGGTACCAACATTGTAGGTCCGATCGATCCTCCTTCTTCCAAGGGCATCGATTCATCTTAGGCCCTACTTTTCCAAGTGGGTGAAATCCATCCGACTCAGAGAGGTCACAACTCACCATGTGCTTTAATTTTTCAGTAACCATATCGTATATAAGTTTAGGGTGCCTCAATGAATTATATCCGATAATGGTACTACATTCAAAAGCATGAAGATCAACAGCTTTGCCAGAAGACACAATATAGATTGGAGATACTCCACTATCTACTACTTCAGAGCTAATGGTTTAGCAGAAGCATTCAACAAAACTCTCATCCGAATGAAGAAGACTCTTGATGATAACAAATGATAGTGGAATGGCGTTGGTTGAAGCCTTGTGGGCCTACCGCACCACATCGAACTCCAACCACCCCATTTTCTTAGTGTATGGTCTAAGCCGTTCTTCCTTTAGAAGTTCAACTTCCATCACTAAGGATAGCATTGGATAACAAGATCACTATAGAGCAGAATGCAAAGTTGCGATTAGAAGAGCTCAAAGGTTTGGAGGAGAGTCGTCTACGGGTGTGCCAGAACCTCGAGTTGTATAAGACCAAAATGATTCAAGCTCACAATAAGCCGGTCTGCTCTAGGTCTTTATGAGTAGGAGAACTTGTGTTAGTCCTAAGGAGACCAATTGTTACCTTTCGAAAGATGGGAGGCAAGTTTGAACCCACTTGGGAAGGCCCCTATGTCAGAGAGAAGGCCTACTAAAGAGGATCTTATCAGCTTATTGATTGTAAAGGGGAACACCCGATGCTTCTAACTAATGGGGTCTATCAAAAGAAATAGTACCCATGAGATAAAATTTGTTTGAAAATAATCATTATTAAAAAGAATAAAATTTGATTTCATTTATCAAATTTTCTCTTCTTCTGAAGTGTTGTTTGCTTGTCTTGTGAATCCATGCAATGTTTAGGGTAGGTGTAAGAGTACCCCCAAGTGGCATCATATCCCTCTTTCACAACACAAAAACAATCTCCCGATGCTATTAAAATAGGTGTAAGAGAACCCTAGAGGCATCCTATTTCTATTAGTATAACTAAGTTAGGTGTGAGAGAACCCAAGTGGCATCCTTTCTTAGTGGGAATTCTTTTTGCCATCCATGGCATCATTTCATAATTCCCTGACATGTTTTAAGGTAGGTGTAAGAGTCCCCCAGAGGCATCCTATTCTTGTTGATGCATACACAACAACAAACATAAATATTTTATCTCGAGCTATTTTGATTTGGGAGTAAGCTCCCTGTGGCACTCACTCATTAAATGCTCTAGGTCGAGTCTACATGCTACCTCGCTAGTATGTCACCCTAGTGGTCTCTTATTTTAGAAGATGTGAGTCCCGTTCTTTCTTCTTAACTTGATCATTTCAAACCAAAGAGCACCTTGTTAGTATGGTATGCTTCACTGCCCAGCTAGTAAGCTACCTCATGTTGACTTTGTTTAAGAAGATGTGAGTCCCCGTGCTTTCTTCTTGAACTAGCCATCATGTTCTAACTAGGTTGAGTATATTTGAGGTTTAGGATAAGTCCCCAAGGCTCTTATCCTCTTGAATACTTTTGAGTTGATTTAAGTCCCCAGTGGCATTCACTCGGTACCCTAGGTCGGTAGCACCTATCAAGCCAAGATAGACTATCCAAATTAGTTCATAGGAGGATGTGAGTCCCAGCTTTCTTCCTAGGCGATTGTGCAAACCAACGAGCACCTTAGTTTGGTTGATGTTCACTATCGATAGCGACTCACCCGTGGTACACCACTCTTGGAAGATATGAGTCCCGTGCTTTCTCCGAGTTGACAGAATACCTATTGATTATGACTAGCCATGTCATTTTCTTGAGTGTTGGATTAAGCCTTTTCAACTCCCACATGGGCACTCTATTTGGATCAAGTCCTTTGCGACCCCATTTAGACACTACTCGGGTTACTTTTGGATTGGACAGTTCCTCTTTCCTAGTATCCACCCCTGTGGTTAGAAAATTTGTTCAGCGGATGTGCATATTCTCCCTTAGTCCAATAAATCTGAGATAGGTCTAGGATGATATAAGCTCCTTCTCAGTTTGATCCCTCGTAAACTAATAGGGTCCATGATAAAATAAACAACTAAAATAAAATAAATAAAAATTAATTCACTTGTGGATTAGGATTCAAGCCCCCAAAGGGCCCCTTTTCCCAAGCAAACATCCTATCTTTAGGGTAGTGTGAGCAGAACTCCCTATAGGAATTTCCTGACTACCTGAGTTGAGATAAATCCTGGGTCGGTACTCACTCTGTAATCACTCTTAGGTCGGGTTCAATCTATTTTGCCACAAGAAAGTTACCCCGACGGTCATCCCGCTTTGAAAGATATAAGACCATGATGCATTCTTTCTAGCATGATTATCGCAAATCGATGGGCAACCCTAAGTCAGGTTTGATTTATTGCCCAAAAAAACTGATCACCCTGGTGGTCTTTTCTAGTGGAAGATGTGATTCCTCGAGCTTTCTTCCCTTCAATTAATCATTACAAACTGAAAGACACTCCTTTGGTTAGATAGCTCTCCCATCAGCCGGGAAGCTACTCCCTTTGGTTCAGTAAATCTGAGATAGGTCGGGGCTTCTACAAGATCCTACTCAGTGTGATCCATCTTAAACCAATGGAATCCATCAAAATAAACTAAAATAAAATTAATCTTTGACTATCTTTGAGTTGATCTAAGTCCCCTAGTAGCATTGACTCAATAGTTAGCCCTAAGTCAGGTTTGATTTATTGCCCAAAGCAACTGATCACCCTAGTGATTTCTTGTCTCCAGAAGTTATGAGTCCTCATGCTTTCTTCTTAAGATTTGACCATTATGTACCAAAAGGAATTTTTCCTTGGTTCGATAGTCCTACCTTGTGGTTGGTAGACTACTCCCTTTAAATTGATAAATCTGAGTTAGGTCCTTCCATGGCCTGTCGGTTCATGCAAACCTAGGATCCATCATAATCAAAATAAAACAAACAAACTTAAAAATGAAAATTAATCTTTTGACTATCTTTGAGTTGATCTAAGTTCCCCAGTGGCATTCACTCAATAGTAAGCCCTAGGTTGGGTTCAATCTGTTGCTTTGCCAATAGATTACCCCAGCAATTGGTCCTTACTTGGAGGATGTAAGGCTAATACGCTTTCTTCCTAGTACAACTGCTGTATACCGAAATGCTTAGTCCTACTATGTGTTTAGTAGACTACCCCTTTGGATTTGGTGAATTAGGTCTTCCTCCATCCTACTTAGTGACCATTTACCAACCAAGGTTCATCTAAAATTCAAACTAACAAAAATTGAAACAAATTCAACCCTCTCCAGGGAGATCTCTCTCCTAGTGAGATTCAAATCAAAAAACCTTTCATCTCCATGTAGATGACTTGAACTGCTTCCCCAAGTGAAGGTTCACACTCTATCCCTTAGTAGATTTCTTCCCCCTCTCTTGTGTCTTGGACATAAGTAGAGCCACATTACACTAAGCTCTGGATTCTTTCTTTTCCTTGGGTCAGGGATAGATAGTTTCTATTAGTGCTTGTGCTTGTGATCTCTCAGTGTTGTTGAACATTTCAGTCAACACCAATATGGTGTTCCTTGTCAGTCACATCACACATATTGGGCGCCCTTTGTTGACCTCATTTTTAGAATGAGCTCTCAACACCTCCATCTTAGACATAGGACTCTTCTTAGACTTTAAAGTTCCTTAGTATTAAGACACATATAGTAATTAGGTGGACACTCTCACCTAGCCCTAGAAGACTTAGAAGAGTTAGCCATTAGAATAAGTTATGCCTTAGGGGTGTTAGGAAAACTTCCCACCCTTAGCTTAAACTATTCCTCACTTTCCTTCTTTCAAGTCAAACTCCAAATCAATTCTATTTGATTTTCTCAAACTCAAATCAATTCCATGATTCAATTCCATGATTGAATTCCATGATTGAAACCCATGACCAAAATCCATCAAAAATTCCTAAGTCCAAATTTCGCCTAAGTCCTTAATCCTTCCCTTAAGGACTTAACCAAAATCATGATCTAAACCTACTCAAATCTTTGAGATTTTCTCATGATCCAATTATATTCTCATTTATATTCACATTTATAAATGAAATATAAATTCAAACCCATCAAATCAAACTCAAAATTCCAAATCACTTCATGAAAATTTTCTTAAGTCCCTTTAATTTTCCATTAAAGGACTTAGCCAAAATCAACTCTAAATCTTGATCAAACCTATTCAAATCCTTGGGATTTTCTCAAAACTTATTTATATTCTTATATATAAATGAAATATAAATATAAATCAATTAAATCCAACTCAAAAATTAAATTCCAAATTTAAAATCCTTGAAATTCCTTTAAATCCTTTAATTTTCCATTAATGGATTTAACCTAAACTTTGATCAAACATATTCAAACTCATGGGATTTTCTCAAAACTTATTTCTATTCTCATTTATATTCTCATATATAATGAAATCTAAATATAAATCAATCCAATCCAATTCAAAAATTAAATTTCAAATTAAAAATTCTCTTAAATCCTTTAAATTCCTTTTAATGGATTTAACCTAAATCATTATGAAACCACTTCAAATCCTTGAAATTTTCTCATGATCATTTTATATTCACATATATAAATAAAATATAAATTGAAACAATCAAAACCCACTTCAAAAATCAAACTCAAATCCATTCAAAATTAAATCTAAGCCTTTCAAGTAAAAATCTTGAACTTAGCCAAATCAATTCCAAATCAAGCCAAACTCTTGATTTTCTCTCATGGTTCAATCAATCCTACAATCATGAGCTCATATATAAATCCAAACTTCAATCAAACAATCAAAACCAAATCAAAAAATCAAACCCAAAACTCTTCATATTCTTCCTTTGAATATAAAATTTTCAAATGGATCAAAATCCATTTGACTTCAAACCACTTGTAAATGGATTTATATTTCAATCATAAGTCCATATACAAGATCAATCAACTTCAAATCAAGCTTTGACCAAGCCATTTGACCCACTTAGGCTCACTTGACCCAAAGTGACCAAAGTACCCTTATGAGCCAACTTTTGATCCTAACCAAATTGGATTGAACCAAACTCATATTTGCCTCTCATCATGATCAACAATCATCATGGGATGATCAATCAATGAAATTGGGTCAAACTAACTTAAACCTAAGGGTTGACCAAGTCAACACTTAACCTAAAATAAAATATAACATAGCCAAAATCTACCATAGGCCAAATTGATTAAAACCATTGATCTAAGTTCACTCATGACCTATGTTTGAACTTGACTAAGACAACATTTGAGCCAAACTTAGCCCAATTGGCCCACTTGACCCAAGTTGACCCATTTTGAACTAAAGGGGTGTTAAAGCTTGATATAAGCCAAATTGTTTGAAACTAATGGGTCAAAGCCATCCCAAATCACTTGTGGAACTTGACTAAAGCCTCAATTGGCCAATTAGACCCAACCTAGCCCAATTGACCTTAGACCTAACAAGACCTGAAGGGGTCATGTTGAGCCAAAATTGAACTTAACCAAAATTGATTGGAAACAAAGATATCAATCCACTCCAAATGACTAACCTAACCTAAACCTACCCTTGACCTAACCCAAATAGGTCAAATGGGTCAAATAGGCCAACTTGATCCATTTGACCTAAATGAAGTCATATGAGCCAAAACCAAATCTATACCAATTTGAACCAAATTAAAGGCACCAAAACATTTCAGATGGTCATACCAACTTGACCCAATCCTTGGTTTGACCAAATTTGACTTATTAGTCAACTTGACCCAAGTTGACCCATTTTGACCTAAATGGGTCAACATGAGACAAACCCTATCAAATGGATTCCAAATCTAATAAAACTTGGCCAAACTTAGTTTCTCCACATACCCAAGAGGTCCAAAGTGAAAAAAAAGCAAAATGACCATTTTACCCCCAGTCCATAGAACAAATTTTGGCCTAGCCCATAGGTATTTTGATCATACCCTCTTCATAATCACTTGAGGCTTTCCTAAAAGGTCAAGGAGACTTAGTGATGAGTGGTGCACCCAACCCAATAGATTTGGGTCAGCCCATTTGACCCATAGACCAAACCTGACCACAACTTAAAATTGAGTTTTCAAATTCCCTCCAAAGCTCAATTTCAGCCCATGGGAAGTTGGCATTCCGCTCAAGGGATCAAACCGACCATGTGTACACTCAAAATAGCCTAAACAACCTCCTAATCTGGTCAATTGGATCAAAATAGCAAGCTTATGCTCGACCGTCCAATTGCCATAGAGGGAGATATACTCCCCCTAATTTAGTGAAAATTCACCTCACTCATTGTCGATTGGAGCCTAGGAACCTAGAGGAACCATCTCAGAGCCTTCCTAAGCTTCTTAGATAGGATTTGAATTCCCTAATTCTCAATTTTGCATAATGCAAAATAGGGGAGCTCAATCCATTAACCATCTTCCTCTATAGCTGATCTTAATCCAATTCCTCTTATACACTCCATCAGAGGGTCAAGTCAAACTTACCCAAGCTCTGATTGAAGTTCCCACATCAAGGAAGAGCTCAATTGGATCAAAGCTGAAGCCCAAGTGAAGTGGTGTTGGTTTACCCATTGATCCACTCAATCTCAAGGCCTAGGAATTTCAATAGGGCTTCATCTCCACCAAATGAAGCTACGTCATCGAGTTTGAGCATCGGTGATCACCTCCGGTGAGGTATGTAATTTTCTGACCACTTAGCTTGATAGGTGTTGGTCCTTTGTAAAAGAAATGTGCATTGCATGAGAAATCAACTGGTGGATAGGTTAGTAATTATGCTTAGATGGTGTGGGTTGAGTTTTGTATGATTCTATGCTAGATCGGGCTCGAATCTCCCCTTAGATCATGGTTGGTCTCCATTGATCCTCAGAGAAGAACTTGGCTCATCTCAGCCATCCATCCATACATTTTAGATGGATGGCTAAGATTATTTAACAGTTTTAGAAATCCATTCCCCTTTTAAAACTATGGGTGAATCCTTAGCCGTCCGATCTTTAATCAGACGGCCGAAGATATTAGTGTGTGCACCACCACCACCATTTGGGATGTGACATTTAAGTCACACCCTCACGGTGTGATGCGTGTAAAGCGCGCTGACCGCCGCCGCCACGCGTCATGTTGTGAGCTGAGTATTAAGCAGGGATTATTTAAGGGTATTAATTAATTCCTAATTAATCTAGAAAACTTCTAAAATTTATAACTCTTCATAGAAAAATAAAAAAATAAAAGAAAAAATACTATGGATATATAATTTCATCTAGAATATTTTAAAAATGATTTCAAAGTATTTTGAATTACCTTTTTCTCTAAATTTGGGTTTCTTTGGAAATCTTAATTAGATAATTATCCTTTAATTAGGTCATCAATTGATCTAAAATTTCTAGGGTTCATTTTAGGGGATGACCTCTGCCTCTCCTAATTTTCTTGAGATTTATTGAGGGCTTAATTGGGGAAATTACTATTTCATTCCTAATTACCCCTTTCATATAATTAAGGGTAATTAAGGTGTGATTAGTGGATTTACCCTATGATTAAGTTTGATTAAGGTCAGGTCTAGTGAGTAAGAGTTTTATGGAATAATTTTAGGGCATTTCCTCTAAGCTATTCCCTAAACCCCCTTTTCTTTCCTTATTCCCCTATTAATTAAGGCTTAACTCATTAATTATCCCTTTAATCAATTTCCAAAAAATTTAAAAAGTTCTAGAAATTAAGTAATCTACCTTGGGTAGATGCTTAGGTGTTTAATAGAATAAGTTTAATTAAGGATATTAAAACCCCTTTCACATGTGTGAAAGGGTATTTTAAAAGTACTTAAGCTAAACCTCTTTGCTTAATTAACATTTAATTATGAGCCAAATTGCATTAGGCCTTTTCATTATTAGGTGCATTGCAAATTTAAATTTCTTGTGGGTTTTATGTCATCTTATTGGCTCATAATTACTTAGTAATTTTTTCTAAGGTGGTTCAGGTAAGGGTTAATTAAGCTACTTAATTTATACCTTAACCTAATCAATGTTTAAAAATGGATTTAATTATCTAAAAATTAAACAAAAATATAAAACACATGTGGGAATGGGTTAGGAACAGTAAACTCATCTAACCTTTTCAAAATTAAATCAAACTTTAAACTAAACAAAAAAAATATTTTGAATTTCACTTTGATTTATTCTAAATTTTCTTATTCTATAAGAATGTCTTTAGGATTTAAGTAAAGTGACTTTGTTTACATGAATTCATTATTTTGGATCTTTCCCAACATGTTAATTTGTATGCCATGTGATTCATGCATTCATAATTTTATGTTTCAAATTTTAAAATAAAAATTATTTACTTTATGTCAAATGTGCATGTGTTGGCTAAAGTAAAATATGAGTGGCTATTATCACTACTAAATCAAAAATATTTTCAAAACTCATAAATGAAATATCAAATCTAAAAGTGTCATATCTTAATTATAAGCTTGCATGTGTTGAATAAGAGTTTGTAAGATGTAAGGTTCATTTGAAAAGAACCCAATACTTACTTAATCTCATATCCTATTCAACCCTATGCTATCACTTAAGAAAGTTTACCTATACTTGCATGCATAAATTGCATAAACAAAAATGAATCCATTAAGGAACTTTTGCATATTCCTTCTCCATTTTATTTCTTTTATATACATGTTTGTACTTAAGGAAAGTGGTATATTAGTATGGACAACCCCGAGGTTGCGAGGCTTTAAGTAGCCCTAAGTAGGTCTTGTACCTTATACCTCTGGTTAACAATGGCATTGTACTCACTTATGCCTTTCTTACTTTCATGTATGTATGTGAAATTTTGGATAAGGAAAACTTTTTCTACTTAAGAAAATCATGCATATTCAACTTCTAAATTTTCTTAAATGGATTAGCATGCATCATAAAGTGTGTTAACTACTCTTATTTGCTTGTATAGATATGCTTAGGGTCCATCCATATGCATGTTATATATGTTGGGAAAGAAATAAAATAATGTGTGTTTTGTGAATTTTGATTCATTTTGTTTAATCTTAAATGCCTTTCTTTTTGAATAGGTTTGTTTAGAGTTTGTCTAAACTTAGGATTAATTAAAAAATTTAATTAAAACATTAACCTAAATGAAACTAAAATGTGAACTTAGCTTATAAATTACTTAAGGATTAGGGAAGGAAAGAGAAGCTCTCTTCTCTTTCTCTCTCTTTATAACTTAGTAATTAATTGTAGGTTTCACTTAAACAAAATTAAAACATGAAATAAAAAAATAACCCAAAACACTTAAGCAACTTAAATGAAACCCTCCATTAAGTTGAACATGTTCTTCAGACTTAGAAAATTTAAACTTAAAGTCATAGCTAAGCATACCATGCAAACCTTCAAAGCACACACATTAGCCTAAGTCATCACTTCTAGCCTTAGGTTAGGTCGGTGCATGATTTGATGTTATGTTTTATTTTGTGATATTTATTTTAGACTGGATGTTTGGGTGTATGCTCGTAGAATGAGTTGTGGATGCTTAGTATAACTATTCTTTTCTGCAGGGGATTGTGCTTAACATTATTATAAATAATATAAATTCTTCTTGCTTGTATGCTTATACCGTAAGCATAATCCATAGGTGGACTTAGTCACCCATGTGTGATAAGTCTAATATACATGCTTGGGATTTGTGTGGTGTGATTTAACTAACCTTTATTTTGCAGGTGTTAGTTAGATTTATACTTTTCCTTTTAATGTAAAAGTCTATATATTCAAGATTTTGGAATGATTTGTTATGGGGATTAGGATGAGCATTGGTCATAAGATCCTATCTTATACACCATGCGAAACCTTAGAGGATCCACCTTTTAACCATCCAAAGGAGGAACCGAAGAAGAAAAGAAGAAAGAAGAATAAAGCTTGAAGTCCCCCATAATAATGAATTCCTTTGCCTAAATTGTAATTTGATTCATTTGTAATCCGGGTTGTATAAGGGTAGAGCTCGGCTGCCCACATTTGATATTTTTGGGTTTGTGTGGTGGTGCCCAACTACAAATGACCATTTATTCTTTTATGATTAGCTTTATAAATTGTTTGATGATTTATTTAGCTTTTACATTAAGTGACATGCTTTTCCTAGTTTCTTTCTTGCTTTATGTATGGCTTGGATGTGGATTAGGCTCTTTAGGAAAAAATAAATCTTTTACCCAACTTAACAACTCAAAATAAAATCTAAATAACTCATAACCTCACCTAAAGTTTAGGTTTAAAAATCAAGATAAAAGAATTAGCAACCCCTTAGTTGGATGAGCATTTCTTTATAATATCATGCACAAATGCATCTTATTTCATTCTTGATTGGAGGGCTTTCACCTTTGCTAGAGAACCCGACTTGACCTTTGAGGGTAGTGGTGGAAATTTACCTCCTCCCTTCTTGCTGATTTTGGCTAATAGTCTAATTTCTCATGCATTAGTCATAAAAATCCTATTAGCCTGAGTCAAAATAATTATCAAAAAAAATAATAAAATAAAATTTGAATTGCATTAGATTTAGGTCATTTGAAGCATGTCCCTTTAAATGATCTAGTTTCTTTAGGGAGTGAGTTTAAGGACTTAATCTCTTTCTAAATAAAAATAGCCTAGCTATTATGCATAAGCATAATGACTTGCCTTCATGTATTTGAAATTGTAGGAGGAGTTAGTTGGAGGCCACCCCTAGGCGGTTGTAAGTCCAAGCTATTGGGTGGTTTGTCCTCTCTTGTGGAGACAAACTAATTACCCATTTTCTCCTTAGATTTAGGTTGTGCTTCCGACCCTTACTGAAGCTCCATAGATTTAGGTTTTGAGGTTGCTTCTCCCCTTTATGGCCCATAAGCATAATTCCTCACCTCTTAGGCATTTCCTTAATCTTGTGTTAAGGAATCTTAAGTCTTAAATTTCTAATGAAAAATATAACTCAAACAAGCTAAATCAATTTCTAAAATGTAAAGCATAACCATAGGATAGTTTGAGATGCTCACTAGGTTTCCTAGCATCATGAGCATCTCCTACTTATTTCCCTTTTTGGCTTCAATAATAACTCTCTCTTTTGATCAATCCCATCTAATCTTCAAAATATAAACCAATCGATTGATAGTCCTTCCCTATTGAAATCTTCAAAGACAATGATCATTTACCTTAATCAAGAGTTTTCCTAAGGGATCATATCCTTTAGGATGTAATTAACTATGGGGGCTTGCCCCTGTAGAGAACTTAATGAACCCGGTTTAAAATAAACCTTGCTTTACTTTTCCATGTAAAGTAGGAAGAATCTTTGGTACATATGCAGACCCATCATCCTTAGGAGTCCTTATTGAGGTGATTGGTTCCATTGGGTAGTGATTTCTAGAGATAGTACACTATACCTTGATGATGTATCATCACGAATAAGTACATTAGATCATCGCCTTACCAAGATGAATTTTGTAAGGGTTCCTCTTTCTTTCTCATAGATTTGAGGTTTATAGAAAATTTTCACCACAGGGACTCATATCTTCTAAAATAAGGAACCATTGAGGTGATCAATTGCTTTGCAATAAATTGAACCCAACCTAGGCAGTCAGCAGCCTCTGCCCTCATAAATTTCCTTGATCGAAGTGTTACCCACGTCGATCACACAGATAGTATTATATTGACTGGTACTACCCATCATAGGAGGAGAGCCCCTGCAGTGGGAGTCAGTGTCATCTCCATCACCCCACTCTACTCCCCGTTCGCTATCACCAGTTCAGGTTCCATCTTATACAGTTCCACCAAAACCCATGAGAGCAGTATCAAGGGAGAAGAAAGCCCCACTAGTGATCCAGCTTCGACCAAGGGATACCACTTATCCACTCCATCGATTGAGGTGAGGGCGGGCTCTCCTGCTTGACCTCCTACTTCAGTTACGGTGAAGATGAAGTGGCGACCTTGTACCATCACCACCATCGCCTCAACCGATCATGGATATAATTATTGCAAAAGGAGAGGGGGATAATTCTATTGTCCCTATGATGGTAGATTCTCCCAGAGCGTGTACTCTACCCATGACACTTGACAGTCATGAGCATGTATCCTTTACTCTGCCTTCATCTATCCCCCTTTTCTTTTTTAGGGAAAAGAAGGATAAATGAAAAGTAGAAATATATATTAAATTATGCATTATTGGGATGCCACATAGATCCGTAGATGTTCTTATTAGAGTGATCGAGTATGACATTGAGGAAGGGTGTACTATCTTGTGAGATAGAACTCACCACTCTATAATGGACCTAATCACCTTAATAAGGACTCCTAAGGACTATGGGTCTTCGGAATGTACTAGAGATTCTTCCCCTACTTTACATGGAAAAGTAAAGCAATTTATTTTAAATCGAGTTCATTAAGTTCACTACAGGAGCAAGCCCTCATAGTTAATTACATCTTAAGTAATGGGATTCTTAAGAATACTCTTGATTAAGGTAAATGATCATGGTCTCCAAAGATTTTGAAAGATAGGACTATCAATTGATTGATTTATTTTTAGAAGATTAAGTGGGATTGATCAAGAGGAAGGAGTTCTTATCAAAGTCAAATGAAAATAAGTAGGGGATGCTTAAGATACTAGGAAGCCTAGTAAGCATCCCAAACTATCCTATGGTTGGGTTTTACATTTTTGAAATTGAATTAATTTATTTGAGTTGAATTTTTATTAAAAATGTAGGGCTAACAATTCCATAGTATAAGGTTATGGAAATGCCTAAGAGGTGAGGATTTATGCTCGTAGCCCGCAAAGGGAAGTAGCAACCTCTGAACCTAAATTTAGGGAGTTTTGGCGAGGGCCAAAAAGCAAGACCTAAATCTAAGGAAAAAATGGTTATTTGATTTACCTCCACAAGAGAGGATAAACTACCGGACTATTGAACTTACAACCGCCTGGGGGTGGCCGCCAACTAACTCCTATGATTTGAAATACATGTAGGCAAGTCATATGTTTATGCAAGATAGCAAGGCTATTATTTATTTAGAAAGAAACTAAATCCTTAAACACACCCTCAAAGACTAGATTATGTAGGGCATGAGTTAATGACTTAAATCAAATGCAAATTTTGTTACATTTTTATTTTCATTTTGGATAATCAATTTAACACAGGCTTTAGGATTCATATGCCTAATGCATGAGAAATTAGATTATGGGCCAAAATTAGCAAGAGAAGGAGGTGTGTTTCCACCATGACTCTCACAGGTCAAGCCAAGTTCTCTGGCAAAGGTGAAAGCCCTCCAATCAAGAGTGAAATAATATGATTTTTATGCATGATGTGAGAGAAGTAATACAACATCCAACTAAGGGGTTGCTAATTCTTTTATCTTGATTTATAACCTTGGCTTTAGGTGAGGTTATGAGTTATTTAATTTTTAGTTTGAATTGATTAGTTGGATAGAAAATTTATTTTTCTATGAGTCTAATTGTCATCCAGATCATACATCAAAGCAAGGAATAAACTAGAAAAAAGATGTCATTTTAATGCACAAGCTAAACAGACATCAATCATTTATAAAGCTAGCGTAAAAGAATAAAAGGCCATTTGTGGTCAGGCTCTACTGCAAAACCCAAAATAAATTGGATAGCCAAGCTCTACCCTTATACAACCTGGATTACAAATAAATTAAATACAATCAAGCAAGGAATTCATGTTATGGGGGTCTTCATTCTTCATTTCTTCTTCCTTCTTTCTTCTTTTGGTTACTTCTTTTGGATGGTTGGAATGTGATTGCTCCAAAGGCTTCACATTATACATAAGACATGGTCTTATAACCAATGTTCATCCTAATCCCCCATAATAATCATTCCAAAATACTAATTGTAAAATTACATGAAAATGGGAAAAATGGAAATCTAACTAAAACCTGCAAACCAGATATTAGCTAAAAAAACCAAACAATCCCAAGCATGTATATATATACAACTTAGACTTAGCACCCCACACATGGGTAATCGTGTGCACCTAGCCTATTTTGGATTATGCTTAGGGGTATAAGCACCTGCACAGCAAAAGCAATTATATTTTTATTATAATGCCCCTTAAGCACAATCCCATGTAAGACAATACAACAACAATAAAAATAAGCCTTTATCCCACTAAGTGGGGTTGTCTATATGAATCCTTCATCTCCATTGTGTCCTACTATGTGTCAACTTCTCATTTAATTCAAGTATACTAAGGTCATTTTTTATACATCTTAACCAAGTCTTTTTAGGTCTACCTCTACCTTTCTTAACATAAGGCAAATCTAATGCATTTACTCTCCTCATCATAAATGCTTTATGTGGACAAACCATCTAAGATGACTCGTAATTTTATCGCCATGAGCTACTCCAACTAACATACTCATTTCACATTTTATCTCTAAGAGTAAAGCCACTCATCCACCTGAGCATCCTCATCTCTATAACACTTAACTTAGTCTTATGCTTCTCTTTTATTGGCCAACATTCTGCATATAAGTCATTGCAGGTCTTACCACAATCTTATAAAATTTTCTCTTAAGTTTAAGTGGAACTTTTCTATCACACAATAGGCCAGATGCATTCCTCTACTTCAACCATCCAACTTGAATTCTACTAATAACATCTCTATCTATTTCACCATCATTTTGAACAATGAGCCTAAATATATGAATCGCTCACTCTTATTAATGACTTGTTCACCTAATTTCACAACACTGCCACTAGAACTTCTACAACTAAAATTACACTCCATATATTCAGTTTTAGATCTACTCAAACAAAAACCTTTAGACACTAATGTTGACCTCCATAATTCAAGTTTCTCTTGGACTCCCTCTCTAGTCTTATCAACAAGAAAAATGTCATCAGCAAAAAGCATACACCAAGGTACATCACCAGAAATGCCTAGTAAGAACATCAATAACTAAAGCAAAAAGATAAGGGCTTAAAGCTGATCCTTGATGTAATCCAATTAAAATGGGAAAATATTTTGTAAATCCTCCTTGTGTTTAGACACAAGTAATAGCTCTAGTATACATTTCCTTAATGACTTGAATATAACCAATATTAATTCCTTTCTATTCTAGAACTCTCCAAAGAACATCTCTTGAAACTTTATCATAAGCTTTCTCTAAATCAATAAATATCATATGTAAATCTTCCTTACTTTCTCTATACTTCTCCATCAAACCTCTTAACAAATGTATAGCATCCATAATAGATCTACCCATAAACCAAATTGATTGTGAGAAACTTTGTATCACATCGTAACCTATGCTCAATTACTCTCTCCCATAATTTTAATGTATGACACATTAACTTAATTCCTCTATAATTTGCACACTCTTGTGCATCACCTTTATTCTTAAATATAGGAACCAATAAACTCTTTCTCCACTCATCTGACATCTTTTTAGTCTTTAAAATAACATTAAAAAGATTTGTAAGCCAAGAAATTCCTTGTTCTCCTAAACATTTCCACACTTCTATTGGAATATCATCAGGTTCTACTGCTTTTCCACATTTCATTTTCTTTAAAGCTTCTCTAACTTTAGATTTACTAATACGATGATAAAATTAAAATTCTCTATTTTTATTTAGGGTATTAAGGTTGCTAAAATCAATCGTACAATCAGATCCTTCATTGAAAAGTTTATCAAAATATCTCATCCACCTATTTTCAATATCCTTTTCTAAGAAAAGCATTTTATTATCTTCGTCCTTAATACACCTCACTTGAACTAGGTCTTTACTTCTCCTATCTCTTTGGTTGGCTAACTTATACATACATCTTTCACCTTCTTTGGTATCTAATCTATTGTATAAATCACTAAAAGCTAAATTTTTTTTGTATCATATATTACTTTCTTAGAATCTCTACAGACCTCTTTATATCTTTCCTAATTCTCCAAGTTTTTCCATCTAAACCAAATTTTATAACAATGCTTCTTATTTTTTATCTTTTCTTGCACACTCTGACTCCACCACCAACTATTTTTTATTAAAAGAAGCTTTTTATTTTGATTCTCTAAGCACATTTTTAGCAACTTGCTTAATGTCACTTGATACTTTTTCCTACATAATATTAGCTTCTTTATGAACATCCTAAATTCTAAGCTCTTGTAGCTTGCTCTTAAAAATATTTTTATTTATGCTCTTTAAGTGTCCCCATCTAATCCTAGGACAATAATTTAATTTATTTTTCTCTTACAATCTTTCATCTTAAAATCTAAAATTAACAATCGATGTTGGGTGCTTAAACTTTCACTTGGAATGACCTTACAATCTTTATAATCTAAATGATCTATTTTTCTCCTTAGAAAATAATCAATCTGTGTTTTACTAGATCCATTTTTATAAGTAATAATATGTTCATCTCTTTTCTTAAATAAAGTATTAGCAACTTCAAAATCATAAGCTAAGGCAAAACTAATATAGTCCTACCTTCTTCATTAGTCACTCCAAATCCATAACCACCTTGCATATACACCCTAACATTCAAACTAAAATAAAATATTACAAAATAAAAACAAACATCAAACCATGCACCGCCCTAACCTAAAGCTAGAAATAGTGACTTAGCCTAATGTGTGTACTATTTAAAATTTGTGTGGTATGCTTAGTTAGGCTTTAAAGTTGAAGTTTTCTAAGTATGAAAATGTTCAACATAGAGGGTTTATTTCATGTAAGTGATTTAGTTGCTTTAGTTGATTTTATTTTGTATTTTGTTTTGGTTTAAGTGAATCCTACAATTAATTACTAAGTTATAAAGAGAGGAAAAGAGAAGATAACTTCTCTTTCCTCCCTACCTTAAGTAATTTTTAAGGAAGATTCATATTTTATTTTTATTTAGTGAATATTTTATTATGTGTTTTAATTAATCTTAAGTTTATATTTCTAAACAAACTTATTCAAAAGGAAAGGCATTTTAAGATTAAGTAAAGTGAAATACTATCACAAAACACACATCATTTCATTTCTTTCACAACATGTGTAACATGCATATGGATGAATCCTAAGCATATCTATGCATGCTAATGAAAATGTTTAGTACACATTAATGATGAATTCTAAGAGAATTTATTTATTTTATGATGCATGATTTTGTTAAGTAGAAAAAGAGGGATTCTTTTATCTATTTTTCATATGCACACATGTATGTATGAAAGGCATAAGTGAGTACGACGCCTTTGTTAGCACTAGGGGTGTAAGGTACAAGACCTACTTAGGGCTACTTAAAGCCTCGCAACCCTGAGGTTGTCCAGACCAATATACCACTTTCCTTAAATACACATGTATGTACAAAAAAATGAATAAAAAAAGAAAGATGTAAAATTTATGTTTATTTGTTTGATTTGTTTATGTAATTTATGTATAAGTGCGGATGCCCTTCTTAAGTAATAACATAGGAATAAATAAGAAAAGATTTAAGCAAGTGTTGTGCTCTTTTCAAATGAACTATACACTTTGTCAAATCCTATTCAAAACTATGCTAAAAGAAAAGAGAAGGAAAGCCACACTACGCACATCTTTATATTTTTACTCACATGCAAGCTCATAAATAATTATAAGTAGCATACCTTTCAGTTTTAATGTTTGATTCATAAGCTTTGAAAGTAATTTTTGGATTTAATAGTGATAATAACCATTCATATTCTTACTTTAGCAAAAACATGCAATTTGACATAAATATGAATGCATGATTTTCATATGGCATACACATTTAGCATGCTAGAAAAGAAATAAAGTGATGAAAGTATGTAAATTTATTCACCCTAATTAATTCTTAAAGACAATCCTATGAAATAGAATTATTTAAAGCAAATCAAATTTGTTTTAAAGAGATTTTTAGTTTTGGTTGAGTTTGATTTGAATTTAAGAAATGTAAAGTGGTTTTTTGGTCTTAACCCATTTCCCATATGTGTATGTTGTTTTAATTTAATTTTAGAACCATTGGATGATTTTTATATTTTGGTTTAGGATAAGGTATGAATTAAGTGCATTAGTTACCCCTTACCTACACCACTTTAACATATTTAATCAAATAATTATGAGCCAATGTATGACATAAAATCACAAGGAATTTAAATCAATAATGCATCCTAGGAAAGAAAGGTACCTAATGCAATTGGCTCACAATTAATGATTAATTAAGCTAAAAGATTTAATTTAAGTACTTTCATAACCCTTCCCACACATGTGGGTTGGATTTTGATTTCCTTAAGCTACTTAGGTTATTGAACACCTAAGCACCTACCCAAGATGGTTAAGTTCTAATATTTTGAAAATTTTATGAAAGTAATTAAGCAAGTGATTATGGGATTAACCCTTAATTAAGTTTGGATTAAGGAAGGAAAGGGGTTTAGGGAATGGCTTAGGAAAAATTCCCCAAATCCATTCCATAAACCTCTTTTCTACTTAAGCAAGGCTTAATTAACTTAATAAAGGGACTAAACTACTGTTCATATGCTTAATTACCCTTAATTATGTAAGGAGAGTGATTAAGAATTCATTAATTGATCTCCCTAATTAACCCATCAATAAATCCCAAGAAAATTAGTGGAGGTAGAAGTCATCCCCCTAAATGCACATGAGAAGTTTGGAATTGATTAGTCAAAAAATTAGAGAGTAATTAGGTTTAAGTTTTTAATAAAACCCTAATTGAGGAAAATACCCTATTCAAAATTCATTAGAAACAATTTTAGATTATCTCCTAAGAAATATCTTTATAGTGCATTTTACTTTGTATTTTTATGGTTTTCTAGAATTAGTTATGCAATTTTAAAGTTTTCATGATTATTAAGTAATTAAACCCTTAATTATATGACTAATCCCGTTGGTGCCATGTGAAGGCTGACACGGCGTGTGCTTTCCTTATGGCATGATAAGAGAGGTCACTTAAGTTATCACATCATAGCATTGCATCATTTACGGTGCTAAGCGCTTTCTCCTCATCTATCCGATCAAAGATCAGATGATTGAGATCAAGCTCGTGGTATTAATAGGATAAATCAAAGGATCTTATTTGTCTTGATCATGATCGTCTATCCAAAATGAGTGGATGGATGACCCATGATCCGTCCCTGAGGTCGCCTATGGGAGATGGCCACCGATCCATCTTCTAGGGCAAGATCCAAGCTCGATTGAGCTCAAACTCAACCCACACCATCATCATGCAAGGGAGAAGACATCCAATGGCTAGTTTTACTTGAGATGAAAATTCCTTTCACAAAAGACCACACACTCTCTAGTTTAAGCTTAGGTTGAAGGCATACCTCACTGGAGGCTATCACCAGCGATTGAATCCATTAATCTAGCTTCGTCTAGTGGAGATGAGCCCTATTGAAGATTTGAGGTGTTAATGTTAAGTAGATCTCTTTATAAACCAAGGTGCCCTTCAAGTGCTTGCGATTTTGGTCTAAAGCACTCTTCCTATGGCTTGAGGTCTTGGATGAAGGCTTGGGTGAGCTCAATTGGGTTCCCTCAAGGTGCTTACAAAGTGAATTGGACTGATTTTGAGTATTGGATCAATTGGAAAATCTTGCTACCTCCCCTATTTTTAATTTTAAAGAAATCAAGAATGGGAAATTAAATTGGCTTGGGGGAGATTGGGGAGACTAGAAATTGCTTCCTCTGGCTTCCTCTTACTCAATCGAATACCAGAAAATGCAATTCAAGTGAAATTAGGGGGAGTATATCTCCCCCTAAGTTAATCGGACGGTCGCAAGCATCCTTTGCTATTTTGATCCAATTCACTCTATTCAATGGGTTTGTTAGGCCATTTAGAGTGTCATGGCATTTGGTTTTTGGGTGTGGAGTGGAGTAGTGAAGCTCCCATGTGCTTGAAATGAGTGGAGGAAGGATTCCCATGTGCCTATTTCAAGTGAGGTGGTCAGTTTTGACCTTGGGCTGGGTTTGCCTAACCCAAACCCAATGGGTCATGTGCACCATCCTCATTAGTGACCATTTGGTCCACTAAGAGGATACCAAGTGTCCATGAAAAAGAATTGACCAAATTTCAAGTGGTTTTGATTTTAGGTTACCCTATGGCCTAGGGGTAAAATGGTCATTTGGCTTGGATTTCAATTTTAATATGTTTGGTGTGATTGAAAAATGGGTTAGGCTAAGTTTTAATGAATTTGAAGTTGGTTTGATATGATTTGGCTCATGTTGACCTATTTAGGTCAAAATGGGTCAAGTTGACCAATTGATCAAACTGGGTCAAATCAAGGATTGGGTCAAGTTGGTATGACCATTTGAAATATTTTGGTATCATTGGTTTGGTTCAATTTGATTTATATTTGGATTTGGTTTATTTGATTTCATTTAGGTCAAATGGGTCAAGTTGACAATTTGACCATTTGACCTATTTAGGTTAGGTCATGGGTTAGTTTATGTTTGGTTGATCATTTAAAATGTATTGGTATCTTTTTTTTCCAATCAATTTGATTTATATTTGGATTTGGCTCAATTTGACCTTTTAGGTCAAGTTGGGTTCAAGGTCAATTGGGCTAGGTTTGGTCTAGTTGGCTAATTGGGGCTTTTGTCAAGTTCAACAAGTGATTTGGAATGAACTTAACCCATTAGTTTCAATCAATTTGGCTTAGATCAAGTTTTGACACATTTTGACTTTTTAGGTCAAGTTGGGTCAAGTTGGGTCAAGTGGCCAATTGGGCCAGGTTAGGCTCAAATGATGAGTTGGTCAAGTTTAAACATTAATCATGATCAATGGTTTTAATCAATTTGGCCTATGGTAGATTTTGGCTAGTTTAAGTTTCATTTTGGCTAAGTGTTGACTTGGTCAACCCTTAAGTTTGACTTAGTTTGACCCAATTTGAGTGATTGATCATCTCATGATGATTGTTGCTCACAATGTGAGGCTTAGGTGGGTTTAATTCAATCTAATTTGGGTAGGTTTAGAATTTGGCTCAAAAGGGGTACTTTAGGTCACTTTGGGTCAAGTGAACCTAAGTAGGTCAATTGACTTGATCAAGGCTTCAATCAAGTTTGATTGAACTAACATGTGGACTTATGATTGAAATATAAATCCATCTGTGAGTGGTTTGAAGCCAAATGGGTTTTAACATGAGTTTGACTTGGGTTTAATTTTGAATTTAATTTTGGTTTGATGATTGGATTTTGTGTTTAAATTTGGATTCATGATTGAGGGATTGATTGAATCATGAAGAAAAATCAAGGGTTTGGCTTGATTTGAAATTGATTTGGCTAAGTTCAAGATTTTGACTTGAAAGGCTTAGGTTGAATTTTGGTGAATTTGGATTTGATTTTTGAATTTATTTCTTGAATATTTGAATTTATATTTCACTTATATTTGTGAATAAAAATTTGAACATAAATGGGTTATTAGAAAATTCCTTAAATTTGAATTGATTTAGAATTGATTTAGGCTAAGTCCATAAGATAGAATCAAAGTGACTTAGGAAAGATTTTTGATTTGGATTTGAATTTTGAATTTGGTTTGATTGATTTGAATTGATTTGGATTTGATCTTAACAAAGTCCATGAGAGGGAATCAAAGGACTTAGAAAATATTTTTGAACTTGGAGTTTCAGTCATAAGCTTCAATCATTTGGAATTAATTTGAGTTTGAGAAAATCAATTATGTTGGAATTCATTTAAGTTTGACTTGAAGGGAGGAAGTGAGGAATTTGGTTCAAGCTATTGGGTAGACAAATATTCCTAACACCCCTAAGGCATGACCTATTCCTATGGCTAACTCTTCTAAGTCTCTTGGGTTAGGTTGAGTGTCCACCTAATCACTAGAAGTGTCTTATGACTAAGGAGACTCTTAGTGTCTAAGAGTAGTCCTATGTCTATGATGGAGGGGTTGAGAGCTCATTCTAAACTGAGGTCAACAAAGGGCGCCCAATAGGTATGGTGTGACAAAGGAGCATCAGTATGGTTGACCAAATGATCAACAACACCGAACGATCATAAGCACTAACAGAAATGGTCTACTCCTATCCCAAGGTGTAGAAGGAATCCAGTGCTTAGTGCAATGTGACTCTACTCATGTCAAGGACATAAGAGAGGGAAGAAGGAATCCACTAGAGATAGAGTATGTGAACCTTCTACTAGGGAAATAGGTTCAAATGATATACAAGGGGATGAGAAGTTTGATTTGAGTCTCACTGAGGAGAAATTGATTTGATTTATTTAATTTGTTTAATTATTTCAATTTGATCGACTCCACTAGGGGAGAAATGATTTCATTTATTTTGTTGAATTTATTTTGTTTGTTGTTTGACTCCACTGAGGGAGGAGGGTTGAATTTGTTTCAAATTTTTAGAATTTGGATTTTGAGATGGGCCCTATTGGTTTGCGATAGATCGCACTAAGTAGGAGCCATGGAGGCCTAGAACTAACTAAGATTTACTAATCCAAAGGGGTAGTCTACTAAACACATAGTAGGACTAGACAACCAAAGGGAACGCCTTTCGGTATGCAATAGTTGTATAAGAAGAAAGTATAGTAGACCTACATCCTCCAAAGTAGAGACCAGTCGCTGGGGTGATCTATTGGCAAGGCAATAGATTGAACTCGACCTAGGGCTGGCTATTGAGTGATTGCCTCTGAGGGACTTAAATTAGCTCAAAGATAGTCAAGATTAATTTTATTTTTAGTTTATTTTTGAATGGACCCCATCAGTTTGTGATGGACTGCACTGAGTAGGGGCTATGGAGGCCTGCTAACTCAGATTTACCAATCCAAACGAAATTGTCTACCAACCACATAGTTGGACTATCTAACCAAAGGGGTGCCTTTTGATTTGCAATGGTTAAGTCAGGAAGAAAGCACGGGGTCTCACATCTTCTAAAATAAGGAACCACTGGGGTGTTCGGTTGGCCAAGTCGAACCCGACCGAGGGCTGACTATTGAGTGAATATCGCTGGGGGACTTAAATCAGCTCAAGGATAGTCAAAGATTAATTTCATTTTTTTTAGTTTATTTTAATGGATTTCGTTGGTTTGCGATGGATCACACTGAGAAGGAGCTTATATTAGCCTAGATCTATCTCAGATTTACTAAACTAAAGGGAGTAGCTTCCCGACCGATGGGAGAACAATCTAACCAAAGGAGTGCCTTTTGGTTTGCAATGATCAATTCAAGGGAAGAAAGCTTGGGGACTCACATCTTCCACTACAAAAGACCACGAGGGTTATTGGTTGCTTTGGGAAACAAATTGAACCGGACCTAGGGCTGCCCATCGATTTGTGATAGTCATGCTAGAAAGAATGCGTCATAGTCTTACATCTTCCAAAGCAGAATGACTGCGGGGCAACCTGCTTATAGCAAAATAGATTGAACTTGACCTAAGGGAGACTACAGAGTGAGTATCAACCCGGGGATTTATCTTAACTCAGGTAGTCAGGTAATTCCTATAGGGAGTTTTGTTGACACTACCCTAAAGATAGGATGCCTGCTTGGGAAAAAGGGCCCTTTGGGGGCTTGAATTCCTAATCCATAAGCGAATATTTTATTTATTTGTTTAGTTTATTTTATCGTGAACCCTATTAGTTTGTGAGGGATCAAACTGAGAAGGAGCTTATATTAGCCTAGACCTATCTCAGATTTACTGAACCAAGGGAGAATATGCATATTTGAACAAATTCTCCAACCACAGGGGTGGTTACTAGGAAAGGGGGACTGTCCAATCCAAGAGTAACTCGAATAGTTTCTAAATGGATTGCGAAGGATGTGATCCAAATAGAATGCCCACTGTGAGAGGGGACGCTAGGAGCTTCATCCAAAACCCTAGAGAAGATGACATGGTTAGTCATATATCAAATAAGTATTCAGTGGCCAACTCAAGGAGAAAGCGTGGGGATTCATATTTGCCAAGAGTGGTGTATCCACCGGGTGAGTCGCTATCAGCATAGTGAACATCAACCAACCTAAAGTGCCCATCGGTTTGCAACAATCAACCTAAGAAGAAAGCATGGGGACTCACATCCTCCTATAGCGAAATTGATTGCTGGGATAGTCTATCTTCAGCTCGACGGTGCTATCCGACCTAGGGTGACTACTGAGTGAATGCCACTGGGGGACTTACATCGACTCAAATATTATCAAGAGAAAAGAAGCCTCTGGGGGACTTATCCTAAACCTCAAATACACTCGATCTAGTTAAATCATAATGATTAGTCTAAGAAGAAAGCACGGGGACTCACATCTTCTTAAACAAAATCAACACGAGGTAGCCTGATAGCTGGGCTGGAAGTCTACCAAACTAACAAGACACTCGTTGGTTTGCAATGGTCAAGTTAGGAAGAAAGCACGGGGACTCACATATTCCAAACAAAGTGACCACTGGGGTAACATACTAGCGAGGTAGCATGTAGACCCGACCTAGAGTAGCTAATGAGTGAGTGCTACATGGGCTTGTTCTCACATCAAAATAGCCCGGGGCAAAAGATATGTGTTTATTTTTATGCTTATGTTAAAGGGAATAGGACATCTCTTGGGTTCTCTCACACCTACCCTAAACACACTTGAGGAATTTAATGAAATGGTGTCACAAATGGTAACCAAGAATTCCCACTAAGAAAGGATGTCGCTTGGGTTCTCTCACACCTAACTTAGTTGTGCTAATCAAAATATGATGCCTCTTGGGTTCTCTCACACCTATTCTAATAGCACCAGGATATTGTGTTTGATGTATTTATGTTGTGAAAGAGGGATAGGATGCCGTTGGGGGACTTTACACCTATCCTAAACATGCCATGGTGGATTCCCAAGATAAGTAAATAACGCTTCAAAAGAAGAGAATATTTTGATGAAATGGAATCAAAATTTTGTTCTTTTGTTGATAATTATTTTCAAATATATTTTATGGGTAATATTTTCTCAAATAGAACCCATTAACTAGAAGCATCGGGTGTTCCCCTTTACAATCAATGAGCTGATAAGATTCTCCTTGGTAGGCCTTCTCTATGTTATAGGGACCTTCCCAAGTGGTTGCCTCTCATATTTCGACAGACAACAATTGGTCTCCTTAGGACTAATGCAAGTTCTCCTACTTGGAAAGACCTAGGGCGGACCACTTATTTTGAGCTTGAATCATTTTGGCTTTATACAACTCGAGGTTTTGGCACACCTGTAGGTGACTCTCCTCCAAACCTCCGAGCTCTTCTAACTGCAACTTTGCATTCTACTATGTAGTCATCTTGCTACCCAATGCTATCCTTAGTGATGGAAGTTGAACGTCTAAAGGTAGAATGGCTTCAGACCCATACACTGAGAAAAATGGGGTAGATTGAGTTGGAGTTTGGTATGTGATGCGGTAGGCCCACAAGGCTTGAACCAACTGCTCATTCCACTGCCTCTTGTTGTCATCAAGAGTCTTCTTTAGTATTTGGATGAGAGTTTTGTTGAATGCTTCTGCTAAGCCATTTTCTCTAGGTAGTAGATGGTGGAGTATCTCCAATCTATACTGTGTGTTTTGGAAAAATTGTTGATCTTGGTGCTTTTGAATGCAGTACCATTATCGGATATAATTCATCGATGCACCTCAAACTATATTCGATATGGTTCCTAAAAATTGAAGCACACCTCTCTAAGTGGGATTACCTTTGCTCACTTGGAAAAGTAGTCAGTGGCAGCTAAGATGAACCGATGACCCTTGGAAGAAGGAGGATCAATAGGACCCACAATGTAGGTGCCCCAACACTCAAATGGCTATGAAGCCAATGTAGTGTGTAGAATATTGAGTGGTTGATGTAGGACCACACCGTGTACCTAACACTGATGGCATCTCCTAGCTACATCCATGCAGTCTATAATCATCGAAGGCCAGTAGTATCCTAGTCTCTTGATCTTCATCTTCATCTTCAGATCAGATTGATGTGCTTCGCATAGACCTGAATGTACCTCGATTACAATGCCATGGGATTCATGTTTATCTAAATAACGTAACCACATTTGATCAAAGGATCGTTGGTACATGGTGCCATCAACGAGAGAATAGGAGAGAGAGCTCTCTATTTTACCTGATGGGCTTGTGACTTTTTTTAAGGTACTTTACCGGTGTTCAAATAGTCTATGAACAGTTGCCTCCAATCCAACTCCTTGTCCTTATAGGCAACGATAACCTCCCTTTCAAGAGAAAGTCTCTCGATGAGTTCAACATCAATAAGGGATAAGACTTGTCTATTTTGGACCCTTATTGGAATGGACTCATCTTCCGACATGCCAATTCTTTGGCAAATTTGGCCAAAGCATCTGCTACTGTGTTCTCTGCTGGGGGAACCTTGTAGATGGTGAATTCAGGGATTTGGGCCAACAACTTAATGGTATACTCGTGGTAATAATGAAGCTTGGGTTTGAAAACCTTGTAGGACCGGCAATGATAAACTGAGAATCCCCATAGATGTTGATGCTCTTGACACACACTATGATAGCTAACCCTAAAATGACAATCAAAGCCTCATACTCAACTTCATTGTTGGTGTAGGGGTTGGAAAGAGATAGATCCAAAAAAGATAAAAGCTATCTTAGAAATGCCACCCCCTAAAATTTAACCCAACTCAGATTATTCCAAGGATGGTTGGCATATCTAAGATGCTTTATCTCTAATCTATTAGGGAGATGCAAGACATTTTTAACACTTGTCAAAAAGGATGCTAAGTTCAAGTGGGATGACAAAGGCCAGCATGCTTTTGAAGATATCAAATAGTATTTGGTGAAGCTGCCAGTTCTTGCAGCCTTGTCCCGAGCAAGCCACTTATCCTTTACGCTGCTACATTGGATGACTCCCTTGGCACTTTGTTTGCCAAAACCAATAATAAAGGGAAGGAGAACTCTCTCTATTACCTCAGTCATCGCCTGATCCCTACTGATGCAAATTACTCACCTATTGAGAAACATTGCCTAGCTCTCATATTCGCGTCCCAAAATCTACGACACTACATGCTTTCTCATAAGGTAAACTTGATTTTAAGAATGAATCCACTACAATGTCTCATGACATGACTGACATTATTTGGACAGTTGGCACATTGGTCCATAATTCTTTCACAGTTTGATATTACATTCGTACCCCTCCATGTTGTGATAGGACAATACTAGCGGATTTCTTAGCAGCACACTCACTTCTTGCTGATTCCCTGCTTAGTGATGACCTCCCCGATGAACAAATCATGAACTTAGGGGACACTAGCATTCACCATTGGGGGTTGTATTTTGATGGTGTGGCTTCCTTTCAAAAAGGAGAAGAACCATGATCTACTCTTCCAGGAAAGGCTGGGGTAGGAATAGTTCTCTTAACTCCATATGCGATGTGATGAGATTCTCATACTATCTCTCCAATCCATGCACCAATAATGAAGCTGAGTATGAGGCTTTAATTGTCAATCTAGAGTAAGCTATTATAGTGTGTGTTAATTGTATCAACATCTATGGGGATTCTCAGTTGGTTATCAACCTGATTGGGTCTTATAAGGTTCTAAAACCTAAGCTTAGTCATTATCATGAGTACACCATGAATCTGTTGGTCCAAATCCCCGAGGTCACCATCTACATGGTTCCTCGAGGAGAGAATGTAGTAGAGATGCTTTGGCCAAACTCGCTAAGGAGTTAGCATGTCCGGAAGATGAGTCCATTCCAGTAAGGGTCTAAAATAGACAAAGTCTATCCCTTCTTGATGCTGAACTCGTCAAAAGACTTTCTTTTGAAGGGGAGGTTTCCATTGCCAAAAAATATGAGGAGCTTGATTGGAGGCAAACAATTCATAGATTACTTGAACACAGGCAAACTACCTCAAGAGAAATCACAAGTCATCAGATGAAGCAGAGAGCTCTCTCCTATGCTCTTATAGATGACACTTTATACTGACAGTCTTTCGATCAAACGTGGTTATACTATTTAGAAAAACATGAAGCTCATAACATCATGACCAAGGTACATTCAAGTCTATGTGGAGCACATCAACCTGGTCCGAAGATGAAAGCCATGTTCAAGAAACTAGGGTACTACTAGCCTTCAATGATTACATAATGCATGGATGTAGCTAGGAGATGCCATCAGTGTCAGGTACATGATGTAGTCCTACACCAACCACCCAACATTCTACACCCTACATTGACCTCATGGCCATTCGAGTGTTGGGGTACCGACGTAATGGGTCCGATTGATCCTCTTTCTAAGGTTTATCAGTTCATTCTAGCTGCCATCGACTACTTTTCTAAGTGGGCAGAGGCAATCCCACTTAGAGAGGTCATAACTCAGCATGTGCACCAGCTTTTCGGGAACCATATTGTATATAGGTTTGGGGTGCCTCGATGAATTATATCTGATAATGAAACTAAATTCAGAAGCACCAAGATCAATAGCTTCACTAGGGGACATAGTATAGATTGGAGATACTCCACTATCTATTATCCTAGGGAAAATAGCCTAGTAGAAGCATTCAACAAAACTCTCATATAGATACTAAAGAAGACACTCGATGATAACAAGCGATAGTGGCATGAGCAGCTAGTTGAAGCCTTGTAGGCATACCGCACCACATACAGAACTCCAACCCAATCTACCCCTTTCTCCTTAGTGTATGAGTATGAAGCCATTCTACCATTAGAAGTTCAGCTCCCATCACTAAGGATAGTAATGGGTAGTAAAATCACTACAGAATAGAATGCCAGGTTACGGTTAGAAGAGCTCAAAGATTCAGAGGAGGATGCCTATGGGCATGCCAGAACCTCGAGTTGTACAAAGCGAAGATGATTCAAGCTCACAACAAGTTGGTCTGCCCTAGAGCTTTTCAAGTAGGAGAGCTTGTTTTAGTTCTAAGAAAATTGATTGTTGCCCATCAAAAAATGGGAGGCAAGTTTGAACCCACTTGGGAAGGCCCTTTTGTCATAGAGAAGGCCTACCAAGGAGGATCTTATCAGCTTATTAATTATAAAGGGGAACACCCGATGCTTCCAATCAATGGGCTGTATTTTAAGAAATACTATCCATAAAATCATGTTTGAAAATAATTATCTTCAAGAATTTCATTGCAATTCATCAAAATATACTATTCATTTGAAGCATTGTTTGCTTGTTTGTGAATCCTCCACGATGTGTTTAGGGTAGGTGTAAGAGAACCCAAGAGGCATCTTATCCCTCTTTCAAAATGCAAACACAAATTAAACATGATTCCCCGGTGCTACTAGAGTAGGTGTAAGAGAACCCAAGATGCATTCTATTTTGACTAGCACAACTAAGTTAGGTGTAAGAGAACCCAAGCGACATCCTTTCTAGGTTGGATCACCGCTACCATTTGTGGCATCATTTCATTAACTCTTAAGCGTGTTTAGGATAGGTGTGAGAAAACCCAAGCAACATTCTATCCTTGCAAAATATATACACAAACACATATCTTTTATCTCAGGCTATTTTGATGTGAGAATGACATACTCATTGCTAGGTCGTCGACATGCTACTTGCTGTGTCACCCTAGTGGTCACTTATCTGACGGATATGAGTACCTGCGCTTTCTTCTTGACTTGACTATTGTAAACTAATGAGCAACTTATTAGTTTGATAAACCTCACTGCGCAGCCAGTAAGCTACCTCATGTTGACTTTGTTTAAGAGGATATAAGCCTACAGGCCTTCTTCTTGAACTAACCATCATGAACTGACTAGGTCGAGTATGTTTGAGGCTTAGGATAAGTCCCCCAGTGGATCCTTTTCTCTTGACTACTCTTGAGTTGATATAAGTCCCCCAATGGTATTCACTCAGTAGTTGCCCTAGGTCAGATAGCACCTGTCGAACCGAAGATAGACTATCCCTACAATTAATTCTACTATAGAAGGATGTGAGTCCATGATGCTTTCCTCCTAGGCTGATTGTCACAAACCGATGGGCACTTTAGGTTGGTTGATGTTCACTATACTGACAGTGACTCACCTGGTACATACACCACTCTTTGCAGATATGAGTCCTTGCGCTTTCTCCTTGAGTTGACCATCGAATATCTACATACAATGTCTTCTTCAGGGAGCAAGATAAAGCCCTTAGTAGCTCCTCCCTGGGCATTCTACTTGGATTACATTCTTTGCGATACAATTTAGACACTACCCTGGTTACTTTCAGATTGTACAGCTCCCCTTTCTTAGTAGCCACTCCTATGGTTGGAGAATTTATTCAGCGGATGCACAGATTCTCCCTTGAGTTAGTAAATCTGAGATAGATTTAGGCTGATATAAGCTCCTTCTTAGTGTGATCCATCGCAAACCAACATAGTCCACAAAAAATAAATAAATAAACAAATTTATTTGCTTGTGGATTAGGAATTCAAGCCCCAGCAGCCCCTTTCCCAAGCAGGCTTCTGATCTTTAGGGCAGTATCAACAAAACTCCCTATAGGAATTGCCTGACTACACTTAAGCTGAGATAAGTCCCTAGGTCAGCACTCTCTCAATAGTCACCTTAGGTCAGGTTCAATCTATTTTTCCAAAAATAGGTTGCCTCTGTGGTCATTTGCTCTAAAAAATGTAAGTCTGCTACGCATTCTTTCTAGCATGACTCTCACAAACCAAAGGGCAGCCCTAGGTCAGGTTGACATGTTACCTTGCTAATGCGTCTCCCCAGTGGTCTTTTCTTCAGGAAGATGTGAGTCCCCATGCTTTCTTCCCTGAATTGACCATTATAAATCAAAAGGCACCCCTTTGGTTGGATAGTTATCCTCTTCAGTTGGAAAACTACTCTCTTTGGATCGGTAAATCTGAGTTAGGCTAAGCCAGACATGGCCCCTACTTAGTGTGGTCCATCGCAAATCGACGAGATCCATCAAATATAATAAAAATAAAATTAATTTTAACTATCTTTGAGCTGATTTAAGTCCCCTAGCATCATTCACTCAATAGTCAGCCTAAGGTTGGGTTCGATTTATTGAGCAGATCATTTCTGTTAGTGCTTGCTATCATTCAAATGCTGTTGATCATCTCGATCAACACCAATATGTGCGGTATGCCTTGTCAGTCACACCACACCTATTGGGTGTCCTTTGTTGACCTCACTTTTGGAGTGAGATTTCAACTTCTTCATCTTAAATATAAGACTCCTCTAGACACTAAGAGTTCCTTAGTCTTAAGACACTTCTAGTGATTAGGTGAACACTTAATCTAACCCTAGAGACTTATAAGAGTTAGCCATAGGAATAGGTCATGCCTTAGGGATTTAGGACTTGCCTACCCTATAGCTTGAACCCAATCCTTGCTTCCTTCTTTCAAATCAAACTTTAAATTCAAATCAAACTTTAAATTCAAATCCAAATTCAAATTCAAATTCCAAAATCCAAATCATGAACCAATTCCAAATCAAATGATTGAAACCCATGATCAATTCCAAATCTAAGATCCTCCTAAGCCTTATGAATCACATTCATAAGCTTATCCAAACCCTTCAAATCAACCCAAAGCCAAGTGATTTCTTTATAAATAACTTATTCCATCATTTTTAGTCATAATTATAAATGAAATTGGCATCCAAATCATTCAAATCAAATAGATATAAATCAAACCAAATCAAAACACCTTTTCCAAACATTTTGACCTACCTTGGCCAAATCATAATCAAATCACTCCAAATTCAAATGATTTTCTCATAATCCATTTATATCTTCATTTATATTCACAAATATAAATGAAGTATAAAGTCAAATAACCAAAACTAAACCCAAAATTATACCAAAATCCAACTCATATCCTTTAAGCCAATTTCTTGGATTTATCCAAGTCATTATCGAATTAATCCAAACCCTTAGATTTTCTCTTTAAACAATCATTCCTTCAATCACATGCCCAAATATAAACATAAACTACAATCACTAAGCCAAAATCAAACTTACCCAAGTCAAACCCGTGTTCACCAAACCCTTTTGAGTTGAAACTATCAAATGAACCAAAACCCATTTGACTCCAAATCACTTGCAATTGGATTTATATTTCTATTATAAGTCCATATGTGAGTTCACCCAAACTTGAACCAAGCCTTGATCAAGCCAATTGACCCATTTAGGCTCATTTGACCCAATGTGATCTAAAAGACTTTTTTGAGCCAAATTCTAATGCAACCCAAATTGGATTGAACTAAGCTCATCTAAGCCTCACATTCTGATCAACAATCACCTTAGAATCCTCAATCACTCAAATTGGGTCAAACAAAAGTCAAACCTAGCCTTTGACCAAGTCAACACTTAGTCCAAATGAAACCTAAATAAGCCAAAATTAACTATAAGCCAAATTGATTGAAACCATTGATCTAAACCAATCCATAATCAATGATTGAACATGATCAAGCCATCAATTGAGCCAGACCAAGCCTGATTGGCCACTTGACCTAAGTTGACCCAAATTGACCTAAAAAGCCAGAATGGTTCAAATCTTGATCTAAGCTAAATTAATTGCAACCAATGGATCAAATTCATTCCAAATTGATTGTTGAACTTAGCCAAAGCTTCAATTGACCAATTAGACCCAACCTAGCCCGATTGACCATGAACCCAACTTGACCTAAAAGGCCAAATCAACTTGAAATCAAACCAAACCAAAATTGATTGAAACCAAAGTTTGTAATACATTTCAAATGATCAACCAAGCCTAAACCAACCCATGACCTAACCCAATTGGGTCAAATGGGTCAAATTGGTCAACTTGACCCATTTAACCCAAATGAACCTAAATGAACCAAAACCAAATCTAAACTAAATTGAACCAAACTAATGATACCCATAGGCTCCAAATGATCATTCGAACTTGACCTAACTCATGGTTTGACCCAATTTGACCAATTGGTCAACCTAACCCAATTTGACCCAACTTGACCTAAATAAGTCAAATTGAGCCAAATCAAATCAAATGAACTCCAAATCACTTGAAACTTGGCCCAACCTATTTATAAATCATTTCAAATCTGCCTAAATCAAACTCATGGCCAAGTGACCACTTTGCCCTTAGGTCAATGGGTGTCCTATGACCAAATTCACTTGGAAATTGGTCATTTCTTTCTCAAGGCCACTTGGCATCCTTCTATTGGTCCACATGGGCATCAAGGAAGGTGGTGAACATGACCTAATGAGCTTGGGTCAACAATGACCCAAAGCAAGGCCAAACTGACCTCCCCAATGTTATTTGAACATTGGGAACTCTAAATGCACTCACCTAGCATATGAGCATCCACTCTCCTTCACTCTACTACCCAAAATTACCCATGTGGGGTGTTTTGTAGCTCAAATTGTGCCTCCAATCCAAGCCATTGAGCTAAAATGGCAAATCAAACTATCACCGTCCGATCCAAGGAGGGGGGAGATATATCCCCTCTTATTCCCACTCAAACCACAAGCAATCATTTCCACAGAGCTTGAGAGGTTGAATCGAAGCCTCCCCAAGCTTTTCCAAGCCATTCCAGAGCTCCCCCATTTCCCATTCTCAATTTTACTCAAAGCCAAAATAGGGGAGGTGAGCTCAAATTCCAACTCATTCAATTCCCAACCAAAATCAATTTAACCTTGCACACACCATCCTTGGAGCTTGTCAAACTCAATAGAATAGTTTCCAAAGTCTCTAAGCCACGGGAAGCACCATTTTATTCAAGGCCAATTACCATTGAAGGGGAGCTTGGAAAATTGAGCAAACTACTTCAAACCAAGGCGGATTCCTTTAATAGGGCTTTATCTCTACTAGACGAAGCTACCTCATCCGTTGGAAGCGCCGGTTATAGCCTCCAGCGAGGTAATTGCTTGAAACTATAGCCATAGAAAATTTTAGTTGGTCCTTTTCAAAGGAAATTGTCACCCCATAAAATATTGACTATTGGATGTGCATCCCCCCCTCCTTCCGAAGGTGTGGGATCATTTTGATCCCAATCCCAGCAGGTGAGCTCAAGCAAGGAGACTAGCGTATGCGTCTCGCCGATCATGAAGGAGAAGAATCATATATCGTCCATTCTACATGATTGGAATGGACGGCTATGATCAGATCACGCTAGACCCCCTCTGATTCATTCTTAAACTGTGAGATTGATTTGACCATCTGATCTTAGATCGAATGGTTCGTAGAGAAGATACGTCCATCTCTAGCTGACTTCAGTCGACAGATGTGACAACTTAAAAAACCTATCCCATCATGTCATGTGGAAACATACATCAACCATAAATCCAAAAAATACAAATAAATGCTCATTTTAAAGATAATTCCAAAGAGAATAATATAAAATTAAAATCAATTGATTTTTAACAGTGATTATGACTCAATTTGAGCTTTATTATAAATGTAATTAAACTAATTACTCATTAATTACTTTAGCAATTAACTCCAAACTTCTTGAGGTTAATTAGTCGGATGACCTCTACCTCTCATGATTTTCTTGAATTTTATTGCTTGATTAATTAGGGGAATTGCTTGTTTCACTCTTAATCACTTTTTTAATTAATCAAATAATTAATTAACATGTTAAATAGTGACGAATCCATTAATTAAGTTGGCTAATCTTTATAAAATAGTGAATAGACATAGGGAATGAGATTAGGACTTCTTTTATAATCTTTTTCCCCCTAAGTTTATTTCATTTGAATAACACTTAATCAACTTATAATTAGTTAATGGCTTAATCACTTCATTAAATCACTTAATTAATCAAACTCAAAACTAAATCATTCTAGAACTTAATCATTCAATTCTTGGGTAGGTTCTTAGATGTTCAATAACCTAAGAGAATTCCAAAGAAAATTATAATCAAACTACATGTGTATGGGGTTATAAAAGTACTTAATCAAACACTTTAGCTTAATTAACCAAAAAAAATTGTGAGTCAATTGCATTAGGCCCCTTCATTTCTTAGGTGCATTGCCAATTTAATTTCCATGTGGTTGCATATCATATGTTGGCTTATAATTACTTGGATAATTATGATAAAGTGGTATAGGTAAGGGATAATTAATGGATATAATTCATACCTTAACCTAATCATAACCTAAAATCAACCTAATTGTTCTAAATTAAACCAAACTAATTCATACATGGGTGGGGGAATGGGTTAGGACTAGCAAACCTTTCTCACATTTTCTAAATCAAATCAAATTGAAAAATAAAAATAAAAATCTCCTTAAAGAATTTTGATTCATTTTAAATGATCTTATTTTATGGGATTCTCCTAAGGAATTAATTAGGGTGAATGAAGTCATATGCTTACATTCCTTTATTTCTTTCCAATCATATTAAATATTATTTGCCATATGAAATCATGGATTCATTTCTTTTGAAAATTAATTTAAAAAAATGTTTTCTTTTATGTCAAATTGTATGTGTTGTCTAAAATTAAGAATATGAGTGGCTATTATCACTATTAAACCAAAAATTTATTTTTCAAAACTTAAAAATGAAAGATTATAAATGAAGTGATGCTAGCATAAGATGTGTATTATGAAGTTCTCTTTCCTTCTCTTAACATAGATTCATGTAGGATTTACAGGTGTATAGTTCATTTAAAAAGAACATAACACTTTCCTAAATCTATTCCTATGTATATCTATATTAAGACTTAGAAAGAACCTTTATACTGCACATGTAAATCTTACAACCAAATTAAACTTGAATCTTTTGCATCATTCCTTATCCATTTGGTTCTTTTTGTACATCTACATATATCTAAAAAAAGTGGTATATTAGTCTGGACATTCCGGGTATGCGAGGCTTTAAGTAGCACCAAGTAGGTCTTATATCTTACGCCCCTGGTGTAGAAAATAATGGCACTGTACTCACTTATAACTTTTATACATGTGGATGTGCATTGAGCTAATGGATAAAAGGATTCCTCTTTTCTACAAAATAAAGAAATGCATTAATGATCCAAATAATAAATGGAATATCCAAATTTTCAAATCACATCTTTTTTACATTCATCATCAAAGAGTGTTAAGGTTTGCATTGCATGTATAGCTATGCTTAGGATTAATCATGTGCATGGTATACATGGTGGAAAGAAATAAATGGGTGTGTTATGTGATAGTAATCCACCCTAACTAATCTTAAGATGCCTTTCTTATTGAATAGGGCTATTTAGAGTAAATCTAAACTTATGTTTAATTAAAATACATAATAAATCATTCACTAAAGGAAATTTATTAATCAATTTACCTTAGAAATCACTTAAGGTAGGGATAAAAGAGATAATCTCCCTCTTTTTGTTCTCTTTATAACATTTAGTCACTAACTTTAAGTTTATTTAAACCAAATCAAATCACCAACTAAAATTGACAAATCAACTAAATCACCTAAAGTGAAACCATCATCTAAATTGAATCTTTCACACTTGGAAAATTTCAACCTTAAAGCCTAGCTAAGAAATGCCACATAAGCTTTAAATGGCACACACATTAGGCTAAGTAATTTTTTAGACTGGATGTTAGGGTGTATGTGCATGGATAAGATGATAGGGTGATCTTAGCCTAATCCTATCTTCTACAGGAGATTTTTCTTAAGAGGCACTGTAATAAAAATATATAATGCTTTTGCTGTGCAAGTTGCTTATACCCTTAAGCATAATCCAAATTAGGATAGGTGGACTTGGCTACCCATGTGTGGGGTACTAAGTCTAAATTATGCCTATAATTGCTTAGGTTGTATTGTGTGTTTAGCTAACATTTATCTTGCAGGTGTAGCTAGATTTATTTCCTTTCCTTTTAATATACTTTTGGCATTAGGATTAGGATAAGTGTTATGGGGGCTAAGGTGAACATTGGTTATAAGATCATGTCTTATGTACCATGTGAAGCCTTAGAGCAACCTACATCTCAAGCCAAACCAAAAGAAAAGAAATAAACGGAGCAAACCAACATGAAGGAATGAAGGACGAGGAGTGACGAATGGGGGATGAAGAATGAATACCACCATAACACTTGTCATTTCATAATTGTAGTTTATTTTTTCATTATACCGGGATGTATAAGGGTAGAGCTCGGCTACCCACATTTTTCTTTTTGGGTTGTGCAGTGGAACCCGACCACATCAGCCTCTTATTCTTTTGCATCAATTTTATAAATTGATTGATGTTATGTTTATGATTGCCTAATTAGGATGACATGATTTTTCTAGTTTCTTAAATGTTTGAAGATTGTTGAATGGCTTGAATGCGATTAGGCTCTTAGGAAAAAAATAAAATTTCTATCCAATTAATTAATTCAAAACTAAATTAAACAATTCATAACCTTACCTAAAGCCTAGAATATAAATCGAGATAATAAAAGATTTAGCAACCCCTTAGCTGGATGTTGTATGTCTCACATCATGCATAAATTATATTATCTCACTCTTCCTAATGGAGGGCCTCCACCTTTGCCAGAGAAAATGGCTTGACCTTTGAGAGCCATGCTGGAAATACACCTCCTTCTTTTTTATTTTAGCATATAACTAATTTTCTCATGCATTAGGCATACAAAATCCCTGAGCCTGTGTCAAATAAAAATGCCCAAAAATCAAAATAAAACTTGACAAAATTTGCATTAGATTAAATCATGAATTCATACCCTTCATGATCTAGTCTCTTAGGGAGTGAGTTTAAGGACTTAGTCTCTTTTCTAAATAAACTACAACCTAGCTATCTTGCAAAGCATATAACTTTCCTACATGTATTTAAAATTTCAGGAGGAGTTAATTGACGGCCACCCCAGATGGTTGTAAGCCCAACAATTGGGTGGTTTACCCTCTCTTATGGAGGTAAATCATATACCCATTTTTGCCTTAGATTTAGGTCATGCTTTGGCCCTACGCAAAGCTTCCTAAATTTAGGATCCGAGGTTGTTGTTTCCCTTTGGGGCTACAAGAAAGAATCCTCATCTCTTAGGCATTCTTACAATCTTGAATAGTAGAATTATAAGCCCTAGATTTCTAATAAAATTCAACTCAAACATATAATTCTCCTCAATTTTAAAAATATAAGGCCCAACCATAGGATAGTTTGGGATGCTCACTAGGATTCCTAGTATCATAAGCATCCCCTACTTATCTCCTTTAGGTTTCAATAATAACTCTCTCTCTTTTGATCAATCCCACTTGATTTTTTAAAAATAACTAATTGATTGATAGTCCTATCTTTGAAATCTTTAGAGATAATGATCATTTATCCTAATCGAGAGTATTTCTAAGGAATCTCATTCCTTAGGATGTAATTAACTATGGGGGCTTGCCTCCATAGGGAACTTAATGAACCCGGCTTAAAGTGAACCCTACTTTACTTTTCCATATAAAGTAGGGGAAAGATCTCTGATATATTCGAAGACCCATCATGCCTTAGGAGTCATTATTATGTGATTAGGTCCATTATAGGATAGTGACATCTATCTATCGAGATAGTACACTATTCTTTAATGTCATACCTGATCACCCTAATAAGTACATCTACGGATCTGCGTGGTGTCCCCTCACACAAAACACACACATCAACAATCCCCCAAGATAACTCATCCACATTGAGCTCTCCAAAAATAAAAACACCCACATCAATAAGAAAGACATCTTAGGATTAATTAGAATGAATTACTATCACATAACACATGTTCATTTATTTCATTCTATTATGTATATCATGTATATGAATAAATCCTAAGCATACTTATACATACAATGTAAATCTTAACACACTTCAATGATGAATGTAAAGAAGCATGTTTGAAATAGAAATATTTAATTTAATTTATTTGAGAATGCATGCCTTTTTAATAGGAAAGAGGAATTTTTCATCCATTAGTCAAACACACATTCCCATGTATAAAATTCAAAAGTTAGTACATCATTATGGTAAAAAATTCTTATACGAGGGAGTCACTTTCCAAATTTGTTGGTGAGAAATGAAAGAAGCAACATCTATATAGAAATTCATCTTGGTAAGATGCCATGCAAATCTGCAGATGTACTTATTCAAGTGATTGGATATGTCATTAAAGAAATAGTGTACTATCTTGAAAGACAGAAATCACTACCCTTTAATGGAACCAATCACCTCAATAAGGACTCCTAAGGATGATGGGTCTGTATATATACCAGAGATTCTTCCCCTATTTTACATGAAATAGTAAAGTAGGGTTTATTTTAAACTAGATTCGTTAAGTTCCCTACAGGGGCAAGCCCTCATAGTTAATTACATCCTAAGGGACGAGATCCTTTAGGAAAACTCTTGATTAAGGTAAATGATCGTTGTCTCTGAAAATTTCAATAGGTAAGGACTATCAATCAATTAGTTTATATTTTTGAAGATCAAAATAGGATTGATCAAAAGATGGATTTATTATTGAATCCAAAATAAGAAATAAGTAGGAGGAACTCACGATCCTAGGAAACCTAGCAAGCATCTCAAACTATCTTATAGTTGGGCTTTACATTTTAGAAAATTTTTTTCATTAAAATTTTAAGACTTAGATTCCTTAACACATGATTAAGAAATGAAGAGGTGAGAAATTATGCATTATGATAAAGGGGAGAAGCAATCTCAAACCTAAATCTAGGCTTCAGGGCTAGAAACAACCTAAATCTAAGGTGAAAATGGGTAATTGGTTTGCCTCCATAAGAGGACAAACCACCTAATAACAACTTGTTCACGGGGTGGCCAACTAACTCCTCCTATGATTTTAAATACATGTAGGCAAGTCTTTGTACTTATGCAGATAGCTAGGCTGTTATTATTTAGAAAGGGACTAAGTCCTTAAACTCACTCCCTAAAGATACTAGATCATGTAAAGGGACATGCTTCAAATGACCTAAATCAAATGCAATTCAAATTTCATTTTATTTCATTTTAGATGATTATTTTGACTCAGGCTAATAGGATTTTTATGACTAATGCATGAGAAATTAGATTAATGGCCCAAATCAGTGAGAAGGGATGAGGTAAGTTTCCACCATGGCTCTCAAAGGTCAAGCCGAGTTCTCTGGAAAAGGTGAAAGCCCTCCAATCAAGAGTGAAATAAGATGCATTTTTACATGATATTATAAAGAAATGCTCATCCATTTAAGGGGCTGCTAATTCTTTTATCTTGATTTTAAACCTAAGCTTTAGGTGAGGTCACGAGTTGTTTAATTTTAATTTGAGTTGTTAAGTTAGGTAAAAGATTTATTATTTTTCTAAAGAGCCTAATCCACATCCAGACCATACATAAAGCAAGGAAGAAACTAGAAAAATCATGCTACTTAATGAAAAGCTAAACAAATCATCAATCAATTTATAAAGCTAATCATAAAAAAGAATAAATGGCCATTTGTGGTCGGGCACCACCGCACAAACACAAAAATATCAAATGTGAGTAACCGAGCTCTACCCTTATACAACTTGGATTACAAATGAATTAAATTACAATTAAGCAAGGAATTCATTGTTATGGGGGTCTTCAAGCTTTATTCTTCTTTCTCCTTTTCTTATTTTCTTCTTTCTTCTTCTTCTTTTGGCTTCTCCTTTGGAAGGTTGGAAGGCGAATGCTCCAAGGCTTCACATGATGCATAAGATAGGATCTTATGACCAATGTTCACCTAATCCCCATAACAAATCATTCCAAAATCCTAATTATATAAATTTTTACATGAAAAGGAAAAAGTAGAAATCTAACTAACACCTGCAAAATAAAGGTTAGTTAAATCACACCGCACAAATCAAAAGCATGTATATTAGACTTATCACCTACACATGGGTGACTAAGTCCACCTGGCCTATGGATTATGCTTAAGGGTATAAAGTACATGTAAGCAAAAGCATTTATAATTTTATTTATGATAGTGCCCCTTAAGCACAATCCTCTACAGAAAAGAATAGTTAGACTAAGCACATCCTACCATTCATTCTATGAGCATACACCATAACATCTAGTCTAAAACATATATCACAAATAAAACATAATATCAAACCATGCACCTAACCTAAGGCTAGAAGTGGTGACTGAAGCCTTTAAGGTTTTAAAGTTCAAATTTTCTAAGTGTGAATAGAATGTTCAACTTAGAGGAGGGTTTCATTTAAGTTGTTTAAGTATTTTGGGTTGGTTTTATTTCATGTTTTAATTTGGTTTAAGTGAAACCTATAATTAATTACTAAGTTATGAAGAGAGGGAAAGAGAAGAGAACTTCTCTTTCCTTCCCTAACCTTAAGTAATTTCTAAAGTGGATTCACATTTTAGTTTTATTTAGGTGAATGCTTTAATTATATCTTTTAATTAATCCTAAGTTTAGATAGACTCTAAACAAACCTATTCAAAAAGAAAGGCATTTTAAGATTAAATAAAATGAATCAAAATTCACATAACACACATTACTTGACTTCTTTCCCAACATATATAGCATGCATATGGATAGACACTAAGCATATTTATACATGCAAATGAGAGTAGTTAACACACTTTATGATGCATGCTAAGTAATCCATTTAAGAAAATTTAGAAGTTCAATATGCATGATTTTTTCCTTAAGTAGAAAAGGTTTTCCTTATCTAAATTTTCACATACATACATGAAAGTAAGAAAGGCATAAGTGAGTACAGCGCTATTGTTAACCAGAGGTGTAAGATACAAGACCTACTTAGGGCTACTTAAAGCCTACAATCTCAGGGTTGTCTAGACTAATATACCACTTTCCTTAAATACAAACATGCATATAGAAGAAATGAAATAGAAAAGGAAGATGCAAAAGTTGTTTAATAGATTTATTTTGTTTATGCAATTTATGTATGTAAGTGTAGGTAACTCTTCTTAGATGGCAACATAAGGATGAATAGGGTATGGAATTAAGTAAGTGTTGGGTTCTTTTCAAATGAACCCTACATCTTATCAACTCCTATTCAAAACTATGCTAACATAAGAAAGGAAAACTACACTAAGCATGACTTTGTAATTCATCACATGCAAGCTTATAATTAAAGCATAAGTAGCACACTTTTAGATCTGATATTTCATTTATAAGTTTTTAAAAAATAATTTGAATTTAGTAGTGATAATAGCCACTCATATTTTATTTTAGCCAACACATGCACATTTGACATAAAGTAAATAATTCCATTTTAGAATTTGAAACATGAAGTTATGAATGCATGAAATCACATGGCATGCAACTTGACATGTTGGGAAAGATACAGAGCAATGAAAGCATGTAAACAAACTCACTTCACTTAAATCCTAGAGATATTCTTATAGAATAAGAAACTTTAGAATAAATCAAAGTGAATTTCAAAATGATTTTTGTTTAGTTTAAAGTTTGATTTAATTTTGAAAATGTTAGATGAGTTTACTATTCCTAACCCATTCCCACATGTGTTTTGTATTTTTGTTTAATTTTTAGGTAATTAGATCCATTTTTAAGCATTTATTAGGTTAAGGTATGAATTAAGTAACTTAATTAACCCTTACCTACACCACCTTAACAAAATTAACTAAATAATTATAAGCCAATGAGATGACATAAAACCCTTAAGAATTTAAATTTGCAATGCACCTAATAATGAAAATGCCTAATGCAATTTGGCTCACAATTAAAAGTTAATTAAGCTAAGAGATTTAGCTTAAGTAATTTCAAAATACCCTTTCACATATATGAACTAGATTTTGATTTCCTAAATTTGAACTTAGGTTATTAAACACCTAAGCATCTACCCAAGTTATATTAATTAAGTTCTGGAACTTTTTAGAATTTTTGAAAATTGATTAAGGGGATAATTAATGAATTAACCCTTAATTAAGAAGAGATTAAGAAGAGAAGAGGGGTTTTATAGAATAGCTTGGGGGAAATGCCCCAAAATTATTCCATAAATCTCCTACTTACTGGATCCAACCTTAATCAACCCTAATCATAGGGTAAAACCACTAATCACACCTTAATTACTCTTAATTACATGAAAGAGGTAATTAGGGAATGAAATAGCAATTTCTCCAATTGAGCCATCAATAAATCTCAAGAAAATTAGGGGAGGTAAAGGTCATCCCCTAAAATGAACCCCAAAAATTTGAGATTAATTGATGACCTAATTATAGGATAATTGGCAAATTAAGATTCCTAAAGAAACCCAAATTCAAAGAAAAGAGTAATTCAAAATCTATTGAAATCATTTTTAAAATAATCTAGATGAAATTATCTTTCTATAGCATTGTTCCTTTTATTTTTCTAATTTATCTAGACTGAATTATGAATTTTAGAAGTTTTGTGAATTAATTAGTAATTAATTAATACACATAACTAATCTACATCTCACTCGTGATGCATGGTGCTTTACACTCATGCGGGATAACTTAGTTGTCAGCTCACAAAGGTGGTTGTGGACGCTAAAATTCTCAGCCATCTAATCAAAGATCGAACGGCTAAGGATCTCCCCCGCAATTTATAAAGGATAAACTGATTACTAAATGTGCTAAATAATCTAAGTCATCCATCTAAAACTTGTGGATGGATGGCTGAGATGAGCCAAGTTCTTCCCCTTGATCAATAGAGACCGTCCATGATCAAGGGGAAGATCCAAGCTCGATCTAGCATGGAATCACATAATATTTAACCCACACCATCTAGAGAAATAGAGCGGCAAATCCAATGGTCAATATTCAATGAGGTGAAAATTTCTTTCACAAAAATCCACACCACATTGAGTTTAGTGATCGAAAAATTCCATACCTCATCGGAGGTGATCACTGGTGCTCGAGATCGATGAGGTAGCTTTGTCTAGTGGAGACAAAGCCCTGTTGAATTTCTTAGGCCTTAGGATTGAGTGGATCAATGGGTAGACCAACTCCTCCTTGCTTGGGCTTCAACTTTGATCCAATTGAGCTTTTCCTCTTTAGAAAGTGCTTTGGCAAATTTGACTCCTCGATGGACTGCAAGAGTAATTGGATTTAAATGGAATGTAGAAGAAATTGGCAATTCACTCAACCTCCCCTATTTTTGCACTATGTAAAATCGAGAAATAGGGAATTCTAATCCTCTCTAAGAAGCTTAGGAGTGCTATGAGATGGTTGCTCTGGGTTCTTTAGCTTCAATCGACATAGGGTGAATGAAAATTTCATTGAATTAGGGGGAGTATATCTCACCCAATGGCAATCGGACGGTCGAACCATGAGTTGCCATTTTGATCCAATTGACCAAATTGGAGAGGTTGTTTAGGCTATTAGATCTTTGCACAAGGTCGATTTGAGGCCTTGAGTGGATTTCCAACCTTCCATGTGTAGGTTTAGGAGGGAGTTTGAAAACTCAATTTTGACCTAGGTGGTCGGGTTTGGTCTAGGGGCCAAATGGGTTTACCTAAACCCATTGAGTTGGGTGCACCACTCATCACTAAGTCCCCTTGAGCTTTTAGGAAAGCCTCAAGTGATTGTGAAGAAGGTATAACCAAAATACCCATGGGTTAAGCCAAAATTTATTCTATGGCCTAGGGGTAGAATGGTCATTTTTCTATTTTTTTCCACTTTGGATATGTTGGGTATGTGGAGAAACTAAGTTTGGCTAAGTTTCAATAGATTTTGAATCCATTTGATAGGGTTTGGCTCATGTTGACCCATTTAGGTCAAAATGGGTCAACTTTGGTCAAGTTGACCAATAGGTCAAATTGAGTCAAACCAAGGGTTGGGTCAAGTTCATATGATCATTTAAAATGTTTTGGTGGCTTTGGTTTGATTCAATATGGTATATATTTGGTTTTGGTTCATATGACTTCATTTAGGTCAAATGGTTCAAGTTGACTTATTTGAGGTAAGTCAAGGGTAGATTTAGGTTTGGTTAGTCATATGGAGTGGATTGGTATATTTGTTTCCAATCAATTTTAGTTAAGTTCAATTTTGGCTCAACATGACCCCTTTAGGTCATGTTGGGTCTAAGGTCAATTGGGCTAGGTTGGGTCTAGTTGGCCAATTGAGGCTTTGGTCAAGTTCCACAAGTGATTGGAATGGACTTGACCCATTGGTTCTAATCAATTTAGCTTAGATTAAGTTTTGACACATTTTGGCCCTTTAGGTCAAAATGGGTAAACTTGGGTCAAGTGGGCCAATTGGGCAAGGTTAGGCTCAAATGTTGGCTTGGTCAAGTTCAAACATAAGTCATGAGTGAACTTAGATCAATGGTTTCAATCAATTTGGCCTATGGTAGAATTTGACTATGTAAGATTTCATTTTAGGTTAAGTGTTGGCTTGGTCAACCCTTAGGTTTGACTTGGTTTGACCTAATTTGATTGATTGATCATCCCATGATGATTGTTGATCATGATGAGAGGCAATGAGTTTGGTTCAATCCAATTTGGTTAGGATCAAAATTTGGCTCATAAAGGTACTTTAGGTCACTTTGGGTCAAGTGAGCCTAAGTGGGTCAAATAGCTTGGTCAAAGCTTGATTTGAAGTTGATTGATCTTGTATATGGACTTATGATTAAAATATAAATCCATTTACAAGAGCTTTGAAGTCAAATGGATTTTGATCCATTTGAAAATTTCATATTGAAAGGAAGAATATGAAGGGGTCTTGGGTTTGATTTTTGATTTGAGTTTTGATTGTTTGATTAAAGTTTGGATTTATATATCAGCTCATGATTGTAGTATTAATTGAACCATCAGAGAAAATCAAGATTTTGGCTTGATTTGAAAGTGATTTAGCTAAGTTCAAGATTTTAACTTGAAAGGCTTAGATTTGATTTTGAGTGGATCTGAGTTTAATTTTTGGAATTGGTTTTGATTATTTGAAATTATATTTCATTTATATATGTGAATATAAATGAGGATATAAATGGATCATGAGAAAATTTCAAGAATTTGAAGTGGTTTAATCATGATTTGGGTTAAATCCATTAAAGGGAATTTAAAGGATTTAAGAAAATTTTTAAATTGAAATTTAATTTTTGAATTGGATTGGATTGATTTATTTTTATATTTCATTATTATATGAGAATATAAATGAGAATACAAATAAGTTTTGAGAAAATCCCATGAGTTTGAATAGGTTTGATCAAGGTTTAGGTTAAATCAATTAATGGAAAATTAAGGGATTAAGGGAATTTCAAAGATTTTAAATTTGGAATTTAATTTGAGGGTTTGATTTGATTGATTTGTATTTATATTTCATTTATATATAAGAATATAAATAAGTTTTGAGAAAATCCCAAGAGTTTGAATAGGTTTGATCATGATTTAGGTTTGATTTTGGCTAAGTCCTTTAATGGAAAATTAAAGGGATTTAAGAAAATTTTTATGAATTGATTTTGAATTTTGAATTTAATTTGATGGGTTTGAATTTATATTGCCATTATAAATGTGAATATAAATGATAATATAAATGGATCATGAGAAAATCTCAAAGATTTGAATAGGTTTGAATCATGATTTTGAATAAGTCCTTAAGGGAAGATTAAGGACTTAGGAAAAATTTAGACTTAGGAATTTTTGATGGATTTTGATCACGGGTTTCAATCATGGAATTGATTTGAGTTTTGGAGAAAATCAAATAGATTTGATTTGGAGTTTGACTTGAAAGAAGGAAAGTGAGGAATGGTTTAAGCTAAAGGGTAGGAAATTTTTCTAACACCCCTAAGGCATGATCTATTCCTATGGCTAACTCTTCTAAGTCTTTTAGGGCTAGGTTTGAGTGTCCACCTAATCACTAGATGTGACTTAAGACTAAGGAATTCTTAAAGCCTAAGAGAAGTCCTATGTTTAAGATGGTGGGGTTGAGAGCTCATTCTAAAAATAAGGTCAACAATCATCATTATTTTCTACACCAACGCATAAGGTACAAGACCTACCTAGGGTCATAAGACCTCATTTTTAGAATGAGCTCATTCTAATTATGAATCTACCTTAGGATTACAAATATAAAAGTCATGTGAGAATCCATTTGTTGATCTCATTTTTAGAATGAGCTCTCAACCCCTCCATCTTAGTCATAAGATTTCTCTTAGACACTAAGAGTCTCCTTAGTCATAAAATACTTCTAGTGATTAGGTGGGCACTCAACCTAACCCTAGAGACTTAGAATAGTTACTATAGGAATAGGTCATGCCTTAGGAGTGTTAGGAAAATTTTCCTACCCAATAGCTTGAACCAGAATCCTCACTTCCTTCTTCCAAGTTAAAACTCCAAACTCATATCAATTCCAGCTCTAACTCAAACCTTGAACCAATTTAATGAATTTTCTCGAATCATGAATCAATTCCAAATAATTGAAACTTATGATTGAAGCCCGCGATTGGATTCCAAGCTCCAAAAAATTTCCTAAGTCCTTTGATTCCCTCTCATGGACTTAGCTAAGATCAAATCCAAATTAATTCAAATTCAAGAAATTTTCTTACAAACCATTTATATTCTCATTTATATTCACATATATAAATGAAATATAAATTCAAATTAATCAAACCAAATTCAAAATTCAAATCCAAATAAAAAAAATCTTTCCTAAGTCACTTTGAATCTATCTTATGGACTTAGCCTAAATCAAATCTAAATCAATTCAAATTCAAGGAATTTTCTTATAACCCATTTATATTCTCATTTATATTCACAAATATAAATGAAATAAAAATTAAAATATCCAAAAATAAATTCAAAAATCAAATCCAAGTTCAACCAAAATCCAACCTAAACCTTTCAAGTCATAATCATGAACTTAGCCAAATCAAATTCAAATCAAGTCAAACCCTTGATTTTTTTCATGATTCAATCAATATTACAATCATAAATCCAAATATAAACATAAACTTTAAACATCAAACCAAAAATCAATTCAAAACTCAAACTCAATTTCAATCAAAATTCAATTTAATCCTTTCAAGTCAAATTCTTGAACTTAGCCAAATCAATTTCAAATCAAGCCAAGCCCTTAATTTTTCTTCATGATTCAATCAATCCTTCAATCTTGAATTCAAATATAAACATAAACTCCAATCATTAAACCAAAACTAAATTCAAAAATCAAACCCAAGTCAAACTCATGTTCACCCTTCTGAACTTGAAATTGTCAAAAGAATCAAAACCCATTTGACTTCAAATCATTTGCAAATAGATTTATATTTTAATCGTAAGTCCATATGTGAGTTCAACCAAACTTGATTCAAGCCTTGATCAAGTCAATTGACCTACTTAGGCTCACTGGACCCAAAGTGACCTAAAGTACCCCTTTTGAGCCAAATTCTAATCCTACCCAAATTGGATTGAACTAAGCCCTCCTAAACCTCACATTATGAGCAACAACATCATGAGATGATCAATCACTCAAATTGGGTCAAACCAAGTCAAACTAAAAGTTGACCAAGTAAACACTTAGCCAAAATGAAATCTAAACTAGCCAAAATCCACTATAGGCCAAATTGATTGAAACCATTGATCAAAACTCATTCATGACCAATGTTTGAACTTGACCAAGTCATCAATTGAGCCTAACCTAGCCCAATTGGCCACTTGACCCAAATTGACCCAACTTGACCTAAAAGTAAAAATGCATCAAAACTTGATCTAAGCCAAATTGATTGAAACTAATGGGTCAAGTTCATTCCAAATCACTTGATGAACTTGACCAAAGCCCCAATTGGCCAACTAAACCTAACCTAGCCCAATTGACCTTGAACCCAACTTGACCTAAAAGATCAAATTGAGCCAAATCCAAATATAAACTAAATTGATTGGAAACAAAGATACCAAATCATTTCATATGACCAATGAAACTTAAACCAACCCATGACCTAACCCAAATAGGTCAAATTGGTCAACTTGACGCATTTGACCTAAATGAAATCTAATGAACCAAATTCAAAAATAAATCAAATCGAACCAAACCAATGATTCCAAAACATTTCAAATAGTCATATGAACTTGACCCAACCCTTGGTTTGACCCAATTTGACCAATTGGTCAACTTGACCCAAGTTGACCCATTTTGACCTAAATGGGTCAACATGAGCCAAATCATATCAAACCAACTCCAAATTCAATGAAACTTGGCATAACCCATTTTTCAATCATACCAACCTTGGCCATAGGGTAACCTAAAATCAAAACCACTTGGAATTTGGTCAATTCCTTTTCATGGACACTTGACATCCTCTTAGTGGACCAAATGGTCACTAATGAGGATGGTGCACATGACCCATTGGGTTTAGGTTAGCTAAACCCAACCCAAGGTAAAAATTGACCACCTCACTTGACTTAGGCACATGAGAATCATTCCTCCACTCATTTCAAGCACGTGGGAGCTTCACTACTCCACTCCACACCCAAAACTGAATGCCATGACACTCTTAATAGCCTAATAATTGATCCAATCTGATCAGTTGATCAAAAATGGCATAAGCTCTCACAGCCGTTCGATTCACCTAGGGGAGATATACTCCCCCTAATTTCACTTGAATTATATTCTCTTGTATTCGATTGAGTAAGAGGAAGCTATAGGAAGCAATTGCAACTCTCCCCAAGCTCCTTAAAGCCAATTCAATTTCCCCATTCTCAATTTCTTTAAAATCAAAAAAAGGGGGGTAGCAAGATTTTCCAATTGATCCAATACTCAAATTTAGTCCAATTCACTTTGCAAGCACCTTGAGGGAACCCAATTGAGCTCACCCAAGCCTTCATCTAAGTCCTCAAGCCATGGGAAGAGTGCTCTAGACCAAAGCTGCAAGCACTTAAAGGGTACCTTGGTCCATAGAGAGATCTACTCAACCTTAACACCTCAAATCTTCAACATGGCTTCATCTCCACTAGACGAAGCTACCTCAATAGATTCGAGCATCGGTGATAGCCTCCAGCAAGGTATGCCTTCAACCCGAGCTTAAACTAGAGAGTGTGTGGTCTTTTGTGAAAGGAATTTTTAACTCAAGTGAAACTATCCATTGGATGTTTTCTCCCTTGCATGATGATGGTGTGGGTTGAGTTTGAGCTCAATCCAAGCTCAATCGAGCTCGGAACTTTCCCTGGAAGATGGACGGTGGCCATCTCCCATAGGTGAGCTTAGGGACAGATCATGGATCATTCATCCACGCATTTTGGATGGACAGCCATGATCAAGATGTGTAGGATCCTTTGATTTATCCTATTAATATTGTTGGCTTGATCTCAGCCATCCGATCTTTGATCGAATGGATGAGGAGAAAATGCGCAGCACCGCCGTTGACGTAACACTATGATGTCACAACTTAAGTGACCTCTCCCATTGCACCACGTGGAAAGCGTCCACCGTGGCTTGGGATTATATAATTGGTTTAATTACTTAATAATCATGAAAACTTCAAAATAGCATAACTAATTCTAGAAAAATCATAAAAAATAAAGTAAAATGCATTGTTAAGATATTTCTTAGGAGAATAATCTCAAATTATTTCTAATGGATTTTGAATAGAATATTTGCCTCATTTAGTGTTTTAATGAAAACTTAATAACTCTAATTACTCTTTAATTATCCCACTGATTAATTCCAAACTTCTCATGTACATTTAGGGGGATGACTTCTACCTCCCATAATTTTCTTGGGATTTATTGATGGGTTAATTAGGGAGATCAATTAATGAATCCTTAATCACTCTCCATATGTAATTAAAGGTAATTAAGCATATGAACAGTGGTTTAGTCCCTTTGTAAAGTTAATTAAGCCTTGCTTAAGTAGAGAAGAGGTTTATGCAATAGGTTTGGGGAATTTTTCCTAAGCCATTCCCTAATCACCTTTTCTTCCTTAATCCAAACTTAATTAAGGCCTAATCACTTGCTTGATTACTTCGATAAAATTTTTAGAACATTCTAGAACTTAACTAATACATATCGGGTAGGTGCTTAGGTGTTCAATAACCTAAGTAGCTTAAGGAAATCAAAATCCAATCCACATGTGTGGGAAGGGTTATGAAAGTACTTAAATTAAACCTTTTAACTTAATTAATCATTAATTATGAGCCAATTGCATTAGGTATCTTTCTTTCCTAGGATGCATTGCTGATTTAAATTCCTTATGGTTTTATGTCATACATTGGCTCATAATTATTTGATTAAATAAGTTAAAGTGGTGTAGGTAAGGGGTAATTAATGCACTTAATTCATACATTAACCTAAACCAAAATATAAAAATCATCCAATGGTTCTAAAATTAAATTAAAACAACATACACATGTGGGAAATGGGTTAGGACTAGCAAACCTCTTCACATTTCTTAAATTCAAATCAAACTCAACAAAACTAAAAATCTCTTTAAAATAAATTTGATTTGCTTTAAATAATTCTGTTTCATAGGATTGTCTTTAGGAATTAATTAGGGTGAATGAATTTACATGTTTTCATCACTTTATTTCTTTCCTAGCATGTTAAATGTGTATGCCATATGAAAATCAAGCATTCATGTTTTGTTTTAAAAATCAACTTAAAAATGAAATATTTCCTTTATGTCAAATTGCATGTTTTCGCTAAAGTAAGAATATGAATGGCTATTATCACTATTAAATCCAAAATTACTTTCAAAGCTTATGAATCAACCATCAAAATTGAAAGGTATGCTACTTATAATTATTTATGAGCTTGCATGTGAGTAAAAATATAAAGATGTGCGTAGTGTGGCTTTCCTTCTATTTTTTTAGCATAGTTTTGAATAGAATTTGACAAAGTGTATAGTTCATTTGAAAAGAACACAACACTTTCTTAAATCCTTTCCTATTTATTACTATGTTATTACTTAATAAGGACATACACACTTATACATATAAATTACATAAATAAATCAAACAAACAAACTTAAATTTTGCATCTTTTTTTTCCATTCATTTCTTTTGTACATACATGTGTATTTAAGGAAAGTGGTATATTAGTCTGGACAACCCCGGGTTGCGAGGCTTTAAGTAGCCCTAAGTAGGTATTGTACCTTACACCCTTGGTACTAATAATGGCGCCGTACTCACTTATGCCTTTCATAGATTTATGTGTGCATATGAAAAATGGATAAAAGAATCCCTCTTTTTCTACTTAACAAAATCATGCATCATAAAAACATTCAAATTTCTCAAATAAATTCTCTTAGCATTCATCATTAATGTGTGCTAAACATTTTTCATTTGCATGTATAGATATACTTAGGATTCATCCATAAGCATGTCACACATGTTGGGAAAGAAATGAAGTGATGTGTGTTTTGTGATAGTATTTCACTTTACTTAATCTTAAAATACCTTTCTTTTTTAATAGGTTTGTTTAGGGAAAGTCTAAACTTAATATTAATTAAAACATATTCTCTTTTTCTCTCTTTACAACTTAGTGATTAATTGTAGGATTCACTTAAACCAAATCAAAATACAAAATAAAATCAACTAAAGCAACTAAATCACTTACATGAAATAAACCCTCTAAGTTGAACATTTTCATACTTAGAAAACTTCAACTTTAAAGCCTAGCTAAGCATACCACACAAACTTTAAATAGCACACACATTAGGCTAAGTCACCATTTTTAACTTTAGGTTAGGGTGGTGCATGATTTGATGTTTGCTTTTATTTTGTGATATTTTATTTTAGTCTGGATGTTAGGGTGTATGTGCATAGACTGAATGGTAGGACAATTTAGTCTAATCATTATCTTCTGTAGGGGATTGTTCTTAAGGGGTACTATAATAAAAATATAACTACTTTTGCTATGCAGGTGCTTATACCCCTAAGCATAATCCAAAATAGGTTTGTTTGGCTATGCTTATATATATATATACATTCTTGGGATTGTATGGTTTGTTTGACTAAACTCTATTTTATAGGTTTTAGTTAGGTTTCCTTTTTCCCATTTTCATGTAATTTTAAAATTAGGATTTTGGAATGATTGTTATGGGGGATTAGGATTAACATTGGTTATAAGACCATATCTTATGTACTATGTGAAGCCTTTGGAGCAACCACATTCCAACCATCCAAAAGAAGCAATAAAAGTAGAAGGAAGAAAGAAGAAAGAAGAAATGAAGAATGAAGACCCCCATAACATGAATTCATTGCTTGATTGTATTTAATTTATTTGCAATCCAAGTTGTATAAGGGTAGAGCTCGGCTACCGAATTTATTTTTGGGTTGGTGCGGTGGAGCCCGACCATAAATGTCATTTTATTCTTTTGCGCTAACTTAATAAATGATTGATGTTTATTTAGCTTGTGCATTAAGATGACATCTTTTTCCTAGTTTATTCCTTGCTTTGATGTATGGCCTGGATGATGATTAGGCTCTTAAAAAATAAATTTTCTATCAAACTAATCAATTCAAACTAAAAATTAAATAGCTCATAACCTCACCTAAAGCCTAGGTTATAAATCAAGATAAAAGAATTAGCAATCCCTTAGCTAGATGTTGTATTATTTTTCTCACATAATGTATAAAAAGTATATTATTTCACTCTTGATTGGAGGGTTTCCACCTTTGCCAGAGAACTTGGCTTGACCTGTGTGATTCATGGTGGAAACACACCTCCTAATCTTGCTGATTTTGACCCATAATCTAATTTCTTATGCATTAGGCATATGAATCCTAAAGACTGTGTAAAATTGATTGTCCAAAATGAAAATAAAAATGTAACAAAATTTGCATTAGATTTAAGTCATTAACTCATGCCCTACATGATCTAGTCTCTTAGGGAGTGTGTTTAAGGACTTAATTTATTTCTAAATAAATAACAACCTTGCTATCTTACATAAACAAATGACTTGCCTACATTTATTTAAAATCATAGGAGAAGTTAGTTGGTGGCCACCCCCAGGTGATTGTAAGTTCAACAGTCGGGTGGTTTATCCTCTCTTGTGGAGGTAAACCAAATACCCATTTTCACCTTAGATTTAGGTCATTCTTTCTGGCCCTCGCCAAAGCTCCCTAGATTTAGGTTCAAAGGTTACTACTTCCTTTGCGGGCTACAAGCATAAATCCTCACCTCTTAGGCATTTCCATAACCTTGTACTATGGAATTGTAAGCCCTACATTTCTAATAAAAATTCAACTCAAATAAATTAATTCAATTTCAAAAATGTAAAACCCAATCATAGGGTAGTTTGGGAAGCTTACTAGTCTTCCTAGTATCTTAAGCATCCCCTACTTATTTTCTTTTAGGTTCAATAAGAACTCCCTCCTCTTGATCGATCCCACTTGATTTTTTAAAAATAAACCAATCAATTGATAGTCCTACCTTTTGAAATCTTCAGAGACAATGATCATTTACCTTAATTGAGAGTATTCCTAAGGAATACCATTCCTTAGGATGTAATTAACTATGGGGGTTGCTCTAGTAGGGAACTTAACAAACCCAATTTAAAATAAACCCTACATTACTTTTTCATGTAAAGTAGAAGAAGAATCTCTGGTACATTCTGAAGACTCATAGTCCTTAAAAGTCTTTATTAAGGTGATTAGGTCCATTGTAGGGTGGTGACTTCTATCTCTTGAGATAGTACACATTTCCTCAATGTCGTACCCAATCACCCTAATAAGAACATCTGCGGATCTGCATGGCATCCCAACAAGTCATAATTTATATATTTCTATTTTCATTTATTCTTATCTTTCCAAAAGAGGGGATAGATAAAGGCAGAGATATCTAAACTCCATTGGGGATGGTTTCTCTCTCCATCTTTGATAAATGATCATTGTCTCCAAGTATAGATAGTGGGTTTGTACTTCTGTATAAATCCAAGACTATCTTTCTTTCGTTGGCACTTAGCTTATTTCATCATTAAGTTAAGCTAGCCAACATCTTTAGGTTTTAGGACCTTACCCCGTGTTGGTCTTAAAACCCCTATTGGTTTCCTCAATGGGTACAAATAAAAACTTAATAAAAAAGGGAATATTAAAGACTTTCTCCTTACCATTTTTATGTTAAGGAAAGGTTCATTCTAAAAAAAATAGAGAAAAATAAATCCTTTATGAAAAGTCTCAATTTCCAAAAGCACTTTTTCAAAATTCACTTAATAAAATATTTGCACTATATCTAACAATTTTTATAATTGTTACATGTAGAAACATTTCAAAAATAAAACCAACAATCATAACTTCCAAAAGCACAAATGAACTTCTTCACTCAATTCATTTTGATGAAGACTTCATTTTCAAAAAAATAAATTCCAACAATCCTAAACTTTCAAAAAGCACAAAATTTGAAGATGGGCCTTTCCATTCAATACATCCAAATGTGTTGGATGGATGCTACATCTTCAAGCCAAAATCACAACTTTGAAATTCCACTCAACACATTCCATAGGTGTTAAGTTGGAATACCTAAAAAAAAAACACATATGAAACCTCTCCATTTAATACACCCACATTTATTGAATGGAGGTTTCATCTCCAATCAAAATCAAAAATTCAATTTTTGAAAAGCACATATGAAACGTCTCTATTCAATATACCCACATCTATTGAATGGAGTTTTCATTTCCAATCAAAATCAAAAACAAACTTTCAAAAAGCACATATGAACATCTCCATTCAATATACCCAAATTTGTTGAATGAAGATTTCATTTCCAAATAAAATGACACTATTTTGAAATGCCACTTAACATATTCCATATATGATTAGGTTGGAATTTTCTCTTTCCAAAAAAGAAATAATCACACATGAAAATACATCTTCAAAAAATGAAATATAATTGATCACCATCTTACATACCAAAATTTGTTAAATGGAAATCTCTCTTTTCAAAATCAACAAAAAGAAAATTTTTCAAAAACACATTTGGAACTTCATTCTAACATACCCCATTTGCTAAAGTGAAGTTCTCTTTTCAAAACACAAAAATTTGAAACACATTTTTGGAATTTGATTTAGCATACTCAAATTTACTAAGTGAAATCTCCATTTCACAAAATTTCAAAACACATTGGAACTTCATTTTGGCATACCACATTTGCTAAAGTGAAGTCTCCATTTTTCAAAACAAAATCCAAAATGAAAGAAACACATTAGCACTTCATTCTAGCATACCATATTTGCTAAAGTGAAGTCTTCATTTCCAAAATAGTTTTTTTTAAAACACTTTTGGAACTTCATTTTAGCATACCACATTTGCTAAAGTGAAGTCTCCATTTTCAAAATAAAATCTAAAATAAAAGAAACACATTGGAACTTCATTCTAGCATACCACATTTGCTAAAGCGAAGTCTCCATTTTCAAAACAAAATCCAAAACAAAATTTGAAACACATTTTTGGAATTTCATTTAGCATACTCAAATTTGCTAAGTGAAGTGTCCACTTCACAAAATTCAAAAACACATTGGAACTTCATTTTGGCATACCATATTTGCTAAATTGAAGCCTCCATTTTTTAAAACAAAATTTGAAACACACTTTTGGAACTTTATCCAAGCAAATCAAAGTCTCCATTTTCAAAATAAAATCCAAAATAAAATTTGAAACAAAATTTTGGAATTTCATTTAGCATACTAAAATTTTCTAGGTGAAGTGTCCACTTCACAAAATTCAAAATACATTGGAACTTCATTTTGGCATACCACACTTGCTAAAGTGAAGTCTCCATTTTTCAAAACAAAATTTGAAACACACTTTGGAACTTCATTCTAGCATACCACATTTGCTAAAGTGAAGTCTCCATTTTCAAAATAAAATCCAAAACAAAATTTGAAACACATTTTTGGAATTTCATTTAGCATACTCAAATTTGCTAAGTGAAGTGTCCACTTGGCAAATTCAAAACACATTGGAACTTCATTTTGGCATACTGCATTTGCTAAAGTGAAGTCTCCATCTTCAAAACAAAATTTGAAACAAACTTTTGGAACTTCATTTTAGCATACCACATTTGCTAAAGTGAAATCTCCATTTTCAAAACAAAATCCAAAATGAAAGAAACACATTTTAACTTCATTCTAGAATACTACATTTGCTAAAGTGTGAAGTCTCCATAATCCCAAAAAAAAACAAAAAACAAAACAAAACAAAAAAAAAAAAAAGTAACACATTAGGATTTTCTTAGCATACCTAAATTTGCTAAGGATCCTATTTTTCAAAATCAAAATCTCTAAACACAAAAGAAACACATTAGGATTTTATTAGCATACTCAAATTTGCTATGAGACCTATTTTCAAAATTTTTCATAAAAAAAACAAAACAAAACACACTTGGATTCTTCATTTTAGCATACCCAAATTTGCTAAATGAGGATTCCATTTTTCAAAATCATAAATGATTCACAAAACAAAGCAAACAAAGAAAAAGAAAACAATTATTTTCAAACACCCCACTTAGCATACCCAAATTTGCTAAGTAAGTAAATCCAAAAAAAATCACAAATCAAAAACAAAATCAAATGAACCTTTACTTTAACATATTGTTGACCTCATTTTTACGATGAGCTCTCAACCCCTTCATCTTAGACATGTGATTTCTCTTAGACTTTAAGGGTTCTTTAGTCTTAAGACACATCTAGTGATTAGGTGGACAATCAACCAAGCCCTAGAGACTTAGAAGAGTTAGCCATAGGAATAGGTCATGCCTTAGGGCTATAAGGAAAATTTGCCTACCCTACAGCTTGAACCACATTCAAACTTCCTTCCTTCAAATCAAAACTCTAAATCAAATCAACATCAAACCTAAATCAATTCTAGCCTAATTGATTTTCTCCAAAATCAAATCAATGCCACATGATTGAAATCCATGATTGAAACTTATGATTGAAATGAAAAATTCAAATCCAAGTTCAAAATCTTTCCTAAGTCCTTTGATCCCCTCTCATGGACTTAGCCTAAATCAAATATAAATCAATTCAGATTCATGAAATTTTCTCATAACTCATTTATATTCTCATTTATGTATATATATATATATATATATATATATATATATATATATATGGAATATAAATTCAAATCAATGAAACTAAATCCAAAATTCAATTCCAAGTTAAAAATCTTTCCTAAGTCCTTTGATCCCCTCTTAAGGACCTAGCTTGAATCAAATCCAAATCACTTCAAATCCTTGAAATTTTCTCACAACTCATTTATATTCTCATTTATATTCACATATATAAATGAAATATAAATTTAAATCAATCAAACTAAATCCAAAAATCAAACCCAAATTCTCAAAATCATTCCTAAGCCCTTTAATTCCCTCTTAAGGACTTAGCTTAGATCATGATTCAAATCACTTCAAATCCTTGAAATTTTCTCATAACCCATTAATATTCTCATTTATTTTTACATTTATAAATGAAATATAAATTCAAACTACCAAAACTAACTTCCAAAATCAAACCCAACTTCAATCAAAAATCCAACCTAAGCCTTTCAAGTCAAATCCTTGAACTTAGCCAAATCAACTTCAAATCAAGCCAAACTCTTGATTTTTCTTCATGATTCAATCAATCCTTCAGTCATGAATCCAAATATAAATACAAACTTCAATCACTCAACCAAAACACAATTCAAAAATCAAGCCAAAATCCATTTCATGTTCACCCTTTGAACTTGAAATTGTCAAATGAATCAAAACCCATTTAACTTCAAACCACTTGCAAATAGATTTATATTTCAATTATAAGTCTATATGTGAGTTCAATCAAACTCAAATCAAGCCTTGATCAAGCCATTTGACCCACTTAGGCTAACTTGACCCAAAGTGACCTAAAGTACCCTTATGAGCCAAATTCTAATCCTAACCAAATTGGATTGAACTAAGCCCACCTAAGCCTCTCATCATGATCAACAATCATCATGAGATGATCAATCACTCAAATTGGGTCAAACTAAGTCAAACCTAAGGGTTGACCAAGTCAACACTTAGCCAAAATGAAACCCAACATAGCCAAAATCCACCATAAGCCAAATTGATTTAAACCAATGATCTATGTTCATTCATGACCAATGTTTGAACTTGACCAAGTCAACATTTGAGCCTAACCTAGCCCAATTGGCCATTTGACTCAAGTTGAACCAACTTAACCTAAAAAGTCAAAATGTGTCAAAACTTGATCTAAGCCAAATTGATTGAAACCAATGGATCAAGTTCATCAAAAAATGATTGTTGAACTTGACCAAAGCCTCAATTGGTCAACTAGACCTAACCTAGCCTAATTGACCTTGAACCCAACTTGACATAAAGGGTCATATTGAACCAAATTCAAACTTAACCAAAATTGATTGGAAACAAAGATACCAATCCATTTCATATGACCAACTAAACCTAAACCAACCCATGACCTAACCCAAATAGGTCAAATGGGTCAAATTGGTCAACTTGACCCATTTGACCTAAATGAATCAAATAAACCAAATTCAAACCCAAACCAAATTGAATCAAACCAAAGCCACCAAAATATTTCAAATGGTCATATGAACTTGACCCAACCCTTGGTTTGACCTAATTTGACCAATTGGTCAACTTGACCCATGTTGACCCATTTTGACCTAAATGGGTCAACATGAGCCAAATCACATCAAACCAACTCCAAATTCAATGAAACTTGGCCAAACCTATTTTCTCATCATACCAAATATGCCCAAATTGAAATCAAGGTCAAATGACCATTTTACTCCAAGGCCATAGGGTAACCCAAAATCAAAACCACTGGGAATTTAGTCAATTGGCATCCTTTTAGTGGACCAAATGGTCACTATTGGGCCTAGTGCACATGACCTAATGGGTTTGGGTCAGCTAAACCCAACCCAAACCCAAAACTAACCATGTGCTTGAAAGTGGCCACATGGAATTCCTCCTCCACTTGATATAAGTACATGTGAGGCACACCATTCCACTCCTCTGGCCAAACCAAATTCAAGGACACCTCTAACAGCTCAAACAACCCACTCCTTTGGTTAATTGGATCAAAATGGCAAAGCATTGCTTAGCCGTCCGATTGCCAAAGGGGGAGATATACTCCCCATAATTTGAATTGAATCCATCAGCCTCATACTCGATTGAACTTAGGGAAGTCAAAGAAGCTCAGCCTCCGCAAGCTCTCTCTCAAGTGATTTCAAAATTCCCATTTCTCGATTTTCAAAGTTTGAAAATAGGGGAGCTCCACTGAAAATCAAACTCAGCCCACACTCAACATCAGCCTAATTCCCTTTGCAAGCACTCTCACGGAGCTTAATCAAGCTTGCCAAAAGCTTCATACAAGCTCTTAAAGCAAGCAAGGAGTGCCCTAGATCAAAGCCAAGCTCAAGTGCATGTGGAGTTGGTCCATAGGAAGATCTACTCAATCTCAAAGCCTCTAAACTTCAACAAAGCTTCATCTCAACTAGACAAAGCTTCTCCAAGAGAATCGAGCATTGGTGGTCACCTCCGATGAGGTAAACCATTTTTTTGAGCTTAATCTAGCCATAGTGTGGAGCTTTATGAAAGAAAGTTTAATCCAATGAGATTTTAGCCATTAGATGTGATCTAGGTTACATGTTGATGGTGTGGGTTGAGTTTGGATCCAATTCGAGCTCAATTGAGCTCGGATCATGTCCTTGAAGATGGACAGATCTCCTCTCCCATAGGAAAATACAGAGATGAATCTATGGTCATCCATCCACGCATTTTGGAACCGTAGCACCCATGGATTTACCCTTTAGAACTGCAACTTTAATCTCAACCATCCGATCCTTGATCAGATGATTGAGGAGAAAGTGTGTAGTGCCGTCGCTGACACGGTGCTACGATGTGTGAAGTTAAAGACCCAATCCCAACATGCCACATGGAAAGTGCATGCCATGTCAACGGCCCATGTGGTGCCGACGGGATTAAATACTTAATTAGGCTATTTAAATATTCTAATTAATTATGAAAACTTTTAAATTTCATATCAAAGCCTAGAAAAATCAAAAAAATATGAAATAAATTACATTGGATATATAATTAAATCTAGAATATTCTAAAATTAATTTCAATGGATTTTGATTAGTTTATTTCTCTAAATTTTGGTTTTTATTGGGAATGTTATTTTACTAATTATCCTATAATTACTCCACTGATTGATCCCAAACTTCTTGTGCCTAATTAGTGGGATGACTCCTACCACTCCTAATTTTTGTGGGATTTATTGGTGGCTTAATTAGGGGAATTGCTAATTCATTTATTAATCACTCCTATAATGTAATTAAACTTAATTAAGAATAATTAGTGGTTTAACCCTCTGATAGAGTCAATTAAGTTTTGATTAAGTGAATATGAGGTTTAGGGAATAATTTTAGGATACTTTCCTTAAGAAATTCCCTAAACCTTTTTCCTACATAATGAAAATCATGCATCATAAAGCATTCAAATTTTCTTAAGTAACTCACTTAGCATTCATCATAAAGTATGCTAAACATTCCCATTTGTATGTATAGATATGCTTAGGAACCATTAATATGCATGTTATGCATGTTGGGAAAGAAATGAAGTGATGTATTTTGTGATTTTATTTCACTTTACTTAATCTTAAAATGCCTTTCTTTTTGGATAGGATTGTTTAGGGAAAATCTAAACTTAGGATTAATTAAAATACATAATAAAACATTCACCAAACAAAACTAAATATGAATCTACTTTAGAAATTACTTAAGGTAGGGAAGGAAAGAGAAGTTCCTCTTCTCTTTTCGCTCTTTATAATACCTAGTAATTAATTGTAGGTTCATTCAAACCTAAACAAAATATCAAATAAAATCAACACAAATAAACTAAACAACTTAAACAAAACCACCCTCTAAGTTGGACATCTTCATACTTAAGAAATCTAAATGTTAAAGCCTTAGTTAAACATACCACACAAACCTCTTAAAGCACACACATTAGGTTAAGTCACTGCTTCTAGCTTTAGGTTAGGACGGTGTATGGCTTGAAGTTTGCTTTTATTTTATGATATTTTATTTTAGTCTGGATTATAGGGTGAATGTGCATAGAATGAATGGTAGGATGATTTAGTCTAATCATTATTTTTTACAGGAGATTATGCTTAAGGGGTGCTATAATAAAAATATAACTGCTTTTGTCGTGCAGGTGCTTATACTCCTAAGCATAATCCAATAGGCCAGGTGGACTTGGATTCCCATGTGTGGGGTGCTAAGTCCAATATACATGCTTGGGATTTATATGGTTTGTTTAGCTAATCTCTATTTTACAGGTGTTAGTTAGATTCACTTTTCCTTTTCATGTAATTTTTACAATTTGGATTTTGGAATGAATGTTATGGGAGATTAGGATGAGTATTGGTAACAAGATCTCATCTTATGCACCATGTGAAGCCTTTGGAGCATCCACATTCCAACCATTCAAAAGAAGGAACCAAAAAAGGAAGGAGAAAGAAGAAAGAAGAAAAGAAGAAAGAAGACCCCCCATAACATGAATTTCCTTTCTTAATTATAAATTAATTCATTTATAATCCAGGTTGTATAAGGGTAGAGCTCGGATACTTAATTTGTTTTTCGGGTTGTGTGGTGGTGCCCAACCACAAATGGCATTTTATTCTTTTGTGTTAGCTTTATAAAATGTGTGATGTTTTGTTTAGCTTGCACATTAAGATGACATGTTTTCTTGTTTATAAAATGCGATGTTGGGTTCTCCAATGGGTGAAAATAAAAATATTATAAAAGAAAATATTTAAAGACTTCATCCTTATCATTTCTATGGTAAGGAAAGGTTCATTCTAAAATAATAAAGAAAAAATAAATCCTTTATAAAAATCTTGCTTTTCTAAAAGCACTCTTTCAAAAATGCACATAATAAAATATTTTGCACAAAAATTTTCCTAAATCATCTTCGTCTAACAATCTTTATGATTGTTATACGTAAGATCATCTTTACAAAAATAAGATTCCAACAATCACATTTTCTAAAAGCACAAATGAGTTTCTCCACCCAATTCATTTTTGGTGAAGGCCTCATTTTCAAAAATAAAATTTCAATAATGATGTTTTGAAAAGCACAAAATTTGAAGTTTATCCATTCAATACATTCAAATATGTCGAATGGGTGTCACATCTCCAAACAAAAAAAAGTATTACTACTTTGAAATTCCATTCAACACATCCCACATATGTTAAGTTGTAATTTTCACTTTTTCAAAAAAAACAAAACCAAATTTTTTAAAAGCACATGTGAAACACCTCCATTCAATATGCTCACATTTATTGAATGGATGTTTCATTTTCAAACAAAATCAAAAATAAATTTTTCAAAAAGCACATGTGAAACACCTCCATTCATTATACTCACATTTATTGAATGGATGTTTCATTTTCAAACAAAAATAAAAAATGAACCTTTTAAAAGCACATGTGAAACACCTCCATTCAATATACTCACATTTATTGAATGGATGTTTCATTTTCCAACAAAATCAAAACAAAATTTCAAAAGCACATATGAACCTCTCCATTCAATATACCCACACTTATTGAATGGAAGTTTCACTTTCAAATAAAACTAAATTTTCCAAAAGCACATATGAACATCTTCATTCAATATAGCCAAATTTATTGAATGAAGATTTCATTTCCAAATAAAATGATATTATTTTGAAATCCCACTTAACATATTCCACATATGATTAGGTTGGGATTTCCTCTTTCAAAAAGCAATAATCACACACAAAATATACATCTTTGGAAAATGAAACATAATTGATTTCCATCTTACATACCCAAATGTGTTAAATGGAAATCTCTTTTTAAAAATCAACAAAAATAAAACTTTTCAAAACATATTTGGAACTTCATTCTAGCATGCCCATTTGCTAAAAAGAAGTCTCCCTTTCCTAAAAACAAAATTTGAAACACACTTTTTGAAATTTCATTTAGCATACTTAAATTTGCTAAGTGAAATTTCCATTTCAAAAAATTTCTAAAAACACTTTTGGAACTTCACACTTTAGCATACCAAATTTGCTAAAGTGATGCCTCCATTTTCAAAACAAAACCAAAACACAAAAAATTTTAAACACATCTTTTTGAATTTCATTTAGCATACTCAAATTTGCTAAGTGAAATTTCCATTTCACAAAATTAAGTTGAACTTCATTTTTAGCATATCGTATTTTCTAAAGTGAATCTCCACTTTCAATCAAAAATAAATCAAAATAAAAAAGAAACACATTAGGATTCCCTTAGCATACTTAAATTTGCTAAGGATCCTACTTTTCAAAAACAAATCAAAATAAAAAAGAAAAACATTAGGATTTCCTTAGTATACCCAAATTTGCTAAGTATCTTATTTTTCAAAAATCAAAATATCCAAAACAAATGAAATACTTTAGGATTTTTTTTAGCATACTGAAATTTGCTAAGAATCCTATTTTCAAAAAATTTCCAAAAATAAAACACACTTAGGTTCTTCACTTAGCATACCCAAATTTGCTAAGTGGGAATTTCAATTTTCAAAATCACCAATAATTCACATGATAAAGTAACCAAAGAAAAAGAAACAATTATTTTCAAACACCTCACTTAGCATACCCAAATTTGCTAAGTGAGTGAATTCCAAAATATCAAATCAAAATAAAACCAATTGACCCTTCCTTTAACATACTCAAATTTGTTAAAGGAAAGGGTCCTCAATTCAAAATCTAATTTCAAAATATGAGCCTATGGAAGCATCTTTCTAAAAATATTTGAACTCATTTTCAACATACCCAAATTTGTTGAAAGTGGATTTCATATTCAAAATTCCTCTTCCCAATCAAATCTCTAAATCTTCTCTAAATCCATTTGTATTCCACTTAACACTTCCAAGATGTTGGTTGTGGGTTCAAATTTTAAATTCAAATTCAAAAGTCAACAAAATAAAAATCTGATCCAAGATTGTTTCCAACAATTCTTAGATCGCCTTGATTAGTTTTCAATTTTAGTTGACTATAATGGTAGCTTCATATGTATGTTTTCCCCATGGCATGGACTTGGCCTGATCTGCCAATCCCCCTAAGTGATTACCCATCTCATCCATTTCAGAGGTTTGAGGGCAAGGATTCCCGTGAGGGCACTCCCCTCATAATAGTAGGACTGTCAAGAAGTCGGGTCATTCAAATTGATTTGCCACACTCGATATCCCCTCAAAGAGGAAGGCAATAATAGCTTCTCCAAGAAGTGCTCAAAGATCAACACCAATCTTAATGCATCTTATGGTTTCTCGTGCTTCCCTAGTGATGGCTAGCACCCACTCATTAGCACCCTTAAAGGGTAAGACTCCTCTGATCCCAAAAATTGTCTCCCCAGCTTTTGAGGTTGGGTCTAGCTCTTACTCCACTCACCCTACTAGGACTCAGAGGAGAAACAAAAACTACATGATTAAGCGGTACCATACATGAATTGCTAGGGAGATGGAGGCCGCTACACTGTCAATTGTGGAGGAGTTGGCCACTCTGATTTCCCTGTTGGTTACAGTGAACCCATTTCATCCTCTCTCTAGGTTTGATAGAGAGGATGCTAGGAGGATCCCTACTTCACATCCACCGCCATCAGCATGCCCAAGAGGAGTAGGAGGTTGTATGCACTCATTCACGCTAGTTGGCGGGCTTATGGACAAGTCCGTGGCTCAATTTGACTTGAGATCTTTATCCCAGCAGGGGAAACATTCGGAGGAGAGGCCGTGGAGGTCCATACTACAGCTCATATCACTAGCCGAGAGGTTTGGAGGTCGTGGCCTCTACACTCATTAATTTTCCTGATCGGCATGCTACTCGTGCCGATCATAGAGACAATATTCTGCTTATTGGGATGACCCATCATAGGAGAAGGGTCCTGTGAGAGGTGGTGTCCACCACACCGCCTACCCGCATCCATCATCACTTTCATGTTCCAACATCTCATTTGAAGTCCATGAAAGCCACATCCAAAGAGAAGCAGACCACTTTTGTGATCCAACTACGGCTAAGAAATCCTATTCCATCTACACTGCCTACTATGGTGAGGCCGAGGTCTCTGCACTTCTCCCTAGAGGGGAAGGAATCGACCTCAAGCATAGTATCCCCCTTCACCAACCATCAAGATAGTAAGATCTGAGATGACATGGTTGTAGAGGGAGGAGATGACAGCCTAGTTGCACCCATGATAGTAGAGCCTCCTAGGAGTGTCACCCCTTTCAAAGTCAGTGACAATCAGGAGTGTGTCTCTTCTAGTGAATACAATCCTCATAGGATTTATTCTTTAATAGTAGGGGAGGTCCGGTGCCTCTCAGTACATGACAGTGATCACACCGGTTAGCCAAAATCATTTGTGCCTATTCAGATTGATCGTTCTCTAGAGGACATAGTGACACATTATCTTATGGAAAAGAAAGAGATTCTAGGGTATGATTGGTATGATGATGAGAAGACCAGCTTCGATCCCAATGAAGATGATTTGGTGGGAGACTCACCAGGGGTTTGCATGGTAGATACCAGAGGATCGCTCCTCAGAGAGCAGCAGACTAGGGAAGATGATGAGGCTGAGCAAGAAGACACAGCCCAATTAGCTCAACACCTCTGATATCAATTAAAATAGATAGATAGGATGGCGAGATAGCTTTAGGACTTATTAGCAGTAGTCTCAGTACTTCAAAAATAAGTACCAACAGTTCATCCTACCATAGCTGGGATCGGTCAGCCTGAGTTAGTGCATGTCTTGGACCTAGCCAAGACTTTACCTCCCGTCGAGCAAGGTAGCACTAGCATGTATAGGAAGGTAGTGGAAAGTACCTCCATACACTAAAAAGATATAAAGTCCATGGTTGAGCAGTAAGTGAAGGAAGCATAGGCACAAGCCCGAGGAGGTTCATCGGTTCTAAAGGGTAGACCCTAACCGAAGGAATTTGATGCAATCCAATATCTCAAGGGTTTTGCCACCCAGGATTTTGATGGATGCAAGTAATGCTGCTATTGCTTCATCATAGCTCAGGGATATCTTTTGATTGAAACTTAGTTCAAGAAGATATTTGTTGAGTTGGAGCAACTCTTTATCAAGAGGTTTCGGAGCTCACAGTGATTGGTGATCTCATTGTAGCACAACAACACCCAGGTGAGTCCCTTGTTGACTACATTCTCAGATGGCATAATCTGAGTATGAAATGCGAGATGTAGCTGTCTGAGTAGCATGCTATTAAGATTCTTCTAAAGAATATCCATGGCCAGGTCACCTTCATGCTTAAGGGCTTCACCATCAAAACCTTTGAGAAGTTAATCAACAAGGTGACTTATTTACAAGGAGAGGCCAAACAGTTTCCTTTTCAAGACTAGTTGCCCAAAGCAAAGTCGCAGAAGGTCTATGAGAAGAAGCTGAGAATAGTGACAGCAGTATATAAGGGGAAGCAACCAGCTAGAGATCAGTCTGAGAGACCATGACCTCAGCAACCTTCACTTCCACCTCCTTTGCCACCATCAAGGCAGCCCTACCGGTCGCCATAGTAGCCTCCATGGCCTACTCAACCTCCTCAGCCATATCATCAATAGCAACGGCACACATATTCGCCGCCAGGTAGTTATGGTCCACCTACTCTTTTAGTTAAGCTTAACAAGCCTTACTCATTTAAGAGGAAGGTAATCAGGAAGATCTTTAAGAATCTTTTAAAGAAGTCTAATTTTTAGCTACCTGAACCTAGGAGACTAGAGGAAGTGGATAAAAGTCATGATTCTAACTTTTGCCCCTACCACTGTATGCTAGGTCATGTTTTGGAAGATTGCTTCACCTTCAAGGACTGGCTTGAACATAATTTCAAGATGGGTGCTATAGTTATCCCGAAGGAATACCTTGTGGAACAACCATCCAATTCCATTTGGGTAATCCTTAGGGATACGTGCGATCTCTCTAAAACCAAAGAAGGTTGGGATATCTCCTTATCCAAAACCTCTAAAAAGATTATTCAAAAGATCAAGAAACTTTCCTTGTAGGTGCTTGAGCCATCTCAAACCTCCAATATCATGGAAGGTTTGCAAGTTGCTAGTGCCAACTCAAAGAAAGGGGGAGCTCAACCAGAGCCTATGCCAGCATGGGATAGTCTAGTAGCACAACCACTAACTGAGTCCAGTCTCCAGTCTACCATTGCAGCTACCACATTATAGACTTCTCCTAGTTCATCTAGCTCTTCTTCTTCTACTAGTAGAACTCTTGTATCAATGAATAAGGGCAATACCCCTCTTATTTCACTTTTTTGTAGCTTCTATCAAATCTAAAAAATTGAAGAATAAAGGTAGCTTGAATTAAATCTATGTCACTTTTGATGGGTTATCTTCTTCTATTCCTAATGATAACTCTTCAAGTCAAAATAACTATAATAATTCCAATCTCCTCTTCGAGAGAGTCATTCACTAAAATACTGTTCACCTCTTGAGATAGACTTGGAATCATCCGATTTTGAGGGTCCCATAGGAGAAGCTAGGTGAGCACGATAGAACTTTCCATTGCCCTACAGAGATATCATCAAGTCAACCTCAGAGTGGAAGGTTCACCAGGGCAGCACCTCAAGATAGAGGGAAACAAGTCATTGGTATAGAGGATCGAGAAGCCCTCCATAGGATGCTCCACCCTTGGATATGCTTGTGGAGGATCAGCCCAAGGTGGACTATAATGTTCTCTCTCATCTAAGAAAGTTGCCATCTAAGCTAAGCATATACAATGCCATTATCTTAATCAAAGAGATGAGAGAATCATTAATCAAGGCTCTCATTGATCTTGAGATATGCTTAGCTCAGCTAACCGCTATTAGTAAAGAGGCACATTACACAAAAGAAGCCCAGGGGATTACTTTCACAGATGAAGACCTTCTTCTGGGAGACTTGGAGCATAACCGTCCCCTCTACATCATAGTTGACATGGGTAGACTTGCCTGCTAGTTCTCATGATCTAGGTGCATTGATGAACATTATGAGTCTAAAGACCCTTATATTTGAGGATCGACATCTCCACACCCGAGGAGATGGATGATGTTGAGAGGATTCAATGAACAAGGTGAGCGGGCTTTAGGTTCCATAGTGTTACCTTTGGAGATAGGTGACTGGAAGAATGAAGCCAAGTTTTATATCATTGATTCAAAAAGTTCATTTACTGCTTTGCTTGGTAGGCCTTGGATACATCAAAACATGATAATTCCATCCTCCCTCCATGAGTGCATCAAGTTCAAAAAGGATGGGATTGAATAATGGTCAATGGAGATGAAAAGCCATTTTCAATTAGAGAGGTTTAGATTTATGAGGATGCAAACCACTATCTTCCTCAAAGCACCCTTTCTCATGAACTTGGAAAAATTCAAATGCAAATGCAAAAGAAAAAGAAGAAAAAGAAAAAGCAAAAGAACTAGAAAAGAAAAATGGACATCCAAGTGAACAAGAAAGGGGAATTGAAGAAGAAATAGATCCGCATATCACATTCCACCCACAGTTCATTCCATCATATGGACATGTGGGTAGATGGTTCACCTCCACCTCAAAAAAAGGAAAGGTAGAAATGTGGTAGAGGTGGAAGACTCCACTGGCCATCACCAAAGGTTATGTTATGAGTACTTACTATTCACATAGACTTGGAATCTAGCTTGGAGGATGAGTCTAATGTGATTAACATACCAACCAACCCCTCTCAGCGGGTTCCATTGAAGGTGACTTTCAATCCAGACAGAGATGAAGACTAGGCCTCAAGACAAAGCAAAGTATTAGAATTAGGTTTATGTGAGACTATCAGGCAGCAGCTGAGAACCTTAGCTCTAACCTCACTTTTATTTCAAAAGGTTGAAAGTTTAGTAGTTAAGGAAGCCCCTAAGTCTTCCAATGATATGAAGCTAAAGAGATTCTTTTTGGGATCATCATCCTCAAGTCCTAGATGTAGAACTTGAGGAGGATACATTTAAAGAATTAATGGAATTACCATTTGACTTTTACTCACATTATGTTCATAATCTTATACAGAAAGGTTTAGTGCCTCATACATGATACAGGTTAGAGTACTTTGAAAAGCTATGGAATAATACATGCAAGGAAGCACAATCAGATTGGGATCATCGATGATGACTCTTAGTTACCAATCATTTGGAGTCTAATAGGTTCTTTTCAAACAAGACCAACTCTTATGAAAATTTATTAGAAACCTGATGATCGGATGATCTCCAAATCAAAGATGCACCAAATTTAAAGAGAGAAATCCATTCAACAATTGACAAGCTTAAAGAAATCAACCTCGGATAAGAAAATTCATGCCCATAAGTTCCATTACTAAATGAAGAAGAAACCAATGACTAAGTTATCTATTGACTGAGTTTAAAGACCGCTACATGGAGGAAAAAAAGCCTAGATTATCTCCAACGAAAGTCCATAAGCTAATAATAAAGCTTACCATGTCAAGCAAGCTTAGGCATGCGATTAGAATTGAACAACGTCATTTCAAGTCAAGAAATTAATCGATATTATTTTATCAAAAATATCCTACCGTTAAAAAGTCATACCAAGAAAAGAAGAATGGCCAAAATATGCATCGATTTCGGAATTTAAACAAGGCATGAAGGATGAGTTTCCTCTATACGAATTAATGATGGACATCACCATTCGCGTCTTCTCTCTTTCATGGATGGATCATCTCAACAACCAAATCAAGATGTCTCCCAAGATGAAGGAAACACTACTTGAACCCCAATCAAATATTTTGTTATAGGTCTGCCTTTCGCCTTAAAATGCGGTGATACCAATGCCATGACTGACATCTTCAATGAACTCATCCATCATCAAGTTGAGTTATGTTGATGATCTAGGGAAAGAGAAAATAATACCATCTCTTTGACTTGAGAGTAGTTTTCAAACGATTAAGATAATATAACCTCAAAATTAATCTAAGTGTGCATTCAGTAGTGAAATTCCTGGGTTTGACACACTTGAATAGAAATAGATCCAAAAAGATCAAAGTTATCTTAGAAATGCCACTTCCTAAGTGTATGAACAAGTAGATTTAGAAATTCAAAGATAAATTTAGTAACCAGGTGTTAAATCAAAAGTGTTTGAAAGCATTTATTAAATCTTTCAAAAGATGTTTGGTAAGTTATATGAGGATTTAAGTCTTATAATTAAATAATAATATTTTTAAAATATAAAAAATAAATAACTAAAAAAGTGTGAGTGAACTATAAATTGGCCTCTAAAAATATTATAATTTAGTTAAGTAAGAATTTGATCAAAGGGGTATCATTCAAACTTAAACTAAACTCAAAGACAACCAAGTTCATGATATTAGTATGAAGGAATAATTATATTATAGATAGATTAACATAATTATAAATTTATAAATTGTACATTTAAATATATTATAATAAAATCATTTCCTTTCTTGTACAAATTGAATTTAGATATTATTGCCTTTATTATACAAATCCTAGAGATTTTAATTATAATTATAAATTTTTATTACGTATTATTTAGATAAATATATTAAAATATTTAGTTATAATTTTATGAAGATTTACATATATACCATAATTCATATTTATGTAAGAATATTTATCAATATTTTATTCTTGAAAATATATTTCACATGATAAAGATAATGATATTTATGATGATATATATATATATATATATATGCAGATATGATATATATATATATATATATATATATATATATATATATCTATATATATATAATAATCAAAATGCGATGGTCAACAATGAGTCTACTTTGGGCTATTAATCATCACCATGAGTCTTATTTGCTTTCCTTCTTTACCAATGAAGTCTGATGCGATAGACATGATCAGCGATCCGTGAAGAAATACATGATTGAGTTCTGAAGCAAGTGCCATATGTGCCATTTTCAAATTAAGATATATAAATTAAACTGCAACTTTGATTAGATTTACCTAAAGGATTTAGTAAATCAGTTTTTTGGGACAGAGAGATCTAAAAGTCAAGAAACACTCAAGAGTTTAACTCAACTGATCCTTCCAAGGATGATGTATCTAAGACACTTTATTTCCAACCTCGGGAGATGCAAACCTTCAAGACTTATCAAAAGGATGCCAAGTTCAAGTGGGACAAGTGTCAACATGCCTTTGAAGACATCAAGCGAAGAAGCACCAGGAGCCTATCTGCAGCCACTCATCCTCTACACTCGATTGGATGACTCTATGTTTTGTTCCCAAGCCAATGATGAAGGGAATGAGAATGCTCTCTAGTACCTCAGCCATCATCTTATTCCTAGTGAAGTGAACTACCCACCTATTGAGAAACATTGCCTAGCTTTGATCTTTGCCTCTCAAAAGCTGGGGCACTACATGCTTTCTCATAAGGTGCACTGGATCTCCAAAACTAATTCACTACAGTATCTCATGACACATCCAATGCTATCCAGATGTTTGGCATGATGGTCCATGATCTTCTCACAATTTGATATCACATTCATACCCCTCCGTGCGATAAAAGGACAAGCACTACTTTAGAAGACACACACTGTGATTCTCCACTTAGTGATTTCGATGAACAAATCATGAACTTAGGGAGGTTGACACCAATGGGAGATGTATTTTTATGGTGCGCTTTTCCATAAAGGGGAAGCACCATGATCTATTCTTTCAGGAAAGGTAAGAATAGTTCTCCTAACTATAGACTGTGATGTGATGAGATTCTCATACTATCTATCCAACCCCTACACCAACAATGAAGCTGAGACCAAGGCTTTGATTATCGGTCTCGAGTTAGCCATCACTATCAGTGTCAAGAGCAACAATATTTTTGGGGATTCTCAGTTGATCATCAATCAGATTATTCAAGTCATACAAGGTTCACAAACCCAAGCTTCATCATTACAACGAGTATACCATGAAACTGTTGACCCAAATTCCTAAAGTCACCATCTACATGCAGAGAAAATGAGTAGATGTTTTGGCCAAACCCAAAGAATTCCTAAGATGAGTCCATTTCAACAAGGATCCAAAATAGACAAGTCATATCCCTTATCGATGCGGAACTCATCAAGAAACTTTTTCTTGAAGGGGAGGTTGTCGTTGCCTATAAGAATAAGGAGCTGGATTGGAGGTAATCGTTCATAGATTATTTCAACATCAAAAAACTACCTCAAGAAAAATCATAAGCCCATTAGGTGAAACAGAGAGCTCTCTCCTATGCTCTTGTTAATGGCACCCTATACCGACGGTCCTTTGACCAAATGTGGTTATACTGCTTAGACAAACACGAAGCCCATGACATTGTAACCCAGGTACATTCAGGTCTATGAGGAGAACATCAATCAGATCTAAAGATGAAGATGAAGATCAAGAGATTATGATACTACTTATCATCAATAATTATAGACTGCATAGATGTAGCTAGGAGATGCCATCAGTGTCAGATGCACGGTATGGTCCTCCACCAACCACCCAACATTTTACACCCTACATTAGCCTCATGGCCATTAGTGTGTTGGGGTACTGACATTGTGGGTCTGATCGATCCTCCTTCTTCCAATGGGCTTTGGTTCATCTTAGCTGCCATCGACTACTTTTCCAAGTAGGTGGAGGCAATCCCACTCAAAGAGGTCATCGTGCTTCAATTTTTAGAACCATATCATATAGGTTGGGTGCCTCAAATTATATACCTAATGGTACTAAAAGCACCAAGATTAACAACTTCGCTGTGAAGACAGATATTGGAGATACTCTACCATCTACTACCCCAGAGCAAACGACTTAGTGGAGCATTCAACAGAACTCTCATCCAAATATTAAAGAAGATTCTTAATGACAATAAGCAACGGTGGAACGAGCAGTTGGTTGAAGCCTTGTGGGCCTTCCACACCACATACTGAACTCTAACTCAATCTTCCCCATTTTTCTTAGTGTTTGAGTTTGAAGCTATTCTACCTTTAGAAGTTCAACTCCCATCACTAAGGATATCATTAGGTAGCAAGATCACTACAGAGCAGAATACAAAGTTGCGGTTAGAAGAGCTTGAAGGTTTAGAGGAGAGTCACCAATGAGCATGCCAGAACCTCAAGTTGTAGATGGCTAAAATGATTCAAACTCACAATAAACTGGACCATCTTAGGTCTTTTCGAGTAGGAGAACTTGTGTTAGTCCTAATAAGACCAATTATTGCTTGTGAAAAGATGGGAGGCAAGTTTGAACCCACTTGGGAAGGCCCCTATGTCATAGAAAGGTCTACCAAGGAGGATCTTATCAGCTAATTGATTATAAAGGGGAACACCGGATGCTTCCAATTAATAGGCTCTCTCTAAAGAAATATTACCCATGAAATAAATCGTGTTTGAAAATAATTCTAACAATCAATAAAAATCTGATTCCATCTCATCAAAATCTTCTCTTCTTTCGAAGCATTATTTGTTTGTCTTGTGAATCCACCGTGACGTGTTTAGGGTAGGTGTAAGAGTCCCCCAGTGGCATCCTATCCCTCTTTCACAACACAAACATAATCTCCCAGCACTATTATAATAGGTGCAAGAGAACCCGAGAGCATCCTATTTCGAGTAGCACAACTAAGTTAGGTGTGAGAGAACCCAAGCGACATCCTTTCTTAGTTGGAATTACCAGTTTTCATCTGTGGTACCATTTCATCAAAATTCCCAAGTGTGTTCAGGGTAAGTGTAAGAATCCCCAAAGGCGTTCTATTCCCTTTTTAACACATGCATAAAAATAAACACAAATCTTTTATCTCAAGCTATTTTGATGTGGGAGCAAGCCCCTTGTGGCACTAACTCATTATTTGTCTACATACCTACTAGTATGTCATGGTCACTTGTTTGGAGGATGTGAATCCATGTGCTTTCTTCCTAACTTGACCATTAAAAACCAATTAGCACCTTGTTAGTATGGTAGACTTCATTGCCCAACCAGTAAGCTACCTCATGTTGATTTTTAAGAAGATGTGAGTCCTCAAGCATTATTCTTGAATTAATCATCATGATCTAACTAGGTCAAGTATATTTGAGGTTTAGGATAAGTCCCTCTGAGTCCCCTTTCCTCTTGACTACATTTGAGTTGATATAAGTCCCCTAGTGGCATTCACTCAGTAATCACCCTAGGTCGGATGGCATTTGTCAAGAAGATAATAATCCCAATTAGTTCCATTATTTGTGAGTCCCGAGCATTCTTCTAGTTAATTGCAAATCGATGGGCACCTTGGTTAATGTTCCTAGCATTGCCCGCTAGATACACCACTCTTGGTAAATGTGAGTCCCCATGCTTTTTCCTTGAGTTAGCCACCGAATACCTATTTGATATATATGACTAGCCATGTCATCTTCTTTAGGGTTTTGTATTAAGCCCTTAGAGGCCCCATCCCCTACAGGCATTCTACTTGGATCACATCCTTTGCAACCTCATTTAGACATTACCTAAGTTAATTTTGGATTGGACAGTCCCCCTTTCCTAGTAGCCACCCTTGTGGTTAGAGCATTTGTTCAACGGATGCACAAATTTTCCCTTGGTTCAGTAAATCTAAGATAAGTATATGTTGATATAAACTCCTTCTCAATTTGATCCCTTGTAAACTAACAGGGTCCACGATAAAAGAGTAAACAAAACAAATAAATTTAATTGCCAGATTAGAATTCAAGCCCCCTTTTCCCATGTAGGCATCCTCTTGGCAAAGCATTTCCTATAGGAATTGCGACTACTGGTTAAGATAAGTCCCGTCGACTCACTCCATAGTCACCCTTAGGTTGAGTTCAATCTATTTTGATTAAGAGCAGGTTACCTCGACAGTCATTTTGCTTTGGAAGATGTAAGATTATGACGCATTCTTTCTAGCATGATTATCACAAATCGACGGCAGCCTTAGGTCAAGTTTGAATTATTACCCAAAGCAACTGATCACCCCAGTGGTCTTTTGTAGTTGAAGATGTGAGTCCCTGATCTTTCTTCCTTTTAATTGATCATTACAAACCGAAAGGCACTCCTTCAATCGGATAGTTCTCCCATCGGTCTGGAAGCTATTCCCTTTAGTTCAGTAAATTTGAGATAGGTCTAGGCTGATATAAGCTCCTTCTCAGTATGATCCATCACAAACCAACAGAATCCATCAAAACAAATCTAAAAATAAAATTAATTTTGACTATATTTGAGTTGATCTAAGTCTCCCAGTGGCATTCACTCAATATTCAGCCCTAGGTTGGTCTCATTCTGTTGCTTTGCTAATAGATTACCTCAACATCTAGTCCCTACTTTGGAGGATGTAAGTCTACTACATTTTCTTCTTAGTACATTGGATGCATGAAAGGCATCCCTTTGGTTGGCCAGTCCTACTATGTGTTTAGTAGACTACCCCTTTGGATTGGTAAATCTGAATTAGGTCTAGGCTTCCATAGCTTCTACTTAGTGCAATCCATCACAAACCAACAGGGTCCATCTCAAAAATCCAAATCTAAAAAATTGAAATAAATTCAACCCTCTTCCCTAGTGGAACTTTCTCCCCTATGAGACTCAAATCAAATCAAACCCCTCATCCCTTTCTGGATGACTTGAACCTGCTTCCCTAGTGGAAGGTTCACATACTCTATCCCTAGTGGATTCCTCCTTCCTCTCTTATGTCCTTGACATAAGTAGAGTCACATTGCATTAAGTTTTGGATTCCTTCTACACCTCGGGTTAGGAGTAGATCATCTCTATTAGTGCTTGTGATCGTTCGGTGTTGTTGATCTTTTTTATCAACACCAATACGTGTGGTGTTCCTTGTCAGTCACACCACACCTATGTTGACCTCATTTTTAGAATGAGTTCTCAACCCCTCCATATTAGACATAGGACTTCTCTTAGACTTTAAGAGATCCTTAGTCTTAAGATACATCTAGTGATTAGGTGGACACTCAACCTAACCCTAGAAACTTAGAAGAGTTAGCCATAAGAATAGGTCATGCCTTAGGGATGTTAGGAAAATGCCCCTATGAAAACTTTCCTTACTTCCTTCCTTCAAGTCAAACTCTAAATCAAATCAACATGAAACCTAAATCAATTTTAGCCTAATTGATTTTCTCCAAACTCAAATCAATGCCATAGGATTGAAACCCATGATTGAAACCCATGATTAAAATTCCAAATTCCAAATCTTGTCTAAGTCCTTTTGATTTTCCTTCATGGACTTAGCCAAAATCATCATTAAATCAATTCAAATTCATGAAATTTTCTCATAACTCATTTATATCCTCATTTATATTCACATATATAAATGAAATATAAATTCAAATCAATCAAATCAAATCCAAAATTCAAATTCCTAATTCAAAATCCTTCTTAAGTCCTTAATCCTCTCTTAAGGACTTAGCCTAAAAATCATCTTCAATCAACTCAAACTCATGAAATTTTCTCACAACTCATTTATATTCTCATTTATATTCACATATATAAAAGAAATATAAATTCAAATCAATCAAATCAAATTCCAAGTTGAAATTCCAAATTCCAAATCTTTCCTAAGTCACTTTAATTTTCTCTTAAGGACTTAGCCTAGATCAAGTTCAAATCACTTCAAACTCATGAAATTTTCTCATGACCCATTTATATTCTCATTTATATTCACATGTATAAATGAAATATATTTCAAACAACAAAAACCAACTCCAAAATTCAAGTTCAAATTCAATCAAAATAACTTAAGCCTTTCAAGTCAAATTTTTGAACTTAGCCAAATCAACTTCAAATCAAGCCAAACTCTTGATTTTTCCTATATGATTTAATCAATCTTTCAATCATGAATCCAAATAAATTACAAACTTCAATCACTTAACCAAAACTCAATTGAAAAATCAAGCTAAAATCCATTTCATGTTCACCTTTGAACTTGAAATTGCTAAATGAATCAAAACCCATTTGACTTCAAACCACTTGCAAATGAATTTATATTTCAATCATAAGTCTATATGTAAGTTCAATCAAACTCAAATCAAGCTTTGACCAAACCATTTGACCCACTTAGGCTCACTTGACCCAAAGTGACCTAAAGTACCCTTATGAGCTAAATTTTAATCCTAACCAAATTGGATTGAATCAAACTCACCTAAGCCTCTCATCATGATCAACAATCATCATGATATGATCAATCACTCAAATTAGGTCAAATCAAGTCAAACCTAAGGGTTGACCAAGTCAACACTTAGCCAAAATGAACCCAACATAGCCAAAACCCACCATAGGCCAAATTAATTAAAACCAATGATCTAAGTTCATTCATGATCAATGTTTAAACTTGACCAAGTCAACATTTGAGCCTAACCTAGCCCAATTGGCCACTTGACCCAAGTTGACCCAACTTAACCTAAAAGTCAAAATGTGTCAAAACTTGATCTAAGCCAAATTGATTGAAACCAATGAGTCAAGTTCATTCTAAATCACTTGAACTTGACCAAAGCCTCAATACCAACTAGACCAACAGCCCAATTGACCTTAAACTTGACCTAAAATCATTGAGCCAAATTCAAACTTAACCAAAACTGATTGGAAACAAAGATATTAATCCACTTCATATGACCAACCAAACCTAAACCTACCCATGACCTTGCTCAAATAGGTCAAATTGGTCAACTTGACCCATTTGACCTAAATGAACTACATTGAACCAAATTCAAACCTAAACCAAATTGAATCAGACCAAAGCCACCAAAACATTTCAAATAATCATATGAACTTGACCCAACCTTTGGTTTGACCCAATTTGACCAATTAGTCAAGTTGACCCATTTTGACCTAAATAGGTCAACCTGAGCTAAATTATATCAAACAAACTCTAAATTTAATGAAACTTGGCCAAACCTATTTTCTCAACATACTAGACATACCCAAATTCAAAATCAGTCAAATGACCATTTTACCCATAGGCCATAGGATAAATTTTGGCCAATTCTACTTGCCAAACCAACCATGTGCATGAAAATGGCCACATGGCAAACCTTCTCCCACTCAATTGAAGCACATGGGGAGTTCACCATTCCACTCCCTGGCCAAAACCAAACTCAAAGACACTCCTGACAGCCTAACAAACCCACTCCTTGTGGGCAATTGGATTAAAATGGCAAAGGGATGCTAGGGCGTCTGATTGCCAAAGAGGGAAATATACTCCCCCTAATTCATTTGAATTTCCTTCCTCTGATTGAAGCAGGGAACTCAAAGCTTTAGAGAGTTTTCCCAAGCTTCCTAGAGAGGATTTGAAATCTCCATTCTGGTTTCATCACTTTGAAAATAGAGACTAAAAAATTCCAACTTACTCACACATCAAACCAACTCAATTTCTTCTTCAAGCATCAGACCAATCAAGCTTACCTAAGTTCTTTCCCAAGCTCCAAAGGCAAAGGAAGGGTGCCCTAGACCAAAGCCGAGCTCAAGGCAACGGGGGGTGGTCCATAGAAGCATCCACTCCTCAAGAGCTCAAACTTTTAGCAAAGCTTCATCTCAACCAAACGAAGCTTCTCTAAGGGAATCGAGCAATGGTGATCACCTAAGATGAGGTTAGCCATTTTTGAGCTTAAATTCAATGTGGTTTGGAGCTTTGTGAAAGAAATTTTATGCACACGTTTTTTAGATGTGATCTAGGATGCATGATGAAGGTGTTGGCCAAGTTCTAGCCCAATTTGAGCTCAATCAAGCTCGGATCATGGCCTAGAACATGGATCCCCTTTCCTGCAGAAAATTATAGGGACGGATCTCTAGCTGTCCATCAGCACATTTTGGATGGACGATCAAGATTAAAATACATAATATCTTTATTTGTCTTCCTCAGATCTACGACATTAATTTCAACCGTATGATCCTTGATCAGACGGTTGAGGAGAAAGCGCCAGAAGGCAGCCACGCTAAAGACACTATGATGTGATACCACTGGCTACGCCGCATGTAAAGCTCATGCCGCATGTAAAGCGCATGCCGCATGTAAAGCGCATGCTACATGTAAAGCGCATGCAGCATCAATGGCATACATGGCACTAGCAAGATTAATAATGTGATTAGGGATTATTTAGTTCCTAATTAATCACCAAAACTTCTAAAATTCATATCTCAACATAGAAAAATCAAAAATATATATGAAATAAAATGCATTAAAAAGATAATTGAACATAGAATATTCTAAAATTGATTTTGATTGATTTTGAATAGTTCTTTTCTCTGAATTTAGGTTTTATTGGAAATTTTAATTGCTAATTACTCACTAATTAATCCATTGATTAATCCCAAATTTCTTGGGTGTAATTAGAGGGATGACTTCTGCCTCCACTAATTTTCTTGGGGTTTATTGGTGGCTTAATTAGGCGAATTGCTATTTCATTCTTTAATCACTCCCTTAATGTAATTAGACTTAATTAAGAGTATAATTAGTAATTTAACCCTTTAATTGAGTCAATTAAGTTTTGATTAAGTGAATGTGAGGTTTAGGGAATAATTTTAGGATACTCTCCTTAAGATATTTCTTAAACCCCCTTTATTCCTTAATCTTACCTTAATTAAAGGTTAATTCACTAATTATCCCCCTTAATTAATTTCATAAAATTCTAAAACTTTTTAGAACTCAATTAATTCTTCTTGGGTAGATGCTTATGTGTTAAAGAGCCTACATACAATTAAGGAAATCAAAATTCAACTCATATGTGTGAGGGGTGTTTTGAAATTACTTAAGTTAAATCCCTAACTTTAATTAATCATTAATCATGAGCCAAATTGCTTTAGGCCCTTTTCCTCCTAGGTGCATTACTGATTTAAATTCCTTATGTGATTTTATATCATCTCATTGGCCCATAATTATTTGATTAACTATGGTAAGGTAGTGTAGCTAAGGGGTAATTAACATGCTTAATTCATACCTTAACCTAATCAAAACATAAAATGAATCTAATCACCTAAAAATTGAACAAAAATATCAAACACATGTGGGAATGGGTTAGGAAAAACAAACTCACCTCACATTTTCCAAATTAAATCAAACTCAAAATCAAATAAAAATCACATTAAACAAACTTTGATTTGTTTAAAGCTTTCTTATTTCATAACATTGTCTTTAGGAATCAATTAAGGTGAATGTGTTTACATCCTTTCATTACTTTAGTTCTTTCCTAACATGCTAAATGTGTGTGTCATATGATTTCATACATTCATGCTTTTCAAAAATTAAATTTAAAATGAAAATGTTTCCTTTATGTCAAAATGCATGTTTTGGCTAAAGTAAGAATATGAGTGACTATTATCACTATTAAATCCAAATTATTTTCAAAATATATGAATCAATTATCAAAACTAAAAGTGGTTTACTTATATCTTACTTATAATCTTGCATGTGAGTAAAATATAAGGATGTGCTTAGTGTAGTTTTCCTTCGCCTCTCTTTTGGTATAGTTTTGAATAGGGTTTGGCAAAGTATAGAGTTCATTTGAAAAGAACACAATACTTATCTAATTCCATTCATTCCTATACTATGACTTAAGAAGGAAGCCTACACTTGCATATTTAAATTGCATAAACAAACCAAAATAAAACAAATACAAACTTTTACATCTTTCCTTTCCATTAATTTCTTTTGTACACATGCTTGTATTTAAGGAAAGTGGTATATTAGTCTGGACAACCCCGGGGTTGCAAGACTTTAGGTAGTCCCAAGTAGGTCTTGTACCTTACACCCCTGGTCCTAACAATGGTGCCATACTCACTTATGTCTTTCATACATTCATATGTGCATGTGAAAATTGGATAAAAACCCTTTTGCTACTTAATGAAAATCATGCATCATAAACATTCAAATCTTCTTAAGTAACTTATTTAGCATGCATCATAAAGTGTGCTAAATATTACCATTTGGTATGTATAGATATGCTTAGGATTCATTCATATGCATGTTATACATGTTGGGAAAGAAATGAAGTGATGTATGTTTTGTGATCTTAACTCACTTAATTTAATCTCAAAATGTCTTTCTTTTTGAATAAGTTAGTTTAGAGTTCATCTAAACTTAGGATTAATTAAAACACATAATAAAATATTCACTAAATAAAACTAAAACATGAATCCACTTTAGAAATTACTTAAGGAAAGAGAAGTTCTCTCTCTTTCCCTCTCTTACAACTTCATAATAATTGTAGGATTCACTTGAACCCAATCAAACATACACTTAGAATATTCACTTGAACATTCTTATAAAGAACAAAGTCAGGCATATATGGTTTAGAAAACTTGTTTTATGATATATGCAGGTTTAGTCTAGATGTTAGGATATGTATAGAATTAATGATACATGATTTAGTTTAATCATTATTTTGTGGGATTGTGCTTAAGAGAATAAATAAAAATATAAATGCTTTTACTGTGCAAGTGCTTATACCTAAGCGTAATCCAATAGGCTAGGTGGACTTAGTCACCCATGTGTGGGGTGATAAGTCCAATATGCATGCTTGGGATTTGTGAAGTTTATTTAACTAATCTCTATTTTACAGGTGTTAGTTAGATTTACTCTTTCTTTTCATGTATTTTTGCAATTAGGATTTTGGAATGATTATTATGGGGATTAGGATGAGCATTAGTCATAAAATTACATCTTATGTACCATGTGAAGCCTTTAGAGTAACCACCTTCCAACCATCCAAAAGAAGGAACCAAAGAAGAAAGAAGAAAAGAAGAAGAAAGAAGAAAAGAATAATGAAGAAATGAAGCTTGAAGACCACCCAAAATAATGAATTCTTTGCTTAATTGTACTTAATTCATTTATAATCCGAGTTGTATAAGGGTAGAGCTTGGCTACCCAATTTTTTTTTAGATTTGTGCGGTGGTGCTCGACCACAAATGGCCTCTTATTCTTTTACATTAGCTTTATAAATTGATTGATGATTTGTTTAGCTTATGCATTACGATGACATCCTTTTCCTAGTTTCTTCCTTGCTTGAAGTATGGCCTGGATGTGGATTAGGCTCTTAGGAAAAAATAAGTCTTCTACCACATTTAATAATTCAAAACTAAAAATAAAGAACTCATAACCTCACCTAAAGTTTAGGCTAAAATTAAATTAAAAGAATTAGCAACCCCTTAGCTGGATGAGTATTTCTTTTATAACATCATGCACAAATGCATATTATTTTCACTCTTGATTGGGGGTATTCCACCTTTGCTAAAGAAACTTGGCTTGACCTTTGAGAGCCATGGTGGAAACACACCTACTCCCTTCTCGCTAATTTTGGCCAATAATCTTATTTCTCATGTATTAGGCATATGAATCCTATAAGCCTGAGTCAAATAATTATCCAAAAATGAAAATAAAATATAATATGATTTGCATTAGATTAGGTCATTTGAATCATGCCCTTTACATGATCTAGTCTCTTTAAGGAGTGAGTTTAAGGACTTAGTCTCTTTCCAAAAAAATAAAAGCCTAGTTATCTTGCATAGAGCATATGGCTTGCCTACATGAATTTAAAATAGTAGGAGGAGTTAGTTGGCGGCCACCCCTAGGTGGTTGTAAGTCCAAGCAGTCGGGTGGTTGGTCCTCTCTTGTGAAACTAAACCAAATACTCATTTTTGCCTTAGATTTAGATCGTGTTTTTGGCCCTACCAAAGCTCCCTAAATTTAGTTCTGAGATTTATTCTCCCTTCTATGGGCCATAAGCATAAACCCTCACCTCTTAAGCATTTTCATAATCTTGTGTTGTGGAATCATAAGCCCTAAACTTTTAATAAAAAGTCAACTCAAATGAATAAATCAATTTCAAAAATATAAAGCCCAACCGTAGGATAGTTTGAGATGTTCACTAGGTTTCCTAGCATCATGAACATCTCCTACCTATCTTCCTTTGGCTTTGATAATAACCCTCCTCTTGATCAATCCCATTTGATCTTCTAAAATAAACTAATCAATTGATAGTCCTGCCTATTGAAATCTTTGGAGACAATGATCATTTACCTTAATCGAGAGTATTCCTAAGGGATCTCATTCTTTAGAATGTAATTAACTATGGGGGATTGCCCTTGTAGGAAACTTAATGAACCCAACTTAAAATAAACCCTACTTTACTTTTCCATGTAAAGTAGGGGAAGAATCTTTGGTATACATGCAGACCCATTGTCCTTAGTAGTCCTTGCTAAGGTGATTAGGTCCATTGTAGGGTGGTGACTTCTATCTTTAGAGATAGTACACCTCTCCTTAATGTTGTACCTGATCACCGTCAATAAAAATATCTACGGATCTACGTGGTATCACAAATTGCATAAAAAGAAAGGAAGTATATTTCAATCTTCATTTTATCCCACATAGAGTGAAGATGGAAGTATATTTTTATTATTTAGAAATTCTATTACATTATAAAAATTTCACCACAATAGAATTGGGTAGCAAGATCACTACAGAGCAGAATGCAAAGTTGCAGTTAAAAGAGCTTGAAGGTTTTGGGGAGAGTCGCCTATGAGTGTGTCAAAACCTCGAGTTGTACAAGGCCAAAATGATTCAAGCTCACAACAAGCTAGTCTGCCCTAGGTCTTTCCAAGTGAAAGTCTAAGGAGACCAATTTATTGCCATCAAAAGATGGGAGACAAGTTTGAACCCATTTGGGAAGGCCCCTATGTCATAGAGAAGGCCTACCAAGGAGAATCTTATCAGCTTATTGATTATAAATGGGAACACACGATGCTTCCAATTAATGGGCTATATTTGAAGAAATATTATCCCTAAAAATTATGTTTGAAAATAATTTTATCAATAAAAATTTGATTCCATTTCATCAAAATCTTCTCTTCTTGCATTAGTTTGTCTTGAATGCCATGACGTGTTTAGGGTAGGTATAAGAATCCCCCAGTGGCATCCTGTTCCTCTTTCACAACATAAACATAATCTCCTGGCACTATTAGAATAGGTGTGAGAAAACTCGAGAGGCATCCTATTTCGATTATAATAACTAAGTTAGTTGTAAGAGAACCCAAGAGGTATCATATTCCTATTAGCACATGCATAAAAATAAACACAAGTCTTTTGTCTTGGGCTACTTTGATATGGGAGCAAGCCCCCTGTGGCACTCACTCATTAGCTGCTCTAGGTCGGGTCTACATGCTACCTTGCTAGTATGTCACCCTAGTGATCATTTGTTGGAGGATGTAAGTCCCCACACTTTCATCTTAACTTAACTATTACAAACCAACAAGTGTCTTATTAGTATAGTAGACTTCACTACCAGCCAGTAAGCTACCTCATGTTGATTTTATTTAAGATGATGTGAGTCCCCGAGCTTTCTTCTTGAATTAATCATCATGATCTAACTAGGTTGAGTATATTTAAAGTTTAAGATAAGTCCCCCAGAGGCTCCTTTCCTCTTGACTACATTTGAGCTGATATAAGTCCTTCGGTGGCATTCACTCAATAGTTGCCCTAGGTCGGATGACACCTATCGAGCTAAAGACGGACTATCCCAACAATCAGTTCTGTTATAGGAGGATGTGAGTCCCCGAGCTTTCTTCCTAGATTGATTATTGCAAACTGATGGGCACCTTAGGTTGGTTGATATTAGCTATGCTGACAGCGAGTCATGGATACACCACTCTTGGCAGATGTAAGTCCCCACGCTTTCTCCTTGAGTTGGCCACCGAATACCTTTTGATATATGACTAACCATGTCCTCTTCACTAGGGTTTTGGATTAAGTCCTTAGTGGCCACTCTCCCTGTGGGAATTTTATTTGAATCATGTCCTTTGTGATCCCATTTAGACACTACCCAGGTTACTTTTGGATTGGACAGTCCTCCCTTTCCAAGTAGCCACCCCTTTGGTTGGAGAATTTGTTCAGCAGATGCGTAGATTCTCTCTTGGTTTAGTAAATCTGGGATAGGTTTAGGCTGATATGAGCTACTTCTCACTCTGATCCCTCATAAACTAATAGGATCCACATTAAAACAAAATAAATAAATAAATAAATTCGCTTGTGGATTATGAACTCAAGCCCCAAAGGGCCCCTTTTTCCAAGCAGTCATCCTATCTTTAGGGTAGTGTCAGCAGAACTCCCTAAATTGCCTGACTACCTGAGTTGAGATAAATCTCCAAGTTAGTACTTACTCCGTAGTCACTCTTATGTTGAGTTCAATCTATTTTTCCATAAACAGGCTACCCTGACAGTCATTCTACTTTCGAAGATATAAGACTATGATGCATTCTTTCTAGCATGACTATCACAAACTGACGGGCAGCCCTAAGTCGGGTTTAATTTGTTGCCCAAAGTAACCAATCACCGTAGTGGTCTTTTGTAAGTGGAACACATGAGTCCCCAAGCTTCCTTCCCTTAAATTGATCATTGCAAACTGATAGGCACTCCTTTGGTCAGATAGTTCTCCCATCGGCTGGGAAGCTACTCTCTTTGGTTCAGCAAATTTGAGATAGGTATAGCCTGATATAAGCTCCTTCTCAGTGTGATCCATTGCAAACCAATGGAATCCATCAAAATAAATCTACAAAATTAAATTAATCCTGACTATTCTTGAATTGATCTAAGTCCCCCAGCGACATTCACTCAATAGTCAACCCTAGGTTGGGTTCGATTTGTTGCCTAAAGCAACCGATCACCCCAATGGTTCATTATTTTAGAAGATGTGAGTCCCCATACTTTCTTCCTAACTTCACCAATGCACACCGAAAGGCACCTCCTTGGTTAGATAGTCTTATCTTATGGTTGCTACACTACTCCCTTTGGATTGGTAAGTCTGAGTTAGGTCTAGGCCTCCATGGCCTCTACTCTGTGCAATCCATCACAAACCGATGGGATCCATCATCATCAAAACAAATCTAAAAAAATAAAATTAATCTCGACTATCCTTGAGTTGATTTAAGTCCCAGAATTCACTCAATAATCATCCTTAGGTCAAGTTTGATTTGTTGCCTTGCCAACCGATCACCTTAGTGGTTCCTTATTTTGGAAGATGTGAGTCATCTTGCTTTCTTCCTAACTTGGCCATTGCAAACCGAAAGGCATCCCTTTGGTTGGTTAGTCTTACTATGTGTTTAGTAGACTACCCCTTTGGATTGGTAAATCTGAGTTAAGTCTGAGCCACCATGGCTCCTACTACTCAGTGCAATGCATGGCAAACCAACAAGGTCCATCTCAAAATCTAAAATCTAAACAAAAAATTGAAACGAACAAAATAAATCCAATGAAATAAAGAAACAAAATAATTAATCAATCAATCAAATCTTTTGCTCCTCCTCAGTGAGATGCAAATCTTTTAGTTCCCCAGTGGACTTAAAATTCTAATCCCTCAATGGATTTCACTACCTTTCTTCACTTGGTGGATGACTTGAACTCGCTTCCTTAGTGGAGAGTTCCCTTATCTATCCCTGGTGGATTCAAAAAATAAACATAATTAAACAAACAACAAATTGAAACAAATTCAACCCTTTTTCCTAGCAGAACTTAATTAAATAGATCATTTTTCTCCCTAGTGAGACTCAAACCAATTCAAACCTTCATCCCCTTATGGATGACTTAAACCCGCTTCCCTAGTGGAAGGTTCACATACTCTATCCCTAGTGGATCCCTCCTTCCCCTTTTATGTCCTTGACATAAGTAGAGTCAAATTGCACTAAGCTTTGGATTCTTTCTACACCTTGGGTTAGGAGTAGACCGTGTTTGTTAGTGTTTGTGATCATTCAGTGTTGTTGATCATTTCGATCAACACCAATATTGGTGTTCCTAGTCACACCACACATTCCTTTGTTGACCTTATTTTTAGGATGAGCTCTCAACCTCTCCATCTTAGACATAGGACCTCTCTTAGACTTTAAGGGTTCCTTAGTCTTAAGACACATCTAGTGATTAGGTGGACACTCAACCTAGCCCTAGAGACTTAGAAGAGTTAACCATAGGAATAGATCATGCCTTAGGGGTGTTAGGAAAATTTGCCTACCCTACAGCTTGAACCACATTCCTCACTTCCTTCAAGTTAAAACTCCAAATCAAATCAACATCAAACCTAAATCAATTCTAGCATAATTGATTTTCTCCAAACTAAAATCAATCCCACATGATTGAAACCCATGATTGAAATCCAAAATTCAATTTCAAGTTTAAAATCTTTCTTAAGCCCTTTGATCCCCTCTCATGGACTTAGCCTCAATCAAATATAAATCAATTCAGATTCATGAAATTTTCTCATAACTCATTTATATTCTCATTTATGTTTACATATATAAATGAAATATAAATTCAAATCAATGAAACTAAATCTAAAATTCAATGCCAAGTTCAAAATCTTTCCTAAGCCCATTGATCACCTCTTAAGGACCTAGCTTGAAGAAAATCCAAATCACTTCAAATCCTTGAAATTTTCTCACAACACATTTATGTTATCATTTATATTCACAAATATAAATGAAATATAAAATCAAATCAATGAAACTAAATCCAAAAGTCAAACCCAAATTCTCAAAATCTTTCCTAAATCCTTTAATTCCCTCTTAAAGACTTAGCCTGGATCATGATTCAAATCACTTCAAATCCTTGAAATTTTCTCATAACCCATTTATATTCTCATTTATATTTACATATATATATAAATGAAATATAAATTCAAACTACCAAAACTAACTCCAAAAATCAAACCCAAATTCAATCAAAATCCAACCTAAGCCTTTCAAGTCAAATCCTTGAACTTAGTGAAATCAACTTCAAATCTAGCCAAGCTCTTAATTTTTCTTCATGATTCAATCAATCCTTCAATCATGAATCCAAATAAAAATACAAACTTCAATCACTCAACCAAAGCATAATTCAAAAATCAAGGCAAAATCCATTTCATGTTCACCCTTTGAACTTGAAATTGTCAAATGAATCAAAACCCATTTGACTTCAAACCATTTGTGAATGGATTTATATTTCAATCATAAGTCCATATATGAGTTTAATCAAAATCAAATCAAACTTTGACCAAGCCATTTGGCCCACTTAGGCTCACTTGATCCAAAGTGACCTAAAGTACCCTTATTAGTCAAATTCTAATCTTAACCAAATTGGATTGAACTAAGCCACATAAGCATCTCATCATGATCAACAATCATCATGAGATGATCAATCAGTTAAATTAGGTCAAACCAAGTCAAATCTAAGGGTTTATCAAGTTAACACTTAGCCAAAATGAAACCCAATATAGCCAAAATCCACCATAGGCCAAATTTATTGAAACCAATTATCTAAGTTCATTCATGATCAATGTTTGAACTTGACCAAGTCAACATTTGAGCCTATCCTAGCCCAATTGGCCATTTGATCCAAGTTGACCCAACTTGACCTAAAAATTCAAAATGTATCAAAACTTGATCTAAGCCAAATTGATTGAAACCAATGGGTCAAGTTCATCCCAAAATGATTGTTGAACTTGACCAAAGCCGCAATTGGCCAACTAGACCTAGCCTAGCCCAGTTGACCTTGAACCCAACTTGACCTAAAGGGTCATATTGATCTAAATTCAAACTTAACTAAAATTGATTGGAAACAAAGATACCAATCCATTTCATTTGACCAACTAAGCCTAAACTAACCTGTGACCTAACCCAAATAGGCCAAATGGGTCAAATTGGTCAACTTGACCCATTTGACCTAAATGAATCAAATGAGCCAAATTCAAACCTAAACCAAATTGAATCAAACCAAAGCCACCAAAACATTTCAAATGGTAATATGAACTTGACCCAACCCTTGGTTTGAATTTGACCAATTGGTCAACTTGACCCAAGTTGACCCATTTTGACCTAAATGGGTCAACATGAGCCAAATCACATCAAACTAACTCTAAATTCAATGAAACTTGGCCAAACCTATTTTCTCATCATACCAAATATGTCCAAATTGAAATCAAAGTCAAATGACTATTTTACCCCTAGGCTATAGGATAACGCAAAATCAAAAACACTTGGAATTTGGTCAATTCCTTTTATGGACACTTAGCATCCTCTTAGTGGACCAAATGGTCACTAATGGACTACGTGCACATGACCCAATGGGTTTGGGTCGGCCAAACCCAACCAAACCAAAAACTGACCATGTGCTTGAAAGTGGCACATGGAATTCCTCCTAAGCACATGGGAGGCTCACAATTCCACTCCTCTGGCCAAACCGGGACACCTATAATAGCTCAAACAACTCACTCCTTGAGGTCAATTGGATCAAAATGGAAAAGCATTGCTTGACCATCTAATTTCCAAAGAGGGACATATACTCCCCTTAATTTGAATTGAATCCATCAGTCTCATACTCAATTGGGAAGTCGAGAAGTAATTTCATCCCAAGCTCTCTTAAGTGATTTCAAAATTTTGATTTCTCAGTTTTTATAATTTGAAAATAGGGGAGCTCCACTGAAAATCAAACTTACCCCACACTCAACATTAGCCTAATTCCCCTTCCAAGCACTCTCAGGGAGCTTAATCGAGCTTGCTAAAAGCTTCATACAAGCTCTTGAAGCAAGGGAGGAGTGTCCTAGATCAAAGTCGAGCTTAAGTCCAAGTGGAGTTGGTCCATACGAAGATCTACCCCATCTCAAAGCCTCTAAACTTCAGCAAAGCTTTGTCTCAACTAAACGAAGCTTCTCCAAGGGAATCGAGTGTCGATGATCACCTCTAGTGGGTAAATCATTTTTTTAGCTTAATCTAGCCATAGTGTGGAGCTTTGTGAAAGAAAGTTTAATCCTATGGGATTTTAGCCATTAGATGTGATATAGGTTGCATGTTGATGGAGTGGGTTGAGTTTGGATCCAATCTGAACTCAATCAAGCTCGGATCATGTCCTTGAAGATGGACGAATCTCCTCTCCCACAGGGAATTACAGAGACAAATCTCTAGTCATCCATCCGCACATTTTGGATAGATGGCCGAGATTAAAACATGAAGCACCCACGGATTTACCCTTTAGAACCGCGGCTTTAATCTTAACCGTCCGATCCTTGATCGGACGAATGAGGAGAAAGTGCATAGCACCATAGCTTGCATGATGCTACGATGTGATAAGTTAATGACCCAATCCCGTCACGCCACGTGGAAAGTGCGTGTTACGTCAATAGCCCACGTGGCGCCGACGGGATTAAATACTTAATTAGGCTATTTAAATATTCTAATTAATTATGGAAACTTCTAAAATTCATATCTAAGCCTAGAAAAATTAGAAAAATATGAAATAAATTTTATTGGATAGATAATTGAATCAAGAATATTCTAAAATAAATTTCAATGGATTTTAAATAGTTTTTTCTCTGAATTTATTTATTGAGAATTTGATTTTTCTAATTACCCTCTAATTACTCCACTGATTGATCTCAAACTTCTTGAACTTAATTATTGGGATGACTCCTACCTCCTTTAATTTTCTTGGGATTTATTGGTGGCTTAATTAGGGGAATTTCTAATTCATTCCTCAATCACTCCATTAATGTAATTAAGCTTAATTAAGGGCATAATAGTGGTTTAACCCTATGATAGAGTCAATTAAGTATTGATTAAGTGAATATAAGGTTTAGGGAATAATTTTGGGATACTTTCCTTAAGATATTCCCTAAATTCCCTTTTCTTCCTTAATCCATCCTTAATTAAGGGTACTAATTACCACCTTAATTAATTTCATAAAATTCTAAAACTTTCTAGAACTTAATTAATCTATCTTGGGTAGATGCTTAGGTGTTCAATAACCTAAGTATAATTAAGAAATCAAAATACAATTCACATGTGTGAGGGGGGTTATGAAATTACTTAAGTTAAAACCTCTTAGTTTAATTAATCATTAATCATGAGCCAAATGCTTTAAGCCCTTTTCGTACTAGGTGCATTGCTGATTTCAATTCTTTGTGTGGTTTTATGTCATCTCATTGGCTCATAATTATTTGATTAACTATGCTAAGGTGGTATAGGTAAGGGATAATTAACATGCTTAATTCATACCTTAACCTAAGTAACATATAAAAATCATCTAATCACATAAAAATTAAACCAAAATAACCAACATATGTGAGAATGGGTCAGGAACAGCTAACTCACCTCACATTTCTCAAATTAAATCAAACTCAAAACAAAATCAAACCTTCTTTTAAAAAAATTAATTTGATTTACTTTAAGCTTTCTTATTTTATAAGATTATCTTTAAGAATTAATTAGGGTGGATGTGTTTACATGTTTTCATCACTTTAGTTCTTTTCTAACATGCTAAATGTGTATGCCCTTTGAATTTTATATATTCATGCTTTTCAAAAAAATCAAATTCAAAAATGAAATGTTTTCGTTATGTTAAATTGCAAGTTTTGGTTAAAGTAAAATATGAATGGCTATTATCACTATTAAATTCAAAACTACTTTCAAAATCTATAAATCAAATATCCAAAATAGAAAGTGTGCTACTTATAGTTTATTTATAAGCTTGCATAAAAATAAAATGTTATGTTTGCTTCCTATCTTTCTTCTTAATATGGATTTGAATAAGATTTGCAAAGTGTATAGTTCTTTTAAAAGAACATAACACTTGCTTAAATCTATTCTTATCCTCTTCCATGTTATGACTTAAGAAAGATCCTTACACTTACACAAATAAATTGCATAACCAAGTCCAAACATAAGAACAAACTTTTGCATCTTTCTTTCCCTTCATTTTTTTTTTGTACATATACTTGTATTTAAGGAAAGTGGTATATTAGTCTGGATAACTCCGGGATTATGAGGCTTTAAGTAGCCCTAAGTATATCTTGTACCTTACACCCCTGGTTAACAATGGCGTCGTACTCACTTATGCCTTTCATAAATATATGTGTGCATGTGAAAAATGGATAAGAAAACCTCTTTTCTACTTAATGAAAATCATGCATCATAAAGCATTCAAACTTTCTTAAGTAACTCACTTAGCATTCATCATAAAGTGTGCCAAACAATTCTCATTTGTATGTACAGATATGCTTAGGATACATCCATATGCATGTGATACATGTTGGAAAAAAAATGAAGTGATGTGTGCTTTGTGAATTTAGTTCACTTTCCTTAATCTTAAAATGCCTTTCTTTTTGAATAGGTTTGTTTAGAATTGATCTAAACTTAGGATTAATTAAAATACATAATAAGACATTCACTAAACAAAACTAAAGATGAATCCACTTTAGAAATTACTTAAGCTAGGAAAGGAAAGAGAAGTTCTCTTCTCTTTTCCCTCTCTTTAAAACTTAATAATTAATTGTAGGATTCACTCAAACCTAAGCAAAGCATCAAATAAAATCAACCCAAATTAACTAAACATTTAAATGAAATCACCCATCTAAGTTGAACATCTTCACACTTAGAAAATCCAAACCTTAAAGCCATAGCTAAGCATACCACACAAACCTTCTAAAGCACACACATTAGACTAAGTCACCACTTCTAGCTTTAGGTTAGGGCGGTGCATGGTTTGATATTTGATTTTATTTTGTGATGTATTATTTCTAGTTTGGATGTTAGGGTGAATATACATAGAATGAATGCTAGGATGATTTAGTCTAATCATTATTTTTTACAGTGGATTGTGCTTAAGGGGTGCTGTAATAAATAAAAATATAACTACTTATGATGTACAGGTACTCATACCCTTAAGCATAATCCAATAGGCCAGGTGGACTTGGTTACCCATGTGTGGGGTGCTAAGTCTAATATACATTCTTAGGATTTGTATAGTTTGTTTAGCTAATCTCTATTTTGTAGGTGTTAGTTAGATTTACTTTTCTTTTCATGTATTTTTGCAATTATGATTTTGGAAAGATTATTATGGGGGATTAAGATGAGCATTGGTCATAAGATTTCATCTTATGCACCATGTGAAGCCTTTGGAGCATCCACATTCTAACTATCCAAAAGAAGAAACTAAAGAAGAAAGGAGAAAGAAGAAAGAAGAAAAAAAGAAAAGAAGACCCCCATAACATGAATTTCCTTGCTTAATTGTAAATTAATTCATTTGTAATCGGTTGTATAAGGGTAGAGCTCGCTACCAATTTGTTTTGTGGTGTGCCCACCACAAATGGCATTTTATTCTTTTGTGTTAGCTTTATAAAATGTGTGATGTTTTGTTTAGCTTGTGCATTAAGATGGCATGTTTTTCTAGTTTCTTCCTTGCTTTGATGCATGGCCTGGATGGCGATTAGGCTCTTAGGGAAAATTAAATCTTCTACCAAATTAATCAACTAAAAATTTAAAAAATAAACAACTCATAACCTCACTTAAAGCCTAAGTTAAAATCAAGATAAAAGAATTAGCAACCCCTTAGCTGGATGAGTATTCCTTTTATAACATCATGCATAAAAAGCATATTATTTCACTATTGATTGGAGGACTTCCACCTTAGCTAGAGAAACTTGGCTTGACCTTTGAGAGCCATGATGGAAACACACTCCTCCCTTCTTGCTGATTTTGGCCAAGAATAATCTTACTTCTAATGCATTAGGCATATGAGTCCTATAAGCCTGAGTCAAATGATTGTCCAAAAATCAAAATAATATGTACTATGTTTTGCATTAGATCTAGGTCATTTTTCATGCCCTTACATGAACTAGTCTCTTAGGGAGTGAGTTTAAGAACTTAGTCTCTTTCTAAATAAATAACAGCCTATCTATCTTGCATAAAGCATATGACTTGCTTACATGAATTTAAAACCATAGAAGGAGTTAGTTGGTGGCCACCCCCAGGAGGTTGTAAGTCCAAGCAGTCGACTGGTTTGTCCTCTCTTATAGAGGCAAACCAAATATTCATTTTCTCCTTAGATTTAGATTGTGCTTTCAGCCCTCGCCAAAGCTCCCAAAATTTAGGTTCAGAGGTTGCTTCTCCCTTCTATAGGCCATAAGCATAAATCCTTACCTTTAGGTATTTTCATAACCTTTGTATTATGGAATTATAAACCTTAAACATCTAATAAAAATTCAACTCAAATAAAAAATTCAATTTCAAAAATATAAAGCCCAACCATAGGATAGTTTGAGATGCTCGCTAGGTTTCCTAGCATCATGAGCATCTCCCACTTATCTTCCTTTGGCTTTGATAATAAATCTCTCTCTTTGATCAATCCCATTTCATCTTCCAAAATAAACTAATCAATTGATAGTCCTAGCTATTGAAATCTTTGGAGATAATGATCATTTACCTTAATCGAGAATGTTCCTAAGGGATCTCATTCCTTAGGATGTAATTAACTATGGGGGCTTGCTCTAGCAGGGAACTTAACGAACCCAGTTTAAAATAAATCTTACTTTACTTTTCCATGTAAAGTAGGGGAAGAATCTTTGGTACACATGCAGACCCATTGTCCTTATGAGTCCTTGTTGAGGTGATTAGGTTCATTGTTGGGTGGTGATTTCTATCTTTCGAGATAGCACACCTCTCCTCAATGTCATACTTGATCACCCTCAATAAAAATATCTGCGGATCTACGTGGTGTCAAAAATGCATAAAAAGAAGAGAGTATATTTTTATCTTCATTTTATTCTGCATAGATTGAAGATGGAAGTATACTTTTCAATCATAAAAATTCACCACACATAATTGAATATAGAATTTTCTAAAATTGATTTCAATGGATTTTGAATAGTGCTTTTATCTAAATTTGGATTTTATTGGGAATGTTATTTTGCAAATTACTCTCTAATTACTCCACTGATTAATTCCAAACTTCTTTTGCTTAATTATCAAGATCATTCCTGCCTCCCCTACTTTTCTTGGGATTTATTGGGGGCTTAATTTCGGGAATTACTAGCTCATTCCTTAATCACTCCCTTAATATAATTAGGCTTAGTTAAAGGTATAATTAGTGGTTTAACCCTCTCATTGAGTTATTTAAGTTTTGATTAAGTGAATATGAGGATTAAATAATTTTGGGATACTTTAAGATATTCCTAAATTTTCTTCCTTAATACATCCTTAATTAATGTTAATTCAATATATCAATTAATTTCATTAAAACTTTCAACTCAATTAATCTATCATGGGTAGATGTTTAGGTGTTCAAGAGCCTAAGTACAATTAAAGAAATCAAAATCCAACTTACATGTGTGAATTAAAAGTAAAGCTTAAACCCCTTAGTTTAGTTAATCATTAATAATAAGCCAAATTGCATTAGAACTTTTTTTTTCCTAGGTGCATGGCAAATTTAAATTCCTTATGAGATTTTATGTCATCTCATTGGCTTATAATTATTTTCTTAAGTATATTAAGGTGGTATAGGTTAAGGGTAATTAACATACTTAATTCATACCTTAACCTAATCAAAGTATAAAATTGATTTAATCATCTAAAAAATTAAACTAAAATAATAAACATATGTGGGAATGGATTAGGAATAGAAAACTCACCTCACATTTCTCAAATTAAATCTAACTCAAAACAAAATCAAACATTCCTTAAAAATAATTTGATTTGCTTTAAACTCTTATTTCATAAGATTGTCTTAGAATTAATTATGAATGTTTACACATCATTTGGTTCTCTCCAACATGCTAAATGTGTATGTCATATGAATCTATGATTCATGCTTTTCAAAATCAAATTCAAAATGAAATGTTTTCTTTATGTCAAATTGCATATTTTGGCTAAAGTAAAATATGAATGGCTATTATCACTATTAAACTCAAAATTATTTTCCAAAATCTATAAAACAAATATCAAAACTAAAAAGTGCTACTTATAATTATTTATGATTGCATGTGGATATAAATATGAAGGTCATAGTATATTTTCCTTCTCTTTCTTTTTTAGTTTTTAAATTTCTGTATATTTCATTCAAAGAACATAACACTTGCCTAACTTTATCCTTATTCATTCCTATGCTACTTATTAATAAGGATAGCTACACTTGCACATATAAATTGCATAAACAAAATAAATCAACCAATACAAACTTTTTGCATCTTTCTTTTCCCTTTATTTCTTTTGTACATATGCTTGTATTTAAGGAAAGTGGTATATTATTTGGAAAACCCTATTGAGTTTAAGTAGCCCTTAGGTCTTATACCTTACATTTAATAATGGCTCACTAATTTATCTTTTATACAAAAATGTGAAAAATGGATAAGAAAACTTTTCTACTTCATGAAAATCATGCATCATAAACATTCAAATTTTTAAGTAACTCACTTAGCATTCATCATAAAGTATGCTAAACATTCCCATTTGTATGTATAGATTTTAAGATCCATTCATATGCATACATGTAAAGAAATGAAGTGATGTGTGTTTTGTGATTTTATTTCACTTTAATCTTAAAATGTCTTCTTTTTGATATGTTTGTTTAAAAATCTAAACAAATTAATTAAAACACATAATAAAACATTCACCAAAAAAACTAAATATGAATCTACTTTAGAAATTACTTAAAAAAAAGAAAGTTCCTTCTTTTCCCTCTCTTTATAATACCTAGTAATTAATTGTAGGTTCATTCAAACCTAAACAAAACATCAAATAAAATGAACCCAAATTAACTAAACAACTTAAACAAAATCACCCTCTAAGTTGGACATCTTTGTACTTAGGAAATCTAAACCTTAAATCCCTAGTTAAGCATACCACACAAACCTTAAAGCACACAAATTAAGTCACCACCAAATTTTTTAGGTTGATGTATGGTTTGATGTTTGCTTTGTTTTCATATTTTATTTTAGTTTGGATGATAAATGTGAGTAAATGAATTGGATGATTTAGTCAATCATTATTTTCTCGTATGGGATTGAAGGGTCATTGTAATAAAATATAACTACTTTTGCTATGCAAGTGCTTATACCCCACAATAACATGGACTTACCATGTTGCTAAGTCCAATATACATTTCTGGGATTTGTATGATTTGTTTAGCTAATCTTTGTTTTGTATGTGTTAGTTAGATTTACTTTTCCTTCTCATGTCATTTTTGTAATTAGGATTTTGGAATGAATGTTATGGGAGATTAGAATGATCATTAGTCATAAGATCTCATCTTATGCACCATGTGAAGCCTTTGGAGCATCCACCTTTCAACCTTCCAAAAGAAGGAACCAAAGAAGGAAGGATAAAGAAGAAAAAAAGAAAAGAAGGAAAAAAAAAAAGAAGAAAGAAGACCCCCATAACATGAATTTCTTGCTTAATTGTAAATTAATTCATTTGTAATCTGAGTTGTATAACGGTAGAACTCAGCTACCCAATTTGTTTTTTAAGTTTGTGCGATGGTGCCCGACCACAAATGGCCTTTTTATTTTTTTGCGTTAGCTTTATAAACGTGATATTTGTTTATTGTGCATTAAGATGACATGTTTTCCTAATTTCTTCCTTGCTTGATGTATGGCCTGGATGACGATTAGGCTCTTAGGAAAAAATAAATCTTCTACCAAATTAATCAACTCAAAATTAAAATAAATAACTCACAACCACATTTAAAGCTTAAGTTAAAATCAAGATAAAAGAATTAATAATCCCTTAGCTGGATGAGTATTTCTTTTACAACATCATGCATAAAAGAATATTGTTACACTCTTGATTGGAGGGCTTCCACCTTTGCTAGAGAACTTGTCTTAACCTTTGAGAGCCATGGTGGAAACACACCTCCCCCCTTCTCGCTAATTTCATTTCTCATGCATTAGGCATATGAATCCTATAAGCCTGAGTCAAATGATTGTCCAAAATTAAAAAAAAATGTAATATGATTTGCATTAGATTTAGGTCATTTCTCATGCCCTTACATAATCTAGTCTCTTAGGGAGTTAGTTTAAAGACTTAGTCTCTTTCTAAATAAATAACAATCTAACTATCTTGCATAAAGCATATGACTTGCCTATATGAATTTAAAATCATGAGGAGTTAGTGGCCACCCCAAGTGATTATAAGTCCATCAGGGTGGTTGTCCTCTCGTGAGGCAAACCAAATACCTATTTTGATCTTAGATTTAGGTTGTGCTTTTGACCCTCGTCAAAGCTCCATAGATTTAGGTTCTGAGGTTGCTTCTCCCTTCTATGGGCCATAAGAAATCTTCACCTCTTAGTCATTTTCATAACCTTGTATTATAGAATTATAAGCCCTAAACTTCTAATAAAAATTCAACTCAAACAAATAATTCAATTTCAAAAATGTAATGCCCAACCATAAGATAGTTTGAGATACTCGTTAGGTTTCCTAGCATCGTGAGCATCTCCAACTTATCTTCCTTTCTCTTCGATAATAACTCCCTCTCTTTGATCAATCCTATTTGATCTTCAAAATAAACTAATCGATTGATAGTCCTACCTATTAAAATATTTGGAGATAATGATCATTTATCTTAATCAAGAGTATTCCTACGGGATATCATTCCTTAGGATGTAATTAACTATGGGGGCTTGCCCCTGTTGGGAATTTAACGAACTGGTTTAAAATAAACCCTACTTTACTTTTCCATGTGAAGTTAGGGAAGAATCTTTGGTACACATGCAGACCCATTGTCCTCAAGAGTCCTTGTTGAGGTGATTAAGTCCATTGTAGGGTGGTGACTTCTATCTTTCGAGATAGTACACCTCTCCTCAATATCATACGATCACAATAGAACATGTAGAAAGGTGGTGTCAAAAATGCATAAAAAGAAGAAAGTATATTTCTATCTTCATTTTATCCCGCATATAGTGAAGATGGAAGTATACCCTTTTAGAAATTTCATAAAACACCACCAATTTTATAGACCAATTTGGATGCCTCTCTCCATCAAATGAGTTTCCAAGTATCAATAGTAGATTTGTACTTTGGTAAGGAATCAAGACTATCTTTCATTCCCAGCACTTAGCTTATTTCATCCTCAAGTTGCTAGCCAACATCTTTAGTTTTAGACCTCATCCATGTTGGTCTTAAACCGTTGTCTCCAATGGGTATAGCAATTAATTGACTTTACCATTTTCATGTTAAGAAAGGTTCATCTAAACAATAAAGACAAAATAAATCCTTCATAAAATCTTTTTTTCAAAAGCACTCTTTCAAAATGCATATAATAAAATATTATGCACAAAAGTTTTCCTAAATCACCATCTAACAAGCTTCATGGTTGATATATAGACCATCTTAAAAAATAAAATTCCAACAATTACATTTTCTAAAGTATAAATGAGTTTCTTAACCAATTCATTTTTTTGAAGACCTCATTTTCAAAACAAAATTCCAACAATCATATTTTCAAAGCATAAAATTTGAAGATGGCCTTTCCATTCAATACATCCAAATGTGTTGAATGGATACCTTCAAGCAAAATCATAACTTTGAACCCAGCATTCCACATGTGTTAGGTTGGGATTTTCATTTTTTCAAAAAGGACATATGAAACCTCTCCATTCAATATACCCACACTTATTGGTTGGTGGTCTCATTTTCAAACAAAATCAAAATAAATTTTCAAAAAGCACATATGAATATTTCCATTCAATATACCCAAATTTAATGATTGGAAATTTAATTTCCAAATAAGGTAACATTATTTTAATATAGCACTTACATATTCCATATGTGAAGATTTCTCTTAAAGAATCTAGAAAATAAACATCTTTGGAAAATGAAACATAATTGAAAGCCATGATCCTAACTTTTGCCCCTATCACCATATTCTAGGTCATGTTTTGGAAGATTTCTTCACATTTAAGGACTGGCTTGAACATAGCTTCAAGACCGGTGCTATAGTATCCCGAATACCTTGTGGAACAACCATCCACCCATTAGGTAATCCTTGGGGATACTTGTGATCCTTCCAAAACCAAAGAAGGTTGGGATATCTCCATCAAAACCTCTAAGAAAATTATCTCAAAATCAAGAAATTTCTTTTTTGAGCTCCAACCTCCAACATCAAGGAAGGTTTGCAAGTAGAGCCAACTGGAAAGGGGAGTTCAGCAATGACTGCGGCTAGCGAGATAGCCTAGTGCAATCAATGACCGAGCCTCCACCCACCATTGCAACTACATCGGATCTCTCTTCACTTAGTTCTTCTTCTAGTAGACATCTTCTATCGGTGGATGAGGGCATCAAATCCCTCACCCCTCTTACTTTACTTGATTTTTACTATGTCCTATCAAATCTAAGAAATTAAAGAATAAAGCTAGCTTCAATTATATCTGTGTCACTTCTGATGGGTTATCTAAATCTATTCATAATGATAACTCTTCAAGTGTAAACAACAATTATAATAATTCTGATCTTCCTCTTTTTGATTCAAAGTTGGGCTTTCCTTCTCTGAATACTTTGAGTTTGCCTCTAGAGATAGACTTGGAATCATCCGATTCTGAGGGTCCCATAGGAGAAGTTGTAGGTGATCCCAACATGCATGTAGAATCTTCCATTACCCTGCCACAAGAGATCACTGAAGTCAACCTCCGTAGTGGCAAGGTTCTACCTCTTAGGGAAGCACCTCAAGATAGAGGGAAATAAGTCATTGGTTCAGAGGATCAAGAATCCCTTCCATAGGATGCTCCACCCTTGGATATGCTTATGGAGGATTAGCACAAGGTGGACTACAATGTCCTCTCTCACCTAAGAAAGTTGCCATCTAAGCTAAGCATATACGATGCCTTATCTTATCCAAAGAGATGAGGGAATCATTAATCAAGGCTCTCCTTGATCCTAAAATATGCTTAGCTCAGCTGACTGCTATTGGTCTCAGGGGATCACTTTCATAGATGAAGACCTTCTTCTCGGGGATATGAAGCACAACTGTCATCTCTACATTATAGTAGACATGTGCAGATTCAGACTTGCCAGAGTTCTCATCAATTTGGGTGCATCGGTGAACATTATGAGTCTAAAGACCCTTGCCAATATGAAGATCGACATCTCCACACTCTGAGGAGATCGGATGATGTTGAGAGGATTCAATGAACAAGGCGAGAGGGCTTTAGGTTCCATAGTGTTTTCTTTGGAGACAGGTGAGTGAAAGATTGAATCCAAGTTTTATATCATTGACTTGAATACTTCATCACCGCTTTGCTCGGTAGGCCTTGGATCCATCAGAATAAGATGGTTCTATCCTCCCATCGCATTCAAATTCGGAAGGATGATTGATATGTCAAAGGAGATGAAAATCCATTTTAAAGAGATTGAGATATATGAGGATGTGACCTACTATCTTCCTCAAAATACCTTTTCTTGTGAACTTGGACAAAATTCAAATTCAAAAGAAAAAGAAAATGAAGAAAAAGAAAAAGAAAGAGAAAAGAAAATTGAAAATCTAAGTGAACAAGAAAGGGAAATTGAAGAACAAATAAAGCCACATATTACATTCCACTCACAATTTATTCCAACATATGGACATGTGGGTAGGATGACTCGATCTCTACTAGATAGAGGCAGAGGCATTTCTAGATGTTGAAGATCCCCTGGTTGGCCATCAGCCAATAGTTATTATGTTTCAGTTCATAAGAGTACCCCTACTATTCATATAGACTTGGAATCCAGCTCTGAGGATGAGTCTAATGTGATTAGCATACCAGCGAACCCCTCTCAGCGAGTTTCATTGAAGGTGACACTCAAGTCAGAGAGACCGCATTGAAGACTCGGCCTCCAGACAAAGCAAAGTATTTGAATCAAAAGTATGAAAAACTATCAGGCAGTAGTTAGGAACCTTAGCTCTAACCTCACTTTCAACTCAACAAGTTAAAGGTTTAGTAGTTAAGGAAGCCCCTCAGTCTTCCAGGGATGTCAAGTTGAAGAGATTCTTTTTTGGATCATCAACCTCAAGTCCTAAAGTTGATGTAGAACTTGAGGATGATTCATATAAAGAATTAATGGAATTACCATTTGATTGGTACTCGCCTTGTGTTATTAATCTTGTAAAGAAGGGTTTGATTCCTCATTCATGTTCTAAGCATATGTCAGAGTACTTTGAAAAGTTATGGAACAACACAGGCAGGGATGGACAATCAAGATCAGGACTAGGATTCAGTATAGTGGGACTAGTCGATGATGACAATTACTGCTTAGTTGTCACCAACCATCTAGAGTCTGATAGGTTCTTTTCACACCAAACCAGCTCAAGGATGTGTGTTTAGAAACCCTAGATGATCCAGATGATCTCCAAATCAAAGATTCCCTGCCAAAATTTGAAGAGGAGATCCATTCAATAATTGACAAGCTTAAAGAAATCAACCACGGGATAGAAAAATCCACTACATACATGCTAATGAATGAAGAAGAAACCAATGACTTAGTTAGGCTATTGACTAAGTTTAAGGACTATTTTGCATGAAGTTATGAAGAGATGCTTGGATTATCTTCTAACATAGCAGTCCATAAACTAGCAATATATCCTAGTGCTAACTTTATTAAGCAAGCTCCTTGATGCATGCAATTAGAAATTAAACAACAGATCATTTCTGAAGTCAAGAAACTAATCGATGCTAGTTTCATCAGAGAAGAAAAATACACTACCTGGTTAGCCATTGTCATCCTAGTTAAGAAGAAGAATGGATAAATTTGTATATACATCAATTTCAGAGACTTAAACAAGGCATGTCCTAAGGATGAGTTTCCTCTTCCTATACTAGAATTAATGGTGAACATTGCCTTATCTCATATAGTTTTATCCTTTATGGATGGGTCATCTGGCTACAAACAAATCAAGATAGCCCCCGAGGATGAAAGAAACACTACTTTTTGGACACCGATCAGAATTTATTGTTATAATATCATGTCTTTTGGCCTTAAAAATGCCTGTGCTACATACCAATGGGCCATGAATCAGATCTTCAATGAACTCATCCATCATCGTTGAGTGCTATGTTGATGATCTAGTAGTCAAGAGCAAAAGAAAAAAAAAAGACCATCTCTTTGACTTGAGAGTAGTTTTCAATGGTTAAGATAATATAATCTCAAAATGAATCAAGTGTGCATTGAGTAGCTTTAAAAATTCCTTGGGTTTATTGTTGACATCGTATAAAATAGATCTAAAATATCAAAGCTATCTTAGAAATGCCACCTCCTAAAAGTTTAACTCAACTCAGATCTTTCCAAGGACGGTTGGCATATATAAGATGCTTTATTTCCAAACTATTAGGGAGATGCAAGCCATTCTCAGCACTTGCCAAAAAGGATGCCAAGTTCAAGTGGGATGACAAGTGCTAGCATGCCTTTGAAGATATCAAATAATATTTGGTGAAGCGCCATAGCCTATCCTAGTAAGCCACTCATCCTCTACACTGCTACATTGGATGACTCTCTCAGCATTTTGTTGGCCCAAGCCAATGATGAAGGGAAGGAGAGTGCTCTCTACTACCTCGCCATCATTCTTCTGGTGAACTACTCACCCATTGAGAAACATTACCTAGCTTTGATCTTTGCATCCTAAAAGCTATGGCATTATATGCTTTCTCATAAGGTGAACTTAATTTTCATAACCAATCCACTACAGTATCTCATGACACGACCAATGCTATTTGGACATTTGGCATAATGGTTCATGATCCTCTCATAGTCTTATATCACATTCATACCCCCTCTGTGCGATAAAAAGATAAGAACCAACGGATTTCTTAGTAGCACACCCACTTCCTGCTTATTCTCCGCTTAGTGATGATCTCCCTGACAAACAAATCATGAACTTAGAGGAGGTTGAAAACCATCGATGGGAGATGTATTTTGATGGTGCAGCTTCTTTTCATAAAGGGGAAGCACCATGATCTACTCTTCAGAAAGGCAGGTAGAATAGTTCTCTAACTCTAGACCGTGATGTGATGAGATTCTCATACTATCTTTCCAATACCAACAATGAAGTATGAGGCTTTGATTACTGGTCTCAATTTATCTATCACAGGGTGTGTCAAGAGCATCAACGTCTTTGGGGATTCTTAGTTGATCATCAATCAGATTGCCAGGTCCAACAAGGTTCTCAAACCCAAGCTTCGTAATTACCATGAGTATATCATTAAGCTATTGGCCCAAATCCCTAAAATCACCATCTACAAGGTTCCTTAAGCAGAGAATGCAATAGCAGGTGCTTTGGCCAAATTTTCCAAAGAATTGGCATGTCCGGAAGATGAGTCCATTCCAATAAGGGCATAAACAAGTCCTATCCATTATTAATGCTGAACTCATCGAGAGACTTTCTCTTGAAGGGGCTATTTCCATTCCCTATAAGAATAAGGAGCTGGATTAGAGGCAACTCATAGACTATTTGAACACCGACAAACTACCTCAAGAAAAGTCACAAGTCCATCAAGTGAAATAGAGAGCTCTCTCCTATGCTCTCATTGATGGAACCTTATACTGACAATCCTTTGATCAAATGTGGTTACATTGTTTAGATAAATATGAAGCCTGTGGCATTATAATCGAGATACATTGTATGAGCAATCAACCCAAGATGAAACAAAGATCAAGAGACTGGGATACTACCCTTCGATGACAGACCGCATATGGATGTAGCTAGGAGATGCCATCGGTCGTACAGTGTGGTCTTACATCAACCACCCAACATTCTACACCCTACATTGGCCTCATGACCATTTGAGTGTTGGGGTACCGACATTGTGGGTCTTATTGATCCTTCTTCTTCCAAGTGTCATCGATTCATCCTAACTGCCACCGACTACTTTTTCAAGTGCGAGGCAATCAAGAGAGGTCACATTCAACATGTGCTTCCATTTTCAGGAACCATGTCATATATAAGTTCAGGGTGCCTCAACAACTTATATCTGATAATGGCACTGCATTCAAAAGCACCAAGATCAACAGCTTCGCTAGAAGATATAGTATAGATTGGAGATACTCCACCATCTATTATCCCAGAGTAAATGGCTTAATAGAAGCATTCAATAAAACACTCATCCAAATACTAAAGAAGACACTTGAATACAATAAGAGACAGTGGAATGAGTAGTTGATTTAAGCCTTATGGGCATACCACACCACATACCGAACCCCAACTCAATCTACCTCATTTTTCTTAGTGTATGGGTCTAAAACCATTCTACCTTTAGAAGTTCAACTCCCCTCACTAAGGATAGCATTGGGTAGCAAGTTCACTAGAGCGTAATGCATTGTTAGAAGAGCTCAAAGGTTTGAGGAGAGTCACTAGGCATGAACCTCAAGTTGTAAGGCCAAAATGATTCAAGCTCACAACAAGCTAGTTTGTCCCTAGGTCTCCAAGTAGAGAACTTGTGTTAGTCCTAAGGAGACCAATTTGCCCGAAAGATGAGGCAAGTTTGAACCCACTTGGGAAGGCCCCTATGTCATAGAGAAGGCCTACCAAGGAGGATCTTATCAGCTTATTGATTGTAAAGGGGAACACCCGATGCTTCCAATTAATGAGATTTATTTGAAGAAATATTACCCATAAAACATGTTTGAAAATAATTATCAATAAAAGAATAAAATTTTGATTCTATTTCATCAAAATCTTCTTTTGAATGTTTGCTTGTGAATCCATGTTTTATATGTAAGAGTCCCCCAGCGGCATCCTATCCCTCTTTTACAACACAAACACAATCAAACAAAATCTCCTAATGCTATTAGAATAGGTGTGAGAGAACCCAAGAGGCATCCTATTTTGATTAGCATAACTAAGTTAGGTGTGAGAGAACCCAAGCAGCATCCTTTCTTATTGGGAATCTCGCTTGCCATTCGTGGCACCATTTCATTAAAATCTCCAAGTGTGTTTAGGGTAGGTGTGAGAAAACCCAAGAGGCATCCTATTCCCTTTAACATAAGCACAAAAACAAACACATATCTTTTATCCTGAGCTATTTTGAAGTAAGAGCAAGCCCCTATAACACTCACTCATTAGCTGCTCTAGGTCAAGTCAATATGCTACCTTGCTAGTATGTTACCCCAGTGGTTCCTTATTTTGGAAGATGTGAGTCCCCACGCTTTCTTCCCAACTTGACCATTGCAAACCAATGAGCGCATTGTTAGTATGGTAGACTTCACTGCCCAGCCAGTAAGCTACCTCATATTGATTTTGTTTAAGAAAATGTGAGTCCCTAAGCTTTCTTCTTGAACTAATCATCATGATCTAACTAAGTCGAGTGTATTTGAGATTTAGGATAAGTCCCCCAGAGGCTCCTTTCCTCTTGACTACATTTGAGCCAATATAAGTCCTCCAGTGATATTCGCATAGTAGTCTCCCTAGTCGATGACCTACGTCAACTATCAGCAAATTAGTTGCTATAGGAGGATGTGTGTCCCCAAGATTTCTTCCTAGGCTGATTATTGCAAACTAATAGGCACCTTTGGTTGGTTGATGTTTGCTATGATGATAGCGACTCACCCAGTGGATACACCACTCTTGGCAGATGTGAGTCCCCATGCTTTCTCCTTGAGTTGGCCACTGAATACCTATTTGATATATGACTAGCCATGACATCTTCTCTGTGGTTTTGGATCAACCCTTAGTCCCCTCTGTGGGCATTCTATTTGAATCACATCCTTCAATTCATAGACACTACTGTTACTCTTGGATGATCACCCTTTCCTAGTAGCCACCCTTGTGGAGAATTTGTTCAAATTCTCCCTTAGTTTAAGAATCAAATAGGTCGACCGATATAAGCTCCTTCGGATCCCCAAATCAACAAGGTCCATGTTAAAATAAACTAAATAATCAAACAAATTAATTCCTTTGTGGATAAGGAATTCAAGCCCCCAAGGGGCCCCTTTTCCCAAGAAGGCATCTGTCTTTAGGGCAGTGTCAGCAGAACTCCCTATAGAAATTATCTGACTACCTGAGTTGAGATAAATCCCCAGTCACCCTTAGGTCAGGTTCAATCTATTTTTCCACAAGCAGGTTACCCTATCAGTCATTCTACTTTGGAAGATGTAAGACTATGACGCATTCTCTCTAGCATGACTGTCATAAATTGATAGGTAGCCCTAGGTTCAGTTCAATTTGTTACCCAAAGCAACCGATCACCCCAATGGTCTTTTGTAGTGGAAGATGTGAGTCTTTGAGCTTTCTTCCCTTGAATTGATCATTGTAAATCGAAAGGCACTCCTTTGGTTGGATAGTTCTCCCATCGGCCAAGAAGCTACTCCCTTTAGTTCAGTAAATCTGAGATAGGTCTAGGCTAATATAAGATCCTTCTCAATTTGATCCCCCGCTAACCAATAGAATCCATCAAAATAAATCTAAAAATAAAATTAATCTTGACTATTTTTGAGCTAATTTAAATCCCCCAGTGGCATTCACTCAATAGTCAGCCTTAGGTCAGATTCGATTTGTTACCTAAAGCAATCGATCACCCCAGTGGTTCCTTATTTTGGAAGATGTGAGTCCCTGCGCTTTCTTCCTAGCTTGACCATTGCAAACAGAAAGGTAATCCCTTTAGTGGGATAGTCCTACCTTGTGGTTGGTAGACTACTCCCTTTGGATTGGTAAGTGAGTTAGTTCAGCCATGGCCCCCTACCTCAAGTCCCACCAACAATCATTGGATCCATTCAAAAATAAACTAAAAATGAAATTAATCTTGACTATATTTGAGCTGATTTAAGTCCTCCAGAGACATTCACTCAATAGTCAGCCATAGGTCGAGTTCAATTTGTTGCCTTGCTAATAGATTCCTTCTACAACTTGGGTTAGGAGTAGACCATTTTTGTTAGTGCTTGTGATCGTTCGATTTCGTTGATCATTTCAGTCAACACCAATATGTGTGGTGTACCTTGTCAATCACACCACACCTATTGGGCACCCTTTGTTGACCTCATTTTTAGAATGAGCTCTCAACCCCTCCATCTTAAACATAGGTCTTCTCTTAGACACTAAGAGTCTTCTTAGTCATAAGACACTTCTAGTAATTAGGTGGACACTCAACCTAACCCTAGAGACTTAGAAGAGTTAGCCATAGGAATAGGTCATGCCTTAGGAGTGTTAGGAAAATTTGCCTACCCTATAGCTTGAACCAAAATCCTCACTTCCTTCTTCCAAGTTAAAACTCCAAACTCATATCAACTCCAACTCTAACTCAAACCTTGAACCAATTCAATGGATTTTCTCAAATCATGAATCAATTCCAAATAATTGAAACTTATGATTGAAGCCCATGATTGGATTCCAAACTCCAAAATATTTCGTAAGTCCTTTGATTCCCTCTCATGGACTTAGCTCAGATCAAATCCAAATCAATTCAAATTCAAGAAATTTTCTCACAAACCATTTATATTCACATTTATATTCACATATATAAATGAAATATAAATTCAAATCAATCAAACAAAATTCAAAATTCAAATCCAAATCAAAAATCTTTCCTAAGTCCCTTTAATTCTATCTTATGGACTTAGCCTAAATCAAATATAAATTAATTCAAATTCAAGAAATTTTCTCCTAACCCATTTATATTCACAAATATAAATGAAATATAAAATAAAAAATCCAAAACTAAATTCAAAAATCAAATCCAAATTCAACCAAAATCAAACCTAAGTCTTTCAAGTCAAAATTTTGAACTTAGCCAAATCAAACTCAAATCCAGCCAAACCCTTGATTTTTCTTCATGATTCAATCAATCCTTCAATCATGAATCCAAATATAAATACAAACTTCAATCATCAAACCAAAAATTAATTCAAAACTCAAACTCAAATTCAATCAAAATTCAACTTTAGCCTTTTAAGTCAAATTCTTGAACTTAGCCAAATCAATTTCAAATCAAGCCAAACCCTTGATATTTTTTTTCTTCATGATTCAATAAATCCTTCAATCATGAATCCAAATATAAACATAAAGTCCAATCATCAAACCAAAACTAAATTCAAAAATCAAACCCAAGTCAAACTCATGTTCACCCTTTTGAACTTGAAATTGTCATATGGAACAAAACCCATTTGACTTCAAACCACTTGCAAATGGATTTCTATTTCAATCATAAGTCCATATGTGAGTTTAACCAAACTTGATTCAAGCCTTGATCAAGTCAATTGACCTACTTAGGCTCACTTGACGCAAAGTGACCTAAAGTACCCCTTTTGAGCCAAATTCTAATCCTACCCAAATTAGATTGAACTAAGCCCACCTAAATCTCACATTATGAGTAACAATCATCATGAGATGATCAATCGCTCAAATTGGGTTAAACCAAGTAAAACCTAAGGGTTGACCAAGTCAACACTTAGCCAAAATGAAACCTAAACTAGCCAGAATCCACTATAGGCTAAATTGATTGAAACCATTGATCAAAGCTCATTCATGTTCAATGTTTGAACTTGACCAAGTCATCATTTGAGCCTAACCTAGCCCAATTGGCCACTTGACCTAAGTTAGCCAACTTGACCTGAAAAGTCAAAATATGTCAAAACTTGATCTAAGCCAAATTAATTGAAACTAATGGGTCAAGTTCATTCCAAATCACTTGTTGAACTCTACAAAAGCCCCAATTAACCAACTAAACCTAACCTAGCCCAATTGACCTTGAACCCAACTTGACCTAAAAGGTCAAATTGAGCCAAATTCAAATATAAACAAAATTGATTGGAAACTAAGATATCAAATCATTTCATATGACCAATGAAGCCTAAACCAACTCATGACCTAACCCAAATAGATCAAATGGCTCAAATTGGTCAACTTGACCCATTTGACCTAAATGAAATCAAATGAACCAAATTCAAACATAAATCAAATTGAACCAAACTAATGATGGCAAATATTTCAAATAGTCATATGAACTTGTCCCAACCCTTACTTTGACCCAATTTGACCAATTAGTCAACTTCACCCAAGTTGACCAGTTTTGACCAAAATGGGTCAACATGAGCCAAAGCATATCAAAATAACTTCAAATTCAATGAAACTTGGCCTAACCCATTTTTCAATCATATGAAACATATTCAAATTAAAAATAAGCCAAATGACCATTTTACCCCTAGGCCATAGGGTAACCTAAAATCAAAACCACTTGGAATTTGGTCAATTCCTTTTCATGGACACTTGGCATCCTCTTAATGGACCAAATGGTCACTAATGAGGATGGTGCACATGACCCATTGGGTTTGAGTTAGCCAAACCCAACCCAAGGTCAAAACCAACCACCTCACTTGACTTGAAATAATCATCCTCCACTCATTTCAAGCATGAGCACTACTCCACTCCACACCCAAAATTGAATGCCATGACACTCTAAATGGCCTAACAGACTGATCTAATCTGATCAATTGATCAAAAATAGCATAAGCACTCATGGCCATTCGATTCACTTAAAGGGAGATATACTCCCCCTAATTTCACTTGAATTATATTATATTGTATTTGAAGTAAGAGGAAGCCAGAGGAAGCAATTGCAAGTCTCCCCAAGCTCCCCCAAGCTAATTCGATTTCCCCATTCTTGGTTTCTTAAAAACTAAAAATAGGGGAGGTAGCAAGATTTTCCAATTTATCCAATACTCAAATTCAGTCCAATTCACTTTGCAAGCACCTTGAGGCAACCCAATCAAGCTCACCCAAGCCTTCATCCAAGTCCTCAAGCCACAGGAAGAGTGCTCTAGACCAAAGTCACAAGCACTTGAAGGGTACCTTGGTCCATAGAGTGATCTACTCAACCTCAACACCTCAAATCTTCAACAGGGCTTCGTCTCCACTAGAAGAAGCTACCTCAACGGATTCGAGTGCCAGTGATAGCCTCCGGTGAGGTATGCCTTCAACTCGAGCTTTAACTAGAGAGTGTGTGGTCTTTTGTGAAAGGAGTTTTCATCTCAAGTGAAATTAGCGGTTGGATGTCTTCTCCCTTGCATGATGATGGTGTGGGTTGAGTTTGAGCTCAATCCAAGCTCAATCGAGCTCGGATCTTGCCCTAGAAGATAGATGGTGGCCATCTCCCACAAGCGAGCTCAGGGACGAATCATGGGCCATCCATCCACGCATTTTGGATGGACGGCCATGATTCAGCCGTCCGATATTTGATTGAATGAATAAGGATAAAGCGTGTAGCACTTCCGTTGATGCGGTGCTACGATGTGATAACTTAAGTGACCTCTCCCATCGTGGCACGTGGAAAGCGCGCACTACGTCAGCCTCCACATGGATCCGACAGGATTAGCCATATAATTAAGGGTTTAATTACTTAATAATCATGAAAACTTCAAAATAGCATAACTAATTCTAGAAAAATCATAAAAAAAATAAAGTAAAATGCACATAAAGATATTTCTTAGGAGAATAATCTGAAATTGTTTCTAATGGATTTTGAATAGTGTATTTTCTTCAATTAGGGTTTTAATGAAAACTTAATAACCCTAATTACTCCCTAATTATTTGATTGATTAATTCCAAGCTTCTCATGTGCATTTAGAGGGATGACATCTGCCTCCCCTAATTTTCTTGGGATTTATTGATAGGTTAATTAGGGAGATCAATTAATGAATCCTTGCTCACTCTCCTTATGTAATTAATGGTAATTAAGCATGTGAACAGTGATTAGGCTCTTTATTAAGTTAAAAAAATCTTGCTTAAGTAGAGAAGAGGTTTATGGAATGGGTTTGGGGAATTTTCCCTAAGCCATTCCCTAAACCCCTTTTCTTCCTTAATCCAAACTTAATTAAGGGCTAATCTCCTAATCACTTGCTTAATTACTTTGATAAAATTTTCAAAACATTCGAGAACTTAACTAATACATCTCGGGTAAGTGCTTAGATGTTCAAGAACCTAAGTAGCTTAAGGAAATCACAATCCAATCCACATGTGTGGGAAGGGTTATGAAAGTACTTAAATTAAACCCTTTAACTTAATTAATCATTAATTGTAAGCCAATTGCATTAGGTACCTTTCTTTCCTAGGATGCATTACTGATTTAAATTCCTTGTGATTTTATGTCATACATTGGCTCATAATTATTTGATTAAATATATTAAAGTGGTGTAGGTAAGGGGTAATTAATGCACTTAATTCATACCTTAACCTAAACCAAAATATAAAAATCATCCAGTGGTTCTAAAATTAAATTAAAATAATATACACATGTGAGAAATAGGTTAGAACTAGCAAACCTCTTCACATTTCTTAAATTCAAATCAAACTCAAACAAAACTAAAAATCTGTTTAAAATAAGTTTAGTTTGCTTTAAATAATTCTATTTCATAGGATTGTCTTTAGGAATTAATTAGGGTGAATGAATTTATATACTTTCATCACTTTATTTCTTTCCTAGCATGCTAAATGTGTATGCCATATGAAAATCATCCATTCATGTTTTGTTTTAAAAATCAAATTAAAAATGAAATATTTCCTTTATGTCAAATTGCATGTTTTGGCTAAAGTAAGAATATGAATGGCTATTATCACTGTTAAATTAAAAATTACTTTCAAAGCTTACGAATCAAACATCAAAACTGAAAGGTATGCTACTTATAATTATTTTTGATCTTGCATATGAGTAAAAATGTAAAGATGTGCATAGTGTGGCTTTCCTTCTCTTTTCTTTTAGCATAGTTTTGAATAGGATTTGACAAAGTGTATAGTTCATTTGAAAAGAACACAACCCTTGCTTAAATCCTTTCCTATTCATTCCTATTTTATTACTTAAGAATGACATCCAATTTATACATATAAATTACATAAACAAATCAAACAAGCAAACATAAATTTTGCATTTTCTTTTTCCATTCAATTCTTTTGTACATACATGTGTATTTAAGGAAAGTGGTATTTATTGACCTCATTTTTGGATGAGGTTAATTTGGCAATTAATAGATCATAATCTTCAATAGGATTTTCTTAATTCATTGTTTAGGACACCTCACCTAATGTCCTAGAAAATCTTTATGAGTTTATTCTAACCTATTTGATATAGGTAGAATCAATCCAAATTTTTAATTTGGATTTAACTCAAATAAATCAAATTAAAACCAAATTAAAATGAATGAAAGGATCCAAACCCATTCCAATTGAATCAAATTGATCATTTGAACTCATTTGGAATCATACCTAACCCATTTAAGCTAAATGAGTTAAAATGAAATTAAATTTAAAATCAACTCAAATTAAATGGTTTAATCAAATCATAATGCAATTGATCATCAATTGCATTATGGTTTAAAGAATAAACTAAATAAATTCAAAGGGTGAAGTTAAATCCAAATACTTTGCATCAAAGCATTTGGTTGGATTCAAATTCCCTAAGCCAATTCAAATGGAATTAAACCTAATCTCAAATCCATTTTAAGATAAATTTGGGCATATTATACTTTAATCCAAATTAAGATGATAATGCCATATTGCATGAAAATAATAAAAGCAAAATAAAAGAAAAGAGGAATTACAAAATGGGAAATAAAAAAGAAGAGAAAATGCCAATTTTCTTCTTCCACCTCTTCCCATGCAAACTCCCTTCTTCCCACCTCATCCACTCCAAGATAAAATCCACCTCTTAAGAGGATGGTTGCCTTCAATGGTAGAGAAGGAAATCAAGGCAAAGGAAAACCTCCAAGAGTTTGCCTTAAGCTTAGCCAACCAAGGGAAGAAGAAAAAGATAAGAAGAGCAAGAGGAGAAAAAGCTCTCGGCCAAGTGTGGAAATCAATCAAGGAAGCTCTCAACTTGTGCTGTGAACATTCCAATGCATTCACTAGGTCAAGAGGAGTTGATCTCACACCTCTACCAGCCTTGTTGTAGCCAGTGGTCGGAGTTCGACCTTCAAAATTCTTCCTTATAGAGCTTTCGGCCAAGCATGGAAAATGGGGTAGGAAAGACTATTACTTCCCCATTTTCATTCCAAAAGCATCGCCAAGGCAAGTGATGAAGTTTCCAACCCTATCCTCACTCGTGCATGTCGGGCTAACGGATGATGAAGAATGGCCTCTAATGGTGAAATCCCAATGAGTGGATTTCATCCCCAATTGAAGGCACCAACACGTTCATAATCTCAAAGGGAGCTCGAACGAAACTTCACCAGACCCCCTCATCGCTGGCAAGCCAGAAAATGACCAACGCCACCTTAAACTAAGCGTGTGTTGGTCTAGGGAGCAATCCATGGGGAGCCAAGCCACTAAAACTCATGCACATGTTCATTCAGTCAAGGCAAAGTAAACGATATTGGTCTCACCACTGGCAATAGCCAAAATCTGGGTATGCATCCCTCCCAATAAGTCATCGATTTTGGAGCTTTATGAAAGAAATTGATTCCCCAATTCAATCCATCCGTATGGATGGGTTCAAAATTAATCCATGATTATTTTGGGATCGAAATCAGGGCTTGATTCAGCGGCGATCACCGGCGGTGATAAGCAAGAAATCACGAACGGTGTCCATTTCTTGCTGGCGAGTTTTGGGATTTAATCCCGACCGTCCAATCCTTCTCATAGAATCGGGCAGCTCTGATCTAGGCGAACCATTGGATTAAACCCCTTAGGGACCCCATGCATGCCATGCGGACCAACCCGTGCATGCCACGCAGTCTGCCGCACCACGTGGGATCCCCCACTTAAAACTGTTAATTAACGGTTTAATTAATTTAGAAAAATGCAGAAAACTTATAAAAATCATATAAAATAAAATATAAATCAAAAAATTACAAATAAAAGCTCTATGAATTCATCTTGATGAGATGAATCATATAAATTAAAATCCCTAGTTTTTATTTGGTAATTTTTCCTTAATTTGGGTTTAATTGGAAAATATTAAACCCAAATTACTCTCAAATTAATAATTCAATTAATTTGAAACTTTAGAGAAATGAAATTAAGCATAAAATACACCTTCGGTAAATTTTTGGGAATTTAATTCTCTAAATTCAAGGGAAATTATAACTTCATGTGCTTAACCTTTAAATTAATTAAATTAATTACCCTTTAATGAAATAATTAAAAAAACTTTAATCTAATAACCTTAAATCAATATAATGAACATTAGTGAACATCAGAATACTAATTAAACCTAATCAGACCTATATGAACCTAATAGATCACTAATTAACTTAATTAGATAATTAAATGAATTAAATAATTCAATTAAATAACATGAATTCAATTAAATCATAATAAATCAAACAGTTAACTAAAAATTATGAATAAACCCTCATTAGAAAGGTATTTCAGTAAAGAATAAGTGAAAAATAAAATCTCTTAATGAATCTTAATAAATAAGTCTTAATTTAGGTTTTAATGAAATAACTAAAACCTTAATTACACCTAATTACATGTTTAATCAAGTTGAAACTTTAGGGATATAAAATTGGCATGTAACTCTACTTGCTGAAAATATTTCAAGTTCAAATGATCTCTAGATTAGAGTTTTAAATTTCTAAATCCCTAGGTCAATGTTAATAAAATATTGGGTTAAGAAAATTAATTAACCTATTAAATAAAGTGGTAATTCAAACTAATCTCCATCAAACATTAGAAAACTATTCAAAAACTTCTATAAATATCCTAAGTTAATTAAAGTGATCAAATTCAATCTTAGGTTAATGAAATAAAACCTTAGGTTAATAAAATTATTAAATAACTTAAATCATAACCTTTGAATCAATGAAGTTTAATAAAATCATTCATCTCTAATAAATTAAAATAATGAATCTAAAACCTAAGTTAATTAAATTAGATCAAATAATTAACCTTAGTGCTTTATGTTAAGCATAATTCATGAACAAACCCAAGGTACTAATTCATATTAATGAACTTAAACCTTAAGCTTACAAATTCATAATTTAATAACTGAAGTTAAATTGAATAAAATCAAACTCTTTAAATTAACATAAGCCAAATCAAATGAAACCCACATAGTTTAATTCAAAATAAAACAAATCAAACAAATTAATTCAAATAAAGCAATTCAAACAAATGAAATAACATAAAACTAATCCAAACATAAATAACATCAAAAGAATTAATTAAAATACTTAAGGATCTTAGTTATATTTTGAGAATATTCATTAGGATTTAGGAAGTGGAATAAAGTGAGTTTCACCAAAAAAATGAAATTCATTATATTTCTCATCCTTGAAAACCTATACAACTTTAATAAAATAAAATGGAATAAAAATGAAAATTAAATCACTAAACCATTTGAATTGAAACCAACCAATGGTAAAAATTAAACAAATTCAAACTTCAAATTTAAATTTGAACTTAAAGGAGCCTAGCAAAGCCTTTCCATAGAAACCCCTCTTTTACACACACTAGAATACTTAGGTCACGGATTCTAGATCTAGGATTAGATCGTTCTATGATTTTCTTTTAAATCTCCTGTGATATTTTGTGTTGTGCTTCACATGTTTGTGTGGTGTATTGCTTTGGACTGGATGCCTAGGCTTGTTTGTCATTAAACTGGCTGTTAGGGCATTCTTTCTAGATTTAACACTGTTTTCTGTAGGGGACTGTGTTAAAGGGATCGCTGTGATAAATAAATCATAAAATTGTTGCTTGCTTGTAGGTGCTGAAAATCCCTTAATATAGTCTATAAGATAGGTGGGCCTGGCAAGCAACTAATGCTAAGCCCGTATGTTTGTGAAATATAAACTGCTTTGTGTGCTGTGTGTATTTCCTAACATCTATTTTACAAGGCTTAGGATTTTATTTTTTTTGAATTTTAAATGTGAATTTATGCTTAGAATTAGGTTAGGATCTATGGGGTCTAGGATTAGCAGGAGCTGACCCAACCAGGAGAAGTTGCGGTGGTCCACTGTGGAGATGGATGTCACTAAAGAAGGAGACTTTCCTGGAAAGAAAACCCATAGATCTAAACTTGTAATTCTAAGACGGCTTGTATAAAGGAAGAACTTGGCTGCCTATTTTTTTTCTTTCTGGGTGTACAATAGTACCCAGCTACATTGGCCTTTTTCTTATATAATTTAATCTGGCTTGATTTATTTTGGGTGTGCAATAGAAATAGCATGCTTTTTTAGGTTTCTTTCTATGTTATATTTATGCTGATGAATGCCTGGATGTAGGCTCATAGGATAAGCTAATTTTTCTACCAAATTAAATCAATCAAAAAATACAAATAAATATAACTCATAATCTTCATATAAAAGCTTAGGTATTAAAGCAACATAAAATTTGTAGCAACCCCTTAGCTGGATGTTTTAACATCATCCATAAATCATATTGTTTCACTCTTGATTAATGAAGGACTTCCATTCTTACTAGAGAACCTCGGCTTGACCTTTGAGAGCTTATGATGGAAGTACATCATCTTCTATTCTGATTTGGCCCATAATCTTTTTCTAATTGCATACATTAGGCATAAATTGTATTCCCATGACCTAAATGAATCTTGAGTCAAAAAATTAAAAAAATCTAAAAAAATATGCATTAGTTAGGTGCATCTTCATACCCTACATGATCTTAGGGATTAGGGAGTAAGTCTAGGTTCATAGATTTCTTTCCTAAAATTGTAACAGCCCAGCCATCTTGCATTCATATGACTTAGCCTCGTGATTTTAAAATGTGCTTAAGTGGTGTTAGCTAGCAACCTTCTCCATGTAGGTTATAAGTCCAGAAGAGTCAGGGATAGGTTAGTTCCCTCAAGTGAGGAGAATGACCAATGATTCTCAAGGATAGAATTAGGTTGAGCATCTGACATGTGTCAGAAGCACCTATAGACTAGGTTCTAAAGCATCCTTTTAGGAATAAGTCCTCAATCCTAAGCATTTATGTACTTCTGTGCTGCTAGAATCTAAGCCCTAGATTTTTAAGAAAATGATAATTTGAAATCTAAAATTAAATCCCATATTTGAAGCACAATCATGGGATAGATGAAATTCTACTGGGCATCCCAATATCAATAGACCTTTCCTACTTTTTCCCATTTGACTCTTAAAAAATAACTCTCTCCAATTTGGACCTCTCCTAGTTGAATTTCCAAAAATCAATCCTTTGAAAGCTACTTTAGTAATCTTTTGGAATAACCACTTATTTATTTAATAGAGAGTATTCTTCGAAAGAGACCTTTTCTAAGATGTAATTAACTATAAAGGCTTGCCTTTATAGGGAACCATGATCCCAAGATAAAATAAACCTTGTTCAATATTTTCATGTAGTCCAGGGAAAATACTCTAGTATATGGAAGACCCATTAGCCTTAGAAGTCTTTTATTAAAATTGTTGAATCCATTATAGAAGAGCATGTTTATCATTCAAGATAATATGTTTATTCCTTAATGTCATATTTGGTCAACTAAATAAAATATTTCTAAACTTTATGTGGTGTCATTTCTTTTCTCTATTCTAGTGAAAACACCAACAGTATATTAGTCTGGACAACCCCGAGGTTGCGAGGCTTTAAGTAGCTCTAAGTAGGTCTTTTACCTTACACCCCTGGTGCTAACAATGGTGTCATACTCACTTATTCCTTTCATACATATATGTGTGCATATCAAAAATGGATAAAATAATCCCTCTTTTTCTACTTAACAAAATCATGCATCATAAAACATTTAAATTTCTCAAACAACTTCTCTTAGCATTCATCATTAATGTGTGCTAAACATTTCTATTTGGATGAATAGATATGCTTATGATTCATCTATATGCATGTTACACATGTTGGCAAAGAAATGAAGTGATGTATGTTTCGTGATAGTATTTTACTTTACTTAATCTTAAAATGCCTTTCTTTTTTAATAGGTTTGTTTAGGGAAAGTCTAAACATAAGATTAATTAAAACATATAATAAAATATTCACTAAATAAAAATAAAATATGAATCTACCTTAGAAATTACTTAAGGTAGGGAGGAAAAAGAAGTTCCCTTCTCTTTTCTTCTCTTTACAACTTAGTAATTAATTATAGGATTCACTTAAACCAAATCAAAATACAAAATAAAATCATACAAAGCAACTAAATCACTTACATGAAATAAACCCTCTAAGTTGAACATTTTCATACTTAGAAAACTTGAACTTTAAAGCCTACCTAAGCATATTGCACTAACCTTAAATAGCACACACATTAGGCTAAGTTGCCATTTCTAACTTTAAGTTAGAGTGGTGCATGGTTTGATGTTTACTTTTATTTTGTGATATTTTTTAGTCTAGATGTTAGGGTGTATGTGTGTAGACTGAATGGTAGGATGATTTAGTCTAATCATTATCTTTTACAGAAGATTATGCTTAAGAGGAGTTGTAATAAAATTATAACTACTTTTGTTGTGCAGGTGCTTATACCCCTAAGCATAATCCAAAATAGGCCAGGTGGACTTAGTTATCCATGTGTGGGGTGCTAAGTCTAATTTTTATATATATACATGCTTGGGATTGTATGGTTTGTTTGGCTAATCTATGTTTGTAGGTTTTAGTTAGATTTCCTTTTTTTTATTTTCATGTAATTTTACAATTAAGATTTTGGAATGATTGTTATGAGGGATTAAGATGAACATTGGTTATAAGACCATGACATATGTACCATGTGAATCCTTTAGAGCAACCACATTCCAACCATCCAAAAGAAGAAACCAAAAGAAGAAAGAAGAAATAAGAAATAAAAAAGAAGAAATGAAGAATAAAGACCCCCATAACATGAATTTCTTGCTTGATTGTATTTAATTTATTTGTAATCTAGGTTGTATAAGGGTAGAGCTCGGCTATCCAATTTATTTTTGGGTTTGTGCGGTGGAGCCCGACCATAAATGGAATTTTATACTTTTGCGCTAGCTTTATAAATGATTGATGTTTGTTTAGCTTATGCATTAATATGACATCTTTTTCCTAGTTTATTCCTTGCTTTGATGTATGGCCTGAATGACGATTAGGCTCTTAGAAAAATAAATTTTCTATCGAACTAATCAATTCAAACTAAAAATTATACAACTCATAACCTCACTTAAAGTCTAGGTTATAAATCAAGATGAAAGAATTAGCAACCCCTTAGCTAGATGTTGTATTACTTTTCTCACTTCATGCATAAAGTATATTGTTTCACTCTTGATTGGAGGGCTTCCACCTTTGCTAGAGAACTTGGCTTAACCTGTAAGAGCCATGGTAGAAACACACCTCCTTATATTGCTGATTTTGGCCCATAATCTAATTTCTCATGCATTAGGCTTATGAATCCTAAAGCCTGTGTCAAACTGATTATCCAAAATGAAAATAAAAATGTAACAAAATTTGCATTAGATTTAAGTTATTAACTCATGCCTTACATGATCTAGTCTCATAGAGTGTGTTTAAGGACTTAGTTTCTTTCTAAATAAACAACATCCTTGCTATCTTGCATAAACATATGACTTGCCTACGTGTATTCAAAATCTTAGGAGAAGTTAGTTGGCAGCCACCCCCAGGTGATTGTAAGTCCAACAGTCGGATGGTTTATCCTCTCTTGTGGAGGTAAACCAAATACCCATTTTTGCCTTAGATTTAGGTCATGCTTTTTAGCCCTCATCAAAGTTCCCTAGATTTAGGTTCAGAGGTTGCTACTTCCTTTTGCGGGCTACGAGCATAAATCCTCACCTCTTAGGTGTTTCCATAACCTTGTACTATGAATTATAAGCCCTATAATTTTAATAAAAATTCAACTCAAATAAATTAATTCAATTTTTAAAATGTAAAACCCAACCATAGGGTAGTTTTGGATGCTTACTAGGCTTCCTAGTATCTTAAGCATTCCCTACATGTTTTCATTTAGCTTCAATAAGAACTTCCTCCTCTTAATCAATCCAACTTTATCTTCTAAAAATAAGCCAATCGATTGATAGTCCTACCTTTCAAAATCTTTGGAGACAATGATCATTTACCTTAATTGAGAGATTCCTAAGGAATCCCATTCCTTAGGATGTAATTAACTATGGAGGCTTGCTCCTGTAGAGAACTTAACAAATGATTTAAAATAAACCCTGCTTTACTTTTCTATGTAATGTAGAGGAAGAATATCTAGTACATTTTAAAGACCCATAGTCCTTAGGAGTCCTTATTAAGGTGATTAGGTCCATTGTAGGGTGGTGACTTCTATCTCTCGAGATAGTACACCTTTCCTTAATGTCATACCTGATCACCCTAATAAGAACATCTGCGGATCTATGTGGCATCCCAATAAGGAATATTTTATTTATTTCTATTTTCATTTATCCTTCTCTTTCCAAAAGAGGGGATAGATGAAGGCAGAGATATATAAAAATTTTCACCACAACTAGGCGCATAAGGTAGAAGACCTACTTAGGGCTACTAAAGCCTCGTAGCCTCGAGATATCCAAACTAATATACCACTTTCTTAGATACATTTAGATGTATGATTAACTATATGGATAGGAAATCCATGCAAAAGTTATATTTTATTTACTTAATTTGTGATTCTTATTCATTGACCAAATCACACATACACATGTATAAGAGTTTTACGTGAGTACGGTGCCATTATTTTCTACACCAGGAGTATAAGGTACAAGACCTACTTAGGGTTAGTTAAAGCTTTAGAGCCCCGGGATGTCTAGACTAACATACCACTTTTCTAAAATGCATATGAATGTACAAAAAAAACCACAAGAGTAAGAAATCATGCAAGGAATTATGTTTAATTTGATTATGTGATTTATGATCCTTACTTATTGGCCACATCAGACATACACATGTATAAGAGTTTAAGTGAGTACGGAGCCATTATTTTCTACACCAGGGGCATAAGGTTCAAGACCTACTTAGGGTTACTTAAAACCTCGTAGCCTCGAGATGTCTAGACTAATATACTATTTTTCTCAAATACATATGAATATACAAAAAGAACCATAAGAATAAGAAATCATGCAAGAAATTATATTGATGTGATTATATGATTTACATATATGATATGAAATTCTTCCTAAGTATTAGCATGGAGGTGCATAGGAATAAATTTAGACAAATGCTGTGTTCTTTTCAAATGAACTATACATTTGTGAATCCATGCAAGGTAAGGAAAGAGCTCTTTATATTGCATATCCTATATTATCAACACATGCAAACTTATAGATACTTGTAAATAACATCACTCCATATGTTATCAGTAATTCATACACTTTGAAAAATAATTTTTGATTTAGTAGTGATAATAGCCACACCTATTTAATTTAAATCAACATGCAATTTGACATAAAAGAAACCATTTCATTTAATTAATTTTAAAAGAAATGAATGCATTATTACATATGGCAAGCAACATTTAACATGAGTGGAAAGAAGTAAAATAACACAAGCATGTGATTTCATTCAAATCCAATTAATTCCTAAGGACAATCATACTAAATAAAGTGACTTAGAATAAATCAAAGTTCTTTAATATTATTTCATCTTTATGTTTGATTTGAGTTAAGGAAAATCAAAGAGGTTTGCTGGTCCTAATCCCCATTCCCCATGTGTGAGTTAATTGTGGTTTAAGGAAGAAGTAATTAAGTCAATTTTATGATTTAATTAGATATGGGTATAAATTAAATAGATTAATTAACCCTTACCTACATCATCTTAAATTAATTAACTAATTAATAATGAACCAACATGATATGCAACCACATGGAAAGTAAATTTACAATGTTCCTAAGAAATGAAAGGGGTCTAATGCAATTGGCTCATGATTAATAGTTAATTAAGCTTAAGGGGTCTTACTTAACTTCTTTTATGGTTTTCTCACACATGTGAACCAACCATAATTTCATTATCTCCCCCTTTTGGGTTATTGAACACCCAAAGAGCTACCCAAGATTAGATTAAAGAAATAGATTTAATGGATTAATTAAGTTTATTAATTTGTTAATTAAATTTGAATTAGCCTTAACCAACTAAAGTGAGATGGGCCAGAGAGATGAAAAAAAAGAGAGCCTAAGTATCAATCTAAATCCTTTCAATTGATTAAGGTGAGATATGATTTGGTTTTGATTAATTTTATTAATTAATTAAAAGGTCTTAATTTTATTTAAGAGGATTAGAGAAGACTTAAAGAAAAGATCTAAGAGGGAGTCCCAATGTTCCTTGGACTTCATCAAAATGTGAGGTTAACAAGCTTGATTGATTAATTAATTTACTGTTCATTTGCTTAATTATCACTAATAATATTAAGAAGGTAATTAAGGCTTAATCCATTAATTTATCTTATTAAACAACCAATAAAATCCCAAAAAATAGGAGAGGCAAAAGTCATCCCTATAAATATACACACAAAGTTTGAGATTAATTGGATGGTTAATTAGGGAGTAATTAGGCTAATTAAATTTCTAATTAAACTTTAATTAAGCCAAATTTACTGTTCAAAATTAATTAATAATAATTTTCCTAGATTCTACTCTAAAATATCTTTAAAATAAGCTTGAGTTTGTATTTTTTTTTTTTTGGATATTTTTATAATTAGTTATGAATTTAGGAAGTGCAATTGATTTAAGCGATTTTTATAGAGTCTATTAATTTATTTTATTAAAATAAATTATTTGAAATTCAAAATCTAATATCTTCTAATCCAAAGATTCCTTTGACTTGAAATTTTTATGGTAGGTGTATTTTAACTTTAGTTTTAATCTCTGAAAATTTTAACTTAATCTCATATGTATTTTTAGTTTAATTAATAAAATTTGAATTTTACTAAAACTCAAATTAAGCACAAAATATTTAGTAAAATTTGGGGATTTTAGGTTTGTTGGACTCCTCTCGGAAAGACAAATCCAATGATCCTTGTTTGCAAATTTTCATTAAGTATTTTATTTTCAATGAATTTTTGAAGTTTCAAGTGATTTAAGTAATTTTTAAAATCAAAAAATCCAGATTTTCTCACTTAACCGAAGTGATGGTGGCCGATTAACACGGGATCACCCCAAGGTAATGTGATGTCATTTTGACACATGCCATGTGGATGACAAGAGGCACAAAGTGGGAAAACACATGAGATTTGCGCGGATCGATCTGATCACATGACATCTGTGATTCAATCCATGGGATCTAAAGGTGATGATTTTGATGGACTTTCAACACGATTATTATATGATCCTCACGCGATCACGGAGCCATGGCCATGGAAAAACCACAAAAAATGCAAAATGAGGCCCGATTGGGCTCATTTTCATGTTGATCTTCACCAAAAAAATTCTATTTCATATTGGGACCAAAAAAAAATGAAAATTATGAGATTTATCTAAGAAAAATTTCTAAAATTGTAAGAAATTATCACAAAAAGAAAGAAATCAAGTTCATGATTTTGAAGATTCTCAGGGATGGTTTCAAGGGTGATGATTGGTTAATTTGAGTGTGGTAAGAAGCCTTGAATGAGCCTAGTTTTTTTCTTTCAATCTAGGATGATGCGTTCTTTAATTGCCGCCACTTCCTCACCGAAATACACTTATTTTTTGGTATTTTTCACCCCCAAACTCAGGTGGGAATAATTGCTAGTTGGTTTGGAGGCTCTAAGGGATAAGAATGAGAGGAATAGAATGAGTTTTGCTTTTCTAAGCTGGTTTGAATGTGAAAATCCATTTCTTTTGAATTTTGGCTCAAAGTGTTGTCATTTGACTTGGGGTGGTTGGGATCAAGGGAATCATCCTAGTTTTATTTTTTGGTAAGGCATGGAAAGTGGTCATGAAGGAAAAATGGGTGTCCTAGCAAAGAGGAGAATCCTTCATGTCAAGTATTTTAATGGGAGAGGGAGGTGATTTCACCTCCCCATGATACCACAATCACTTGGATGAAAATCAGGTCCTGTTTATAATATATTTAAATGATCAATAAACCCAAACCAAGCCATGATTCAAGTGTATTGGAAATGGAATTTGGTCATGAAAGGGCAAAATGGTCATTTGGCCATGATTTTGATTTGGGCGATTTGAAATGATCAATAGGTTGGTTTCAAGTGATTTGAGTTCATTTGATTTGATTTGGTTTAATTTGATCATTTATGTCAAATTGATCAAATTGAGTCAAAATGATCATGAGTTGTGTCATTGGTTTGGTTCAATTTAGTTTAGATTTAGTTTTGGTTCATTTGATTTTCATTTAGGCCAAATGGGTCAAGTTGATTAATTTGACCATTTGACCAATTGTTTGGTCATGGCTTTATTGGTTGATTATTTGAAATGTATAAAGCTTTGGTTCAGAATTTTGATTTGGTTTTGATTAAGTTAATTGACCTTGGTCAAGTTTAAGGGTTAATTGGGCTAGTTGGGTCAATTGGTCAATTTAAGCTTTGGTCAAGTTCAACAAGTGATTTGGAATGAATTTGACCTATTGGTTTAATCAATTTGGTTTAGATCAAGATTTGACCCATTTTGACTTTAGGTCAATTTAGGTCAACTTAGGTCAATGACTAGCTTGGTTTGGCTCAATTTTGATTTGATCATGTTCAATAAATGACATTGATTGGTTTAGATCAATGGTTTCAACTTTGGCTTGCTTTTGATCATTTGGGAAAGACTTGGTCAAAGGCTGTTTGACTTGCTTTGACCCAATTTGAGTGATTGATCATCCTAAGATGATTGTTGCTTATAATGTGAGGCTTAGATGGGCTTAGTTCAATCGAATTTGGGTTGGATGAGAATTTGGCTCACAAAGGTCCTTTAGGTCACTTTAGGTTAAGTGATCCTAAATGGGTTAGTTGGCTTGATCAAGACTTGATTTGAGTTTGGTTGAACTCATATCTGGACTTATGATGAAAATATAAATCCAATTGCAAGTGATTTGGAGTCAAATAGGTTTTGGTTCATTTAACAATTTCAAGTCAAAAAGGTGAACATGGGTTTGACTTGGGTTAATTTGATTTTGGTTTGGTGATTAGTTTATGTTTATATTCATGTATGTGATGAATAATTGTTAAGAGAAAATCCAAAATGTTTAATGATTTGAAATGATTTCCAAGTTCAAGGATTTGACTAAAAGCATAAGTTAGATTTTGGTTTAACTTTAGGTTTAGTTTTTTATTTGAATTTATATTTCATTTATATTTGTGAATATAAATGAAATATAAATGAAATATAAATTTAAAAAATCTTTTGAGTTTGGAATGATTTGATTTCTAAGTTCAAATTTGACTTGAAAGAGCATAAGTTGGATTTTTTAGATTTGATTGATTTTGAATTGATTTTGGTTATTGGCATATTATTTCATTTATATTTTGAATATAAATGAGAATATAAATTTATAGAAAATATTTGATTTAATGATTTGATTTGGTTTGAGCAAAAGATTGATTTAATCAATCATGGGTTTCAACCATTTGACAAATTGATTCATCTTATTTAGTTGATTTATGATTCAGAAAATCAATCAAGTTAAATTTGATATTTAGAAATCAATTGAGTTAATTGATTTAGATTTAAAATCAATTTGAGTAATGATTCAAGATTTTATTTGGATTAGTTTGAAGAAGAAAAACATTCAAACTATGATGGCAACTCTCAATACCCCAAAAAAATCCTATTCCCATGGCTAACTCCTCTAAGTCTCTGAGTTATTAAGTGTTCACCCAATCACTTGAACCATCTTAAGACCAAGGAGCTCTTGTGTCAGAGGGTCAATGTCTAAGTTGAAAGCTCACTCCAAAGTGAGGTCAACAATCCAAAACACAACCCATCCCCATGGCTAACTCTTTTAATTTGACCAAAGTTAAGTGTTCACTGATTAAGATCAAAACCAAATGTCATGAACCATCTATGATATGAAGTGTTGATCACTTAGAGCCAATTTCTTTGACATATGACTCCTCTGAACCCAAATCCTTTGCCTAATATTCTGGATTGTGAAATAACCCAATAAAATTAAAGATAGCTATAAGAATATGATGCCAATTGAACTTTACCATATCTTGACAATCCTTCTTCCTTCCTTCTTTAAATCAAACTTCAAATTCAAATCAAACCTCAAATTCAAAAATCCAAATTTAAATTTAAATTCAAAGTTAAAACATGACCATAAATCAAATGATCAAAACCCAAGATCTTGAGCCTATGAATCAATCCATGACCAAACCTTCAAATCAACCCAAAGCCAATTGATTTCTTTATAAATCACTTATTCCATCATTTTGGATAACTATAATGAAATTGATCCAAATCAAACCAAATCAAAAAATTTTCAAACTTTTTTTCACTTACATTCAAATCCACAATCAAATCACTCAAACTCAAATGATTTTTCATAACCTATTTATAAATTCATTTATATTCACAAATATAAATGGTATAAATTCAAACCAAAATTAAAACCCAAAATTATACCCAAATTCAACACTTCTTGGCCATTCTCATGGATTTAGCCAATCATTCTCAATCAATCCAAATTATATTTTCAAACAATCACACCTTCAATCCATGCCCAAATATAAACATAAACTATAATCACCAAGCTAAATCTTCCAACCCAAGTCAAACCCATGTTCATTCTTTTGACTTGAAATTGTCAAATGAACCAAAAAACTCATTGACTCCAAATCACTCAATTGATTTATATTTCATTAAGATATGTGAGTTCACCCAAACTTGAACCAAGCCTTGATCAAGCCATCCATTTAGGGTAATCACCCAAAGTAAACAAAGGATTTTGAGAAATTCTAACCAAATTGATTGAACTAAGCCATCTAACCTCACATTATGATCAACAATCATCTTAGAATGATTAATCACTCAATTGGTCAAACCAAAGTCAAACCTACATTCACCAAGTCAACACTTAAATTTAAATGAAACCCAAAAGCCAAAAAATTCACTATAAGCCAAATTGATTGAAACCATTGATCTAAACCAACCCATAATCAATGATTGAGCATGATCCCATCAATTGAGAAACCATGCCTAATTTGCCATTTCTTGACCTAAGTTGAAATTGACCTAAAAAGCCAAAAATAAATCTTACAAATTAATTGAACCAATGGGAAATTTATCTGATTGTGAATTATCAAAATTTACTGACATTAATCAAAGAAATTGAACTCAATTGATAAAAAAGGTCAATCATTGAAATCAAATCAAATTGTTTGATTTAAACAACATTTCAAATGATCAACTAAGTTTAACCTAACCCATGATAACCTAATTGATCAAATTCAATTGGTCATTAATTTGATAAATGAACCTAAATAACCAAACCAAATATAAACCAAATTTTAACTAAACCAATGATAATAGATTTAAATGATCTTTAAATTCTTAAATGGTTTTGAATCTAATTTAAATAATTGGTCAACAATATTAAATAATTCAAATTAAACCAAATCTAATCAAATGAACTCAAATCATTTGAAATTTGGAAATTTTCAAAAATTTCAAATGACCAAATCAAAATCATTTAAATGATATTTCTTTAGCATAATTATGACCAAATTCATTAGAATTTGGCATTTCTTATCTTAGGCATTTTATTTCCACATATTCATGGTGAACATTTAATGATTTAATGATAAAAAATTAATAATTAACACTATCAAAATTATAAAAATTATTTATTAACCCAAAACCATGTGGGTGTAACTCAAACCTCAATCATGATTGATTAAAAAATAAAAATCTCTCTTAAAAAGATATGATTCATTTAAAAAAAGAATCATTTCCTTATTAAGAATCAAATTTAAATTCCTTGCTATTCTTTGCTATTTATTTTTAATTTTACTCAAAAAAAGAGGATGAATTGAAAATAAAACATTATTAAAAAATCAAATTAACCTTAATAATCATTAATTATATTTAATTAAATAAAAATAGTATAATAAGCTTGGTCAAAAAAATTATAAATCAATGTATTTAAATGTTCATTTATGAGGCTATTTGTTTTTATGATAGCCTAATGAGGTAATCATAAACCAGATAGAAAATATGGTTCTTTTAAGAAATTGTCATAAATCATTATGTGCATTCCTTTTGTTCTTTATAATTAATCTGTAGCTCAAATTGAATTTTCATCTCTATGAAGAAAAATATCAAGATCCATTGCATATTGAAATGTATTATGATACATTATTTACATTCCTAAATCATGGATGATCTTCATTATCCTGATCTTAGATGACATCATGGAGAAGACATGCTTCAACTATCCTTGAGGATGTGACAAAAAATAACCTATCATCATGCCACATAAATGATTAGAATGCATCTTGGGATGTGCTAGCTAATTAATCATTTTAATGATGAAATTTCTAAAATTCATAACTAATTATAAAAAAACCAAAAAATGAAATAAACACTCATTTTAAATATATAATTTAGAGAGTAATTAAAATTCTAAAATAAATTAATTTTACAAAGGATATAACTCAATTTAGTTTTATTAAAATATAATTAAGATACTCTTATTATTTTAGAATTATTCCAAACTTCTTAATTGATTAAAGGGGATGATCTAAAAGATTCTTGGAATTTAGTTAATTAATTAGGAAGTTTCATCAATCATTTTTAATTAATTAACATTTGATAAAGGATAAACCATTAATTAAGTTGATAATCTTAGAAATAGTGAAGTATCTCAATGAGATTATTTAATTTTTTTTAAGTTTATTTATTTGAGTTAAATTATAATTTATAATTCCATGGCTTATCATCAAGAGAGGCAAAAGATTTATGCTCATAGCCTGCAAAGGAAGTAGCAACCTCTGAACTTAAATCTAGGGAGCTTTGGCAAAGACTAAAGCATGATCTAAATTTAAGGCAAAAATGGGTATTTGGTTTACCTCCATAAGAGAGGATAAACCATCCAATAGTTTGGACTTACATCCGCATGGAGGTGGTTGTCAACTAACTTCTCCTACGATTTTAAATACATGTAGGCAAGTCATATGCTTTTGTAAGATAGCTAAGTTGTTATGTATTTAAAAAGAAACTAAGTCCTTAAACACACTCTTTAAGAGACTAGAACATGTAGGGCATGATTTAATGACCTAAATATAATGCAAATTTTATTGTATTTTATTTTCATATTGGACTATTCATTTGATATAGGCTTATAGGATTCATATGCCTAATGCATGAGAAATTGGATTATGGGCCAAAATCAGCAAGAAAGGAGGTGTGTTTCCACCATGGCTCTCAAAGGTCAAGCCAAATTCCCTGGAATGGGTGGAAACCCTTCAAATCAAGAGTGAAGCAATATACTTTTTATGCATGATGTGAGAAAGAAATTACAACATCCAGCTAAGCAGTTGCTAATTCTTTTATCTTTATTTATAGCCTAAGCTTTATGTGAGGTTACAAGTTATTAATTTTTAGTTTTTAGTTGATTAATTGGATAGAAAGCTTATTTTTCTCTAAGAGCCTAATCGTCATCCAGGTCTTACATCAAAGCAAGGAAGAAACTAGGAAAATATGTCATCTTAATGCACAAGCTAAACAAACATCAAACCATTTATAAAGCTAACACAAAAGAATAAATGGCCAAGTTTGGTGGGGCTCCATCGCACAAACTCGAAAATAAATTGGGTAGCCGGGCTCTACCCTTATACAACCCGGATTACAAATGAATTAATTACAAAAATGAATTCATATTATGGGGGTCTTCATTCTTCATTCTTCTTTTCTTCATTTAGTTCTTTCTTTCTTTTGACTTGGTTAGAATGTGGCTTGCTCCAAAGGCTTTACATGGTACATAATACATAGTCTTATGACCAATGTTCATCCTAATCCCCCATAACAATCATTCCAAATCTGAATTCACAAAATTACATAAAAAAGGGAAAGGAAAAATAACTAAAACCTACAAAATAGATATTAGCTAAACAAACCATACATCCCAAGCATGTATTGAACATAGCACCCCACACATGGGTAACTAAGTCTGCCTGGCCTATTTTGGATCATGCTTAGGGGTATAAGCAACCTGAATAATAAAAGCAGTTATATTTTTTTATTATAGTGCCCCTTACAATGATTAGACTAAGATCATCCTACCATTTAGTCTATGCACATGCACTCTAACATCCAGACTAAAACATCACATCATAAAATAAAATTAAACATTAAACCATGCACTGCCCTAACATAGGACTAGAAGTGGTGACTTAGGCTAATCTGTGTGCCATTTAAGGTTTGTGTGGTTTGTCTTAGCTAAGCTTTAAGGTTAGAATTTTCTAAGTATGAAAGGTTCAACTTAAAGGGTGGATTCATTTAAGTGGTTTAGTTGGTTTGGTTAAGTTTTATTTCATGATTTGATTTGGTTTGAATGAGCCTACACTTAATTACTAAGTGTTGTAAAGAGAGGAAAAGAGAAGAGAACTTCTCTTTCCTCCCTACCTCAAGTAATTTCTAAGATAGATTCATTAATGAATTTTGTTTAGTCAATGTTTTATTATGTGTTTTAATTATTCCTAAGTTTAGAGCAACTCTAAACAAACCGATTCAAAGAGAAAGGTATTTTAAGATTAAGTAAAGTGAATTTCTATCACAAAACACATAACACTTTATTTCTTTCCCAACATGTGTAACATGCATATGGATGGACCCTAAGCATATCTATACATGTAATGCAAGTATTTAGCACACTTTAATGATGAATGCTAAGAGAGGTTGCTTAAGGAAATTTGGGATGTTTCATGTATGCATGATTTTGTTAAATAGAAAAGAGTGATACTTTTATCCATTTTTCATATGCACATTTACAAGTATAAAAGACATAAGTGAGTATGGTGCCATTGTTAACACCAGGGGTGTAAGGTACAAGACCTACTTGGGGCTATTTAAAGCCTCACAACCCCGAGATGTCCAGACTAATATACCACTTTTCTTAAATACATGTGCATATACAGAAAGAAATGCATGGAAAGAGAATCATGCAAAGGTTTATGTTTGTTTGCTTGATCTTGGTTATTTAATTTATATGTATGATGTGGAATCCCTTCTTAAGTCATTACATAGGAGTGTATAGGAATGGATTTAAGCAAGTGTTATGTCCTTTTCAAATGGACCATACACTTTGCTAATCCTATACAAACTTATGTTAGGAAAAGAGGAGGGAATCACATAACACATTTTATGCTATTCACATTCAAGCTTACAAGTACCTACAAATAGCACACTTATAATTTGTAATATTTGATTTCTAAGTTTTGAAAATAGTTTTAGATTTAGTAGTGATAATAGCCATTCATATTCTTACTTTAGCCAACACATGCAATTTGATATAAAGGAAACATTTCATTTTAATTTGATTTTTCAAAAGACATAGATGCATTATTTTCATATGACATACACACTTAGCATGCTAGAAAATTAATAAAGTGATGAAAGCATGTAAATTCATTCACCCTAATTAATTCTAAAGATAACCCTATGAAATAAGATTATTTAAAGTGAATCAAAGTTGGTTTAAGGAAATTTTGATTTGGTTTTGAGTTTGATTTGAATTTAAAGAATGTGAAAAGGGTTTGCTGGTCCTAACCCATCTCCCACATGTGTATGTTATTTTAGTTTAATTTTTAGAACCCTTAAGTGGATTTTATGTTTTACTTAGGTTAAGGTGTTCATTAAGTTCATTAATTATCCCTTCCCTACACCACTTTAACATATTTAACCAAATAATTATGAGCCAATGTATGATATAAAATAACAAGGAATTTAAATCAATAATGCACCTAAGAAATAAAGGGGCCTAATGCATTTCGCTCACAATTAATGATTAATTAAGCTAAATGGTTTAATTTAAGTACTTTTATAACCTTTCCCACATATATGGGTTAGGTATGATTTCCTTAATTTTACTTAGGTTATTGAACACCTAAGAATCTATCCAAGAAGGAATTGATTAAATGATTAAGTTTCTAGATTAATTTTTAATTTTGAGTTTGGTTGATTAAGCTATTAAATGAAATGATCAAATCATTAATTAATTTGTAAATTAATTAACTTTTCATTCAAGTAAAATAGACTTAGGGGAAGAGATTTAGATAAGACATCCTAATCTTATTCCCTAAGTCTATCTACTATTCCAAGTTGATTAACAAATTAAATTAATGAATTTATCAACATTTAATAGGTTAATTAATCATTTAACTAATTAAGGGAGTGATTAGAGATGAATTAAATGATTCCCTTAATTAAACCATTAATAAATTCTAAGGAAATTAGGGGATGTAGAAGTCATCCCATTAAACTTACCTAAGAAGTTTAGAATTCATAAATGGAATAATTAGAGAGTAATTAACATAATTAAATTCCTAATAAAACCCAAATTATAGAGAATTTACTATATAAAATCAATCAAATTTAATTTTAGATTATTTCCTTTGAATTATCTTCATAATTCATTTTATTTTATATTTTTGTGATTTTTCTACATTTAGTTATGTATTTTTGAAGTTTCAGTGATTAAAACTTAATTAAATAGCCTAATTATTCAGTTAATCTAATCGGCGCCACGTGGACCGCTGATGCGGTGAGCATTTCTCACATGGAGCGATGGGATTTGCTGTTTAAGTAGTTGCATCCAATGTTGCATCAGCTGGCGATGCTACACGCTTTCTCCTCGATCGTCCGATCAAAGATTGGATAGTCAGGATTAAGCTCATGATTCTTAAGGGATAAATCCATGGATCCTATGTGGATTAATCAGGACTGTCCATTCAAAATATGTGAATTGATGGTCCATGATTCGTCACTGAGCTCGCCTGCAGGAGAGGGCATCCATCCACTCCTTAGGGCTTGATCTGAGCTTGATTGAGCTCAGATTGAGCTCAAACTTTACCCACACCATCATCATGCAAGGAGCATGATATCCAATAGTCAATTTGCAATGGGGTGAAAGTTTCTTTCATAAAGGACCAAACACTTCCTATTCTAGGCTCGATTTGAAGGCATACCTCACAGGAGGCTATCACTGGCACTCCCAACCATCGAGGTAGCTTCGTCTAGTGGGGATGAAGCTCTGTTGAAGATTTCATGGCTTGAGGTTGAGTGTATCTTCCTATGAACCAAAGTGGGCTTCAATTGCTTGTGACCTTGATCAAACTTCCCTCTCTCGTACCTTGAGAACTTGGATGCAGACTTGGGTGAGCTCGATTGAGGTGCTTGAAGGAGGAATTGAGCTGAAATTGAGTATTGAGTAAGATGGAATTTGCCTTGAGCTCCCCTAATTTTGGCTTAAGGAAAACCCAAAATTGAGAAATCAAATGAGCCTTGAGAACCTTGGAGAAGCTTGAGGATGCTTCCTCTGAGTTCCTTAGCTTCAATTGAGTGTGAGTGAGTGAAAATCAAGTGAAATTAGGGAGAGTATATCTCCTCTTAGAAGGATCAGATGGCCGAGAGTGTAGATGTCATTTTGATCAAATTGACCACCTTGAGTGGGTTATTTTGGTCATTTAAGGTGGCACATGGTTTGGTTTTGGTAGGGAGGTAGTGGAGAAGTTGCACATGTGGAGAATGAGAGTATGGAGGTGGTCCATGTGCTCATTTCCAAGTGGGCAGTCGGTTTGGCCATTGGGTTGGGTTTGGCTGACCCAAACCCATTGGGTCATGTGCACCACACCCACTAGTGTTCACTTGGTCCACTAAGGAGGTGCTAAGTGGAAATGGAAAGGATATGACCAAATTCCAACTAGAATTGGCCATAGGTTACCCCTTGACCTAGGAGTAAAAATGTCATTTGGCTTTGATTTCACTTTAAGCAAATTTAGAATAGTTTAAAATTAGGTTGGTCCAAATTTCAAAGAATTTGGAGTTGATTTGATGTCATTTGGCTCATGTTGACCCATTTAAGTCAAAATGGGTCAACTTGGGTCTAATTGACCAATTGGTCAATTTTGGTTAAACCAAGGGTTGGGTCAAGTTCATATGACTATTTAAAGTGTGTTGGCATCATTAGTTTGGTTCAATTTGGTTTTTATTTGGTTTTGGTTCATTTGATTTCATTTAGGTCAAATGAGTTGAGTTAATTTGACCCATTTGACCTAATTAAGTTAAGTCATGGGTTTAGGTGGGTTTATCATTTGAAATGTTTTGCAAGCTTTGGTTTTAATCAATTTTGGTTTGGTTTGATTTTGGCTCAATTTGACCATTTAGGTCAAGTTGGGTTCATGATCAATTCGGCTAGGTTGGATCTAATTGTCCAATTGAGGCTTTGGTCAAGTTCAACAAGTGGTTTAGACTGAATTGGACCCATTTGTTGCAATCAATTTGTCTTAGATCAAGATTTGACAAATTTTGGCTTTTTAGGTCAAGTTGGGTCAACTTGGGTCAACTGGCCAATTGGGCTAGGTTAGGCTCAAATGATGACTTGGTTAAGTTCAAACATTGATCATGAATTAGTTTTGATCAATGGTTTCAATCAATTTGGCCTATAGTAGATTTTGGCTAGTTTAGGTTTTATTTTGGCTAAGTGTTGACTTAGTTAACCCATAGGTTTGACTTTGTTTGACGAAATTTGAGTGACTAATCATCTCATGATGATTGTTGCTCATAATGTGAGGCTTAGGTGGGCTTAGTTCAATCCAATTTGGGTAGGATTAGAATTTAGCTCATAAGGGGTACTTTAGGTCACTTTGGGTCAAGAGAGCCTAAGTGGGTTAATTGGCTTGATAAAGGCTTGATTCAAGTTTGGTTGAACTAACATATGGACTTATGATTGAAATATAAATTCATTTGCAAGTGATTTAGAGTCAAATGGGTTTTGATTCATCTGACAATTTCAAGTTCAAAGGGTGAACATGAGTTTGACTTGGGTTTAATTTTTAGATTTAGTTTTGGTTTGATGATTGAAGTTTATATTTATATTTGGATTCTTGATTGAAGGATTGATTGAATCATGAAGGAAAATCAAGGGTTTGGCTTGATTTGAATTTGATTTGGCTAAGTTCAAGAATTTGACTTGAAAGGCTTAGGTTGAATTTTAGTTGAATTTGAATCTGATTTTTGAATTTAGTTTTGGTTTGATGATTGAATTTTGTGTTTATATTTGGTTTCATGATTGAAGGATTGATTGATCATAAGAAAAATCAAGGGTTTGGCTTGATTTGAGTTTGATTTGGCTAGGTTCAAGAATTTGACTTGAAAGGCTAAAGTTGAATTTTGGTAGGAAAGGGGTCATTCGGGGCTTGAATTCCTAATCCACAAGCAAAGATATATTTTGGTTGGTTTGTTATTGTGGGCCCTATTGGTTTGCGAGGGACCACACTGAGAAGGAGCTCATATCAGTCTAGTCCTATCTCAAACTTACTGGACCAAGGGAGAATTTACATATCTGCAAGACAAATTCTCTAACCACATGGGTGGTTACTAGGAAAGGGGGATTGTCCAATCCAAAAGCAACCCGAGTAGTGTCTAAATGGGGTCACTAAGGACGTGATCCAAATAGAGTGCCCAAAGGGGAGGTGTGCTGGGGGCATTATCCAAAACCTTATAAAAGAAAACCTATAGGTATACAGTGGCCAACTCAAGGAGAAAGTGCGGGGACTCACATCTACCAAAAGTGGTATATCCATCGAGTGGGTCGCCCTCAGCATGGCGATAACCCACCAACCTAAGGTGCCCATCAGTTTGCGATAATCAGTTTAGAAAGAAGGCATGTAGGCTTACTTCTCCCTAAAGCAGAACTGATCGTCGGGATAGTATGTCTTCGGCTCGATAGGAGCTATCCGACCTAGGTCGACTACTAAGTGAGGAGTCCTGTGTAAGGACTAAACCCAAGCTTGAAGTAGTTAGGAGGAAAGGAGCCACTGGAGGACTTATCCTAAACCTCAAATATACTCGACCTAGTCAATGCATGATGACTAGTTCAAGAAGAAAGCGTGTAGGCTTACATCCTCTTAAATAAAGTAAATATGGGGTAGTTTACTGGCTATGCAGTAACGCCTACCAAACTGATAAGGCACTTGTTGGTTTGCAATGGTCATGTCAGGAAGAAAGTGTGGGGACTCACATCTGCCAGATAAGTGACCACTAGGGTGACACACTAAAAAGGTAGCATATCGACCTGACCTAGAGCAGCTAATGAGTGAGTGCCATGGGGGGCTTGCTCCTACATCAAAATAGCTTAAGACAAAAGATATGTGTTAGTTTGTGTTATGAAATAGGGAATAGGATGCTGCTTGGGTTCTCTTACACCAACCCTAAACACGTAAAAGTGGATGAAATGGTGCCGCAGGGGCAATTGTGACTCCACCAAGAAAGGATGTTGCACCATCAAAATACATCTCCCAGTGGCAAATGCTAGTGTCCCCTAAGTTCATGATTTATTTATCGAAGAGGTCATCACTAAGTGGGGAATCAGTAGAAAGTGGGTGTGTTGCTAAGAAATCTGCTAGTGCTTCTCTTTCATCGCACTGATGGGTATGAATGTGATGTCAAATTGGCACAAAATCATGGACCAACACGCTAACCATCCAGATAGCATCGGTCATGTCATGAGATATTACTGTGGATTGATCTTAGAGATCAAATTCACCTCATGAGAAATCATGTAGTGCCATAGCTTTTAGGATGCAAATATTAAAGCTAGGCAATGCTTTTTAATAGGTGGGTAGTTTGCCTCAATAAGAATTAGATAACTATAGAGATAGTAGAGAGCATTTTCTTTCCCTTCATATTTATATTGAGCCAACAAAGCGCAAAGGGAGTCATCTAATGCAGTAGTGTAGAGGATCAAAGACTTGCCCTAGATAGGGGCTGCTAGAACTAGCGGTGTCATCAGGTGGTGCTTGATGTCTTCAAAAGCATGCTAACACTTATCATCCCACTTGAACTTGGCATTTTTTTTATAAGTGCTGAGAATGGTTGGCATCTTCCTGATAGGTTGGATATGAAGCATCTTAGATATGCCAACCACCCTTGGAATAATTAGAGTTGAGTTAGACTTTTAAGATTCATTTTGAGGTTAAATTATCTTAGATATGAAACATCTTCCAGCTCGATCTCTATTCCCAGTGTCAGATAATAAACCCAAAGAATTTCCCTGAAGCTACTCTGAATGCACACTTTAAAAGATTCATTTTGAGGTTAAATTATCTTAACCGTTCAAAAATTACTCTCAAGTCAAAGAGATGGTCTTCATTTTCTTTACTTTTGACTACTAGATCATCAACATAGCATTCAACTTGATGATGAATGAGTTCATTGAAGATCCGAGTCATGGCCCACTGGTATGTAGCACCAGCATCTTTAAGGTCGAAAGGCATGACCTTATAACAATAGATTCCAATCAGGGTTTGAAAAGCAGTGTTTCTTTCATCCTCAGGGGCCATCTTGATTTGGTAGTAGCTAGATGACCCATCCATAAAGGAGACCACTGCATGAGATGAGGCGATGTCCACCATTAATTCTGGTATAGGAAGTGGAAATTCATCCTTAGGAAATGCCTTATTTAAGTCCCTGAAATTGACGCATATGTGATTTGGCCATTTTTTTTCTTAACTGGCATGACACTAGCTAACAAGGTAGAATATTTTTCTTCTCTGATAAAGTTAGCATCGATCAATTTCTTGACTTCAGAAATGACCTATTATTGATTTTCTAATCACATGCATCTAGGAGCTTGCTTGATAGGGATAGCGTTAGGGTCTATTACTAATTTGTGGAATGTTATGTCAGGAGATAAATCAGACATTTCTTCATAACTCCATTCGAAGCAGTCCTTAAACTCAGCTAATAGCCTAACTAAGTCATTGGTTTCTTATTCATTCAGTAAGGAACTGATGTACGTTGAGCATGGATCTTCTTTTATTCCAAAGTTGATTTCTTTGAGTTCATCGATGGTTGAGGATCTCTTCATCTCTTTTGACTTCCCATTTATGTCATTTGAAGTTTCTAAACATACCTCCTCATAAGAGTTAGCATGATTTGAGAAGAACCTATCAGACCCCCAAATGAGTGGTGATGACTGGGCAATGGTTGTCATCATCGGCTGGACCCACTGTGCCAAATCTTAGTTCGGGTCTTGATTGGGAATATATTCTTTGGTTGTCCCATAACTTTTCAAAGTAATATAACCTGTGTTTAGACCAAGTATGTGGGATTAATATCTTCTTTGCTAAGTTAAAACACAAGGCAAATACCAATTAAAATTCAATTGTATTAAATCTTTATATGAATCATCCTTAAGTTCTACATCGACTTCTTGACATGAGGATGATGCTCCCAACAAAAATCTCTTTAGCTTGACATCTGTGGATGACTTGGGGGCCTCCTTAACTACTAAACCTTCAACTTTCTAGGGAGAAAGTGAAGTTAGAGCTAAGATTCCCAACTGCTGTCTAACTGTTCTACGTAATAGTGATTCAGATACATTCATACTTTGCTTGGAGGCATGGTCTTCATCGTTGTCTGGCTTGAAAGTCAACTCCAAAGGGACCCACTAAGAGGGGTTGGTCGATGTGCTAATCACATGAGACTCATCCTCTGAACTAGACTCTAAGTCTATGTGGATAGCGGGGGTATTCATGTGAGTCAGAACATAGGTCCTATTAGATGGTCAATCGAGAGAAGGTCTTCCACCTCTAGAATTACCTCTCAATCTGCCTCTGCCTCTACCTAATGGGTGTCGAGTCATCCTACCCATATGTTCATATGGACGAATAAAATGTGGGCAAAATCCAATATCTGGCTCTACTTCTTCCTCGGTGCCTGATTCTCACTCACTTGTATTTTCTTTTTCTTTTCCTTTTTTCTTTTCTTTTTCTTTTTCTTTTTCTTTTTCTTTCTTTGTTTCTTCTTTTTCTTTTGTTTCTTTTCCTTTTATTTTTGAACTCTCACCAAGTTCACAAGAATTGACTTTTTGATTTTGAGGAAGATAGTAAGTTATGCCTTCATATATTTTGACCTCTCTAACTAAGAATGACTTTAAGTATGCTTTGACACAATATTTGATCCCACCTTTTCAAAATTTGATGCACTAATGTAAAGAGGATGGAACCGTGTTGTTTCCATGTATCCAAGGCCTATCGAGCAAAGAAGTGAAAGATGTATCTGAATCAATTATGTAGAATTTGGCTTCTATCTTTCAGTCCTCTATCTCCAATGGCAATACTATAAAGCCTAAAGCCCTATCACATTGTTCATTGAATCCTCTCAACATCATCTGATCTACTCAAAGTTTGGAGATATCAATCCTTAAGTAGGCAAGGGTCTTTAGACTCATAATGTTCACTAATGCATTTGGATCAACTAACACCCTGGTGAGTCTGAATCTGCTCATATTCACTGTAATGTAGAGGGGACGGTTATGTTATGTTGTCCCCAAAAGTAGTTCTTCATTGGTGAATGTAACTCCATGGGCATCTCTTGAATAGCATGCCTCCTCTCCAATAGTGGTCAGCTGAGCTAAGCATATTTCTAGATCAACAAGAGCTTTGATCAATGACTCCCTCATCTCTTTGGATAAGACAAGAGCATCATATATGCTTAGTTTAGCTGGCAATTTTCTTAGCTGAGTGAGGACATTATAGTCAACTCTAGGCTGTTCCTCCACAAGCATATCCATAGGTGGAGCATCCTATGGAGGGGCTTCTTGATCACTAGAACTAATGACTTGTTTACCCTTATCCTGAGGTGTTATCCTAGGAGATAGAACTTTGCCACTGTGGAGGTTGACTTCGGTGACTTTGGGAGATGGTTTAGTAGAAAGTTCTACCTGCTCATCAGGTTCGCCTACAGCTTCTCCTATGGGATCATTGAAGTCAGACGACTCTAAATCGATCTCAATGGGCAAACCTGAATGATTTAAGAATGGAAAATCCATTTCTAAATCATAAGAGGGATTATCGTCTAGAGTTATTATCATTATTTTGTATACTTTGAGAGTTTCTGAGAGGAATAAAATCTAGGTATCATAAGTGGACAAGATGTAAGTGAAATCTTTCTTCATTGATTTCTTCTTAAATAGAGGTACATGATAGAAATCTAATGAAGTAAGCAAGGAAAGAGGTTTAGTGCCCTTGTCCACTGATATAATGCTCTTGCTGGTAGAAGAGAAGCTAGTGGAGGAAGAAGTAGTAGCAGTAATGGTGGATGGAGTGCTAGACTCGAACGTTGTTTGCTCTACTATGGTAAGATGGATTGATGCTGCTGTTGGGCTTCTACCTCCTTCAAGTTATCCGTAGCAACTTGCAAACCTTTCTTGATGTTGGAGGTTTGAGCTACTTCATGCACCTGCAAGGGTAACTTTCTGATCTTAGAGATGACTCTCTTGGAGGTTCAAGATAAGGAGATATCCCAACCTTCCTCTGTTCTAAGAAGATAGTGTGTATCCCCAAGGATTACCCTAACATAACTAGAGGATTGTTCTAGTAGATATTTGTTATGGATGACAATGGCACCCAACTTGTAAGTACGCTCAAGCTAGTCCTTAAAGGTAAAGAAATATTCTAAGACATGTCCTAGCATGCGGTGGTAGGGGTAATAGTTTTGATCATGACTCTTGTCCACTTCCTCTGGCTTCCTAAGCTCTGGTAACTTGCTTCTTTAAGAGAATCTTAATGATCTTCCTGACTACCTTTCACTTGAATGAATATGGATTATTCAATTTGTCGACAAGAGTAGATAAATGGTAGCTACCTGGCAGTGGGTAGGAGTACTGCTGTTGATGATACTGATGAGGATACTGCTGAGAGTACTACTAAGGATACTGCTAAAGAGGCGGAGGTGGAGGCCATTGTAAAAATTGAGGTGGCCGGTATGATGGCCAAGGTGGTGGCAAAAGAGGTGGTAGAGGAGACTACTGAGCTCGAGGCCGATCTAACTAGACCCTAGCTGGCTACTTCCCCTTATCAACTACTATGAATACCCATGGCTTCTTCTCAAATGCCTTCTATGGTCTTGGCTTGGCAGACTGATCTTAGAAAGGTAATTGTTTGACCTCCTCTTATAGACTAGCCATCTTGTTAATTAATTTCTCAAATGTCTTAATGGTAAACCCTTTAAGCATGAAGGCGGTCAGTCCATGGATATTCTTGAGTAGAATTTTAATGGCATGTTGTTTAGACAACTGTGGTTTGCATTTCATACTTAAATTGTGAATCTAAGAATGTAATCAATAAGGGACTCACTGGGGTGTTGTTGTGCTACAATGAGATCGACCATAGTTACCCTTTGTTGAGCTCCAGCAAATCTCTTAATAAAGAGCTACTCTAACTTAACAAATATCTTCACTGAACCATTGGGTAGTTCAGCATGCCAATCAAATGTGATGCAAGCTCGATGAAGAGGCGTAATAAGAGTGCATCGGCCGCACATTGCAACATCACCACGAAATGTGCTATGTCTTTGAGGGGTTCCCCACTATCATCAAATATTTTGAAGGAAGGAGGCACAAAATCCTTGGGATATTGGATAATATCAAATTCCTCTAGGTATAGTCTACCTCTTGGAATGAATAAGCCACCTCGGGCTTGCACTAATGCATCCTTCACATATTATTCCACCAACTGCTTGATATCCTTCTCTTGCATGGAGGTGCTGTCCACCACCTTCCTATGCAAGCTATTACTATTTTGGTCTACTAGAGAAGTGCTTTTGGGCTGATCTAGAACTTGTGTTAATTTAGGATGATCTACCTGTATTGATATATGATGTGGGACTAAAGTTTGATTCTGAAGTGCATGGAGGGCTGCTAACAAGTCTTCATCTTCTTCTCTTTTCGATTGATCTAATCATCCTTTTGTTGAGCTGCTAACGGAGGTGTCGGGTCAAATGAATTACATCATCTTCCTCAACCACAACACCTTCATGATTATGCTAATCTCTCTGAAGGGAGCTCCAAGTATCGACCATATGAACCTCGATAGAATCCCTAATCCTCATCGATCAAATGCTACCTTCATCCTCGAATCTGCATCCTAAGAGCTCACTCTTCTTAGTGAATTAATCGGCCATGATCTCATCCAAAGAACAATCTAAACATGCTGGCATAAATACCGTCGAGTGAGGAGTGGTCACTAAAATCCATCCCACCATCACTAGAGTGCTAGCCTTGAGAAAGTCATGCTCATTAGAAGAGATGTGCTCATGGATGCTCGTCAGTGGAGTGGTGTCCCTGGGGAGATTTACTACTATGGGAACTGTAAAACTATCACCTTCCCCCTTTGTAATTATCGCTGCCACTAGCTCTGATGGTGGTGGTGGTGGTGGTGGTGGTGCGACCACGATGCTATGAGGTTGCCACTCCTTCTTCACCAAGATTGAAGTAGGAGGTCAAGTAGGGGAACTCATCCTCACCTCAGTCAGTGGAGTAGATCAAGTGGGATTCTTTGATCATAACTGGATCACCAAAGGGGCTGGTCTCTCCCCGGATGGGGGCTTCTAGATTTTGGCAGGAGTGGTGGAGGCTGGGAGCTGCACGGGTGCGGGTGGATGATAAGGGGAGCAGTGTGAAGGCAACACTGACTATCCCTCGATGGGAGATCTCTACCATGACGTGGTAAGAATAATCTTGTATGATCACTCAGGGGGATCGAAAATCTATCAAAGAGGAAGCTATCGGCTGTCTGGCGTATCTCTGCCATATTCTCTTATCTACATGAGTAGATGCTTGAGCTTCCATAGCTCTCTCCCTATGGATTTGACCCCTAACACTCCTAGGGATCGGTGATTGTAGATCAAATAAGGTACTAGAATCTAAGCATATGCGTGCTCTACCAACCTAGTTTAAGATGGTCCTAAGTCCGGCATAAGGCCTCTTGTGCTCCCTACCCGGTGTCTCATAGTATACTGCTGGTGGAAGAGAAGCAACAATCCTCCTATAATATTCCTCTCCATGATCAGAGGGGAACTTGTTATTGGTTGAGTGGAGAGACCTCTGGGAGAACCCTCCTCGCATGAGATGTGCCTCAGGCTGTCGCTTGTTCACTTAATCTTGTTGTTTTTTCAGTGTTGAGTATGAGTGAACAAGGTAGAGCGGGAGCTAGTACCTACCTCATAAGTGGAGGAGATTATCTTAGAAGCTAAGATAGCCTTCCCCTTCAGGGTAACCAAAGAGGAGATAATAGCTCTCACTAGAGCAATGGTATGGACAACTGGATGGACAAATACTGAAACTATCTCAAGATGGAGTGCAAGAATGGCTGTATCTTTTCTTTTTAGTGGAGGATACTCAGAATCGGAGGGCATGTCGATGCAAATGATTGGCCTCTGCACGGCCACCTCATCCCTGTTGACGATAGTAAGGGTTGGCCCCTCACAAGTAACACGAGCCCCCTCAAATCTATGATCGAAGAAGATCAAATGGGTAGAGTCAGTTTCGGGAAGCTGGCCCGATCCAAGGCCAAGTCCATCCTGAAGGGGATAGTGAAAACAAACATCTATGAGTCCATGTATGCTGATCGTAAAGACTGGACTGACTTATCTGAGTTATATCTCAATAATTTAGATATGTTAAGGGGGTTCAATGGAGAGATTTTAAAAATAGAGGAGAGACTTTTGTCATTTGATTTTGGTTTTGAAACCCATACTCAACCAATTTATGAAGCTTGGGTGGGGTTCAAAAATTTGATGAGATATTTTCTTTCTTGGAGATGTTTGCATTTTTTGTATCTTGTTTGAGAAGTTTTTGGTGATTTGAAAGGACATCTACTTAGCAAATTTGAGTATGCTAAGAAGAAGTTGTGATTGTGTGTTTAGAAAGATTTTTTTGTAGAATGTTTTTGCTTGTGATGTGTGAAAATGTTGATTTTAAAGATGAGGCTTCCTACTTAACAAATTTGGTATGTTAAGTAGAGGCCCCATGCATTTGGTTTATATTTGAAAATGGGACTTTCACTTAACAAATTTCGTATGTTAAATGAAAGTCAAATGTGATTAATTTAAGTTTTTTATTTTCTTTTGAAAATGGAACTCTCATTTAACAAATTTTTATGTTAAATGAAAGCCCAAATATAATGGATTTTTGTTTTGATTTCCTTTTAAAAATGGGACTCTCACTTAACAAATTGAATATGTTAAGTGAAGGTCAAATTTGTGTTTTGAAATGAGACCCTCACTTAATGAATTGAATATGTTAAGTGGAGGTCAAATTTATGCTTTTTGAAATGAGACTCCTACTTAACTAATTGAATATGTTAGGTGGAGATCAAATTTGTATTTTTGAAATGATACCTCCACTTAACAAATTGAATATGTTAGATGGAGATCAAATTTGTATGTTGAAAATGGGACCCTCACTTAACAAATTGAATATGTTAAATTAATATTTTTTTTATGAAATGAGACCCTCACTTAACAAATTGAATATGTTAAGCGGAGGTTAAATTTATGTTTTGAAATGAGACATTCACTTAACAAATTAAATTTGTTAAATGGAGGTCAAATTTATGTTTTTGAAATGAGACTCACACTTAACAAATGGACTATGTTAAGTGAGAATCAAGTTTGTATGTTGGAAATGAGACTCTCACTTAACAAATAAATATGTTAAATGAAAATCAAATTTGTGTTTTGGAAATAAAACTCTCACTTGACAAATTAAGTATGTTAAGTGAAAGTCAAATTTATATTTATTTTTGAAAGAAAGGAAATCTATTTAACATTCTCAAGTATGTTAAATAAAGTTCTATCATGTCTTACTTTCATGTATGATTGAGAGAGAAACCTTAACTTCAACATATATGGAGTATATATTAATTGAAGTTTCAATCTTATGTTGTGGTTTTATTTGAAAGTAGACTCCTCATTCAACAACTTTAAACATGTTGAATGAATATGGCCATTTTCAAAAATGTGCTTTTAGAAAATATGATCTTGATTTTGATTTTGAAAAGAACCTTCATGTAACAATCATGGGGATTGTTAGATGAAGGTTGGTTATATGAATTTGTGCTTCTTCTTTTTTGAAAATTTTATACAAAATTATTTGTTATGTGAATTTTGAAAGAGTGCTTTTGGAAAGTGTCATGAAGGACTTTATTTTCTTAAATTTTATGATGAACCTTGGCTCACCAAGCTAATGGTAAGCAGGTCTTAGAATTTTATTATCTCTCCTTTCATTGATAAATTTTGTTTTTTATTTATTGGGAAGCCCAATAAGGGTTCCAAGACTTACACGGAGTGAGGACCTAAAACCTAAAAGATGTTGGCTAACTTTGCTTAAGAATGAAATAAGCTAAGTGCCAACAGAAGGAATGATAGTCTCAGACTCACATAAAATGCAAGTCAACTATCAATGTGTGGAGATAATAATCATCTACTAGATGGAGAGAGGAACCATCCCTAGTGGAGTCGCTAGAAAAATCTATGATGTTTATTTTTGGATTCATTGTGTGTGTATATGTGAGGGGACACCATGTAGATTTGAGGATGTACTTATTAAGGTTATCGGGTTCGACATCAAGGAATAGTGCACTATCTCAAAAGATGGAAATCACTACCCTACGATGGACCTAATCACCTTATAAGAACTCTAAGGCATGATGGGTCTTCAAATATACTAGAGATTTTTCCCTACTTTACATGAAAAAGTAAAGCAGGGTTTGTTTAAATCGGGTTCTAAAATTTCTTATGAGGGAAAGTCCCTGTAGCTAATTACATCTTAAAGAAAATAAATTTCTTAAGAATACTCTTGACTAAAGTAGGCAATTATTGTCTCCAAAGAATTCAAAGATAGGACTATCAACAAATTGGTCATATTTTAGAAAATCAAGTGGGATGGATCAAAAGGGAAAGAGTTACTATCGAAGTCAGACGAGATAAGCAGAGAGTGCTTATGATACTAGAAAGCCTAGTGAGCATTCCAATCTATATTATGGTTGGGCTTTATATATTTGAAATTGAGGAGATTTATTTTTTTGAGTTAAAATTTTATTAGAAATCTATGAATTATAAATCCATAATACAAGATTATAGAAATACCTAAGAGGTGAGGATTTATGCTTGTATCCCACAAAGGGAAACAGTTCTAAATCTAGGGGCGCTAAAGCATGACCTAAATCTGAAAAATGGGTATATGGTTTACCTCCATAAGAGAGAGTAAAACCACCCATTTATTACCTAGAGTGGCGCGACTAACTCCCCCTATGCATTAAATCCATGTAGGCAAGTCTTATGCTTTGGAAGATGGTTGGGCTGTTATTTACTTAGAAGAGAAACTAAGTCCATAAACTCACTCCCTAAGAGACTAGATCATGAAGGGCATGAATAATGACTTAACTCTAATGCAAATTTGTCAAGTTTTATTTGATTTTTTGACTTTTTATTTTGACACAAGCTATAAGATTTTGTATGCCTAAATGCATGGGAAATTGATTATGGGCTAAATTAGAAGAGAAAAATGTGCTTTTCTATTAAAGGCTCTTATAGGTTAAGCCTTTATTCTCTAGTATAAATGGAAGCTCTCTCTTAGGAAGAGTGAAAGAATATGATATACATGATATTATACATTCAATCATCCAGCTAAGGGGTTGCTAAGAATTTTATTATCTTGATTTAATTCCTAGGCTTTTATGTGAGATTATGAATTATTTTAAAATTTTAGTTATGAGTTATTAATTAGATAAAAAATTTATTTTTATCCTAAGAGCCTAATAGTATCCAAACCACGCAGTAATCACCAATCATAAAGAAACTATGAAAATGCATGATATCTCTAATGCACAAGCTAAAAAAATACCAAACAATTTTATAAAGCTATCGCAAAAGAATAGAAGGTCGATGCGGTCAAGAACAGCCGTACAACCCAAAAAGAAATGTGGGTAGCTGATGTATACCCTTATACATCCCGGTATAATGAAAGAATAATTACAATTATGAAATGATAACTTTTATGGGGATCTTTATTCTTCGTCCTCCATTCTTCACTCTTCATCTTTCATTCCTTCATTTTTTTGATTTGCTCCATTTCTTTCTTTCTTTAGGTTTGATTAGGATGTAGCTTGCTCCAAAGGCATCACATGGTATATAAGACTTGGTCTTATAACCAATGTTCATCCTTAATCACCATAACACTTATCCTAATCCTAATACAAAAATTACATTAAAAGGAAGGAAAGTAAATCTAGCTACACCTGCGAAATAAATGTTAGCTAAAAAAATACCATACAGCATAGAATAATTTGGATTTAGCACACATGGGTAAGTCCACTACTCGATTTGCTTGAAAGCACATAAAAAGCATTTATATATTTATTATAGCGGCCCCTTTAAGCATAACTCTCTACATGAAACATGATTAGGCTAATATTATCCTAACATCCAAGCTACGCATATACACCCTATCATCCAATCTCAAATAATATATTAAAAATCCAAACATTCATCAAATCATGCATCACCCTAACATAAAGTTAGAAATGGTGACTTAGCTTAATGTGAATGTGTTATAGCTTGTCTGGTATGTCCTAACTAGGCTTTAGAGTTATGACTTGCTAAGTGTGAGATGTTTAATTTATAAAGGGTTGATTTCTCTTTAAGTGGTTTAGTTGATCTAGAGATTTTACTTAGTGTTTTCTTTTATTTCATGTAACCTATGCTTAGCAACTAACTGTTATAAAGAGAAGAAAGAGAGACAACCTCTCTTTTATCCCGACCTTAAGTCATTTTTAAGGTAAGTTAATTAATGAATTTACTTTAGTGAATGGTTTATTATGTGCTTTAATTAACCCTAAGTTTAGATTCATCCTAAATAACTCTATTCAATAAGAAAGGCATCTTAGGATTAATTAGGATGGATTACTATCACATAACACACACTCATTTATTTCTTTCCATCATGTATATCATTCATATGAATAACCCTAAGCATACCTATACATGTGTGGTGAAATTTTTATTTTCAGATCCTTCATCCTAATCTTTCTGAAGAGAGAAAGAAATAAAATGAAGAACCAAAAACAAAAATTTTAAAACACTTCTTAATTTGGACACCACGTAGATCCGTAGATGTTCTTATTAGGGTGATCAGGTACGGCATTGAGGAATGATGTACTATCTTGAGAGATAGAAGTCATCATCTTACATGGACTAATCACTAAGGACTCCAAGACTATGGGTCTTAGAATATACCAAGATTCTTCCCCACTTTACATGGAAAAGGGTGTTTATTTTAAAGGTTTGTTAAGTTCCTATGAGGCAAGTCCCCATAGTCAATTACATCCTAAGGAATGAGATTCCTCAAGAAAACTCTTGATTTAGGTAAATGATCATTGTCTCCAAAAATTTTGAAGATAGGACTATCAATCAATTGGTTTATTTTTAAAAGATCAAGTGGGATTGATCAAGATGAGGGAGTTATTATCGAAACTAAAGGAAAATAAGTAGGGATGCTTGGGATACTAGGAAGCCAAGTAAACATCCCAAACTATCCTATGGTTGAGCTTTATATTTTGAAATTGAAGTGATTTATTTATTTTTATTAGAAATCTAGGGCTTAGAATATTCCATGACACAAGATTATGGAAATGCCTAAGAGGTGAGGATTTATGCTTATAGCCCACAAAGGGAAGTAGCAACCTCTGAACCTAAATCTAGAGAACTTTGGCGAGGGCCAAAGCATGACCTAAATCTAAGGCAAAAAATGGGTATTTGGTTTACCTCACAAGAGAGGATAAACCACCTGACTATTGGACTTACAACCTCCTGGGGGTGGCCTCCAACTAACTCCTCCTATGATTTTAAATACATGTAGGCAAGTCATATGCTTTTGCAAGATAGCTAGGTATTATTTATTTAGAAAGAGACTAAGTCCTTAAACACACTCCCTAAGAGACAAGATCATGTAGGGCATGATTAATGACTTAAATCTAATGTAAATTTTTGTTATGTTTTTTCTTTTTTTTTGGACAATTATTTGACACATGTTATGGGATTCATAAGCCTAATGCATGATAAATTATTTTATTGGCCAAAATCAACAAGAAAGTAGGTGTGTTTCCACCATGGTGCTCAAAGGTCAAGCCAAGTTCCCTGGAAAAGGTGGAAGCCCTCCATAATAAGAGTGAAACAAGATGCTTTTTATGCATGATGTGAAAACATACAACATCGTAGAGGGTTGCTAAATCTTTTATCTTGATAACCTAGGCTTTAGGTGAGGTTATGAGTTATTTATTTTTTTAATTAGTTAATTGATTAGATAGAAAATTTATTTTTCTAAGAGCTAATCATCCATTCATCAAGCAAGGAAGAAACTAGAAAAACATGTCATCTTAATGCACAAGCTAAACAAACATCAAAACAATTTATAAAGCTAGAGAGGCCTTTGTGGTGGGCTCCACAAACCAAAAAAAAATTGGGTAGGAGCTCTACCCTTATACAACATTACAAATGAATTAATAATTACAAGAAGGAATTCATGTTATGGGGTCTTCATTCTTCATTTCTTCTTTCTTCTTTTTCTTTCTTTCTTCTTTGGTTGGTTGGAATGTGATTTCTTCAAAGGCTTCACATGGTACATAAGATATAGTTTTATAACCAATGTTCATCCTAATGCCCCATAACAATCATTCCAAATTCTAATTGTGAAATTACATGAAAATGAGAAAAAAAAAAGTAAATCTAACTAAAACTAAAAATAGAGATTAGCTAACAAACCAAATATCAAGCATGTATATGAATAAATTGGACTTAGCACCACACATGGGTAGCAAAGCCCACACAGCCTATATTTAATAATTAAGCTACATTAGGTCTACACCATACACCTAACATTGTAAAATATTATATCACAAAATAAAATTAGGCATCAAACCATGCACCGCCCTAACATAGGACTAGAAATGGTGGCTTAACTTAATGTGTGTCATTTAAGGCTTGTGTGGTATGTCTTAGTTTGGCTTTAAGGTTGGAGTTTTCTAAGTGAAAGTTCAACTTAGAGGGTGGTTTCATTTAAGTGATTTAGTTGATTTGGTTGATTTTATTTTTATGATTTGATTTGGTTTGAATGAACCTACAATTAATTACTAAGTGTTGTAAAGAGAGGAAAAGAGAAGAACTTCTCTTTCCTCCTACCTTAAGTAATTTCTAAGGTAGATTCATTAGTAATTTTAGTGAATATTTTATTATTTTTTTTAATTAATCCTAAGTTTAGATTTGCTCTAAATAAACCTATTCAAAAAGAAAGGCATTTTAAGATTAAGTAAAGTGAATTACTATCAAAAAATACACAACCTTTTATTTCTTTCCAACATGTGTAATATGCATATGGATAAATCCTAAGTGTATATATACATGCAAATGGAAATGTTAGCACACCTTAATGATGAATGCTAAGAGATATTTCTTAAAGATATTTGGATGTTTTTATGATGCATGATTTTGTTAAGTGGAAAAAAGAGAGATTCTTTTATCCATTATTCATATGTACATTTACATGTATGAAAGACATGAGTAGTCTGACACCATTATTTTCTACACTGTGTAAGGTACAAGACCTACTTGGGGCTACTTAAAACCTCACAACCTGGGATGTAACTAATATACCACTTTTCTTAAATACATGTGCATGTACAAAAGAAATGAATGGAAAAAGATCATGCAAAAGTTTATGTTTGATTGTTTTGTTGGTTGTTTAATTTATATGTGTCAAATGTGAATCCTTCTTAAATGATAACATAGGAATGAATAGGAATGGATTTAAGCAAGTGTTGTGTTCTTTTCAAATGAACTATACACTTTGCAAATCTATTCAAAACTATGTTAAGAGAAGAAGAAGGAAAGACATAATGCACATCTTATATTATACTCACATGCAAGCTTATAAAGTAATTATAAGTAGCATACCTTTTTTTATTTATAATGTTTGATTTATAAGTTTTGAAAATAATTTTGATTTAGTAGTGATAATAGCCATTCATATTCTTACTTTAGCCAAAACATGCAATTTGACATAAAGGAAACATTTCATTTTAATTTGATTTTTCAAAGACATGAATGCATGATTTTCATATGACATACACATTTAGCATGCTAGGAAATAAATAAAGTGATGCAGATATGAATTTCATTCACCTAATTAATTCCTAAAGACAATCCTATGGAATAAGATTATTTAAAGTGAATCAAATTGTTTAAAAAAATTTTAGTTTATTTTGAGTTTGATTTGATTTAGGAAATGTGAAAAGGTTTGCTGGTCCTAACCCATCTCACATGTGTATGTTGTTTTAGTTTAATTTTAGAACCATTAGATTGATTTTATATTTTGTTTAGGTTAAGGTGTATTAAGTTCATTAATTACCCCTTACACACCTCCTTAACATAATTATTCAATTGTGAGCCAACATATGACATGCAACCACATTGAAATTAAATCAGCAATGCACCTAAGAAAGACAGGGCCTAATGCAATTGGCTCATAATTGATGATTAATTAAGCTAAAGGATTTAATTAAGTACTTTCATAACCCTTCCCACACATGTAGGTATGATTAGATTTTATTAAACTTACTTAGGTTATTGAACACCTAAGTATCTACCAAGCAAAGGATTAATTAAGTTTAGATTGATTTTAAAAATTTGATTAAGTTAATTAAGAAGGTTATTAGTGGATTATCCTTTAATTAAGTTTGGATTAAGAAAGAAAGGGGGTTTAGAGAATAGCTTAAGGAAAATATCTCCAAATTATTTCATTAACCTCCTGATCCCTTAAACAATGTTTAAATATCTTAATTAAATGATTAAACCATATTAATGTTAATTAATCATTTAATTACATTAAGAGAGTGATTAGGGATTCATTATGATTTCTAATTAACCATTAATAAATTCCAAGAAAAAATTAGGGAGGTAGAAGTCATCCCCAAAAACATGAGAAGTTTGGAATTAATTAATAAAGTCATTAGGAAATAATTAGGGTTATTAATTTCAAATAAACCTAAATTAAGAAATTCAAAATTATAATAATTTTATATTATTGAAATTATCTTTTAAAATGAGCATCATTATATTTTTTATTTTCTACATTTAATTATGTATTTTGAAGTTTTTGATTATTATAATTAAATTTCCTAATTATATAACTAATCCATGCGCCATGACCATGGCGCACTTTCCACATGGTGCGACGTGATTGGTTATTTAAGTTATCACATCGGTTGCATAATCAACTGGTGGTGCTACGCATTTTCTCCTTGGCCCATCCTATCAAAGATCGGAAGGTCAAAATTAAACTCATGATTAAAATTAATCATGATCTAATCATTTGTGGATCCATCCAAAACATGGATGGATGGTCCATGATTCATCCACCCCCCCGAGATGACCCGTCCATCTTGGCTTGAGCTCACCCAGCTCAGAGATTGAACACACACCATCTAAGAGCAAGAAGAAGATTCCTGGTTGAATTCATATTTCCTTCACAAAGGACCAAGAATTCTACTAAGCTCGATTTTGAGCATACCTCATGAGGCTATCACCGTGCTCCAAATATTGAGTAGCTTTAGTGGAGACAAAGCGTGTTGAAGGTTTGAAGGCTTGAGATGAGTGGATCCTCCTATTGGCCAATGAGCTTCAATGCTGCGGCTTGGTCTAGCTCCCTCTTGTGTTATGGAACTTGACTTGGGTGAGCTCATTGGTCCCTCGAAGGTGCTTGCTGAGGATTCATCTTTGGTGAAGTGTTGAGAGTGGAATTTCCTTGAGCTCCCTATTTTGACTTTGAAGAAAAAATGGATGAAATAGCTTGGGAAGCTTGGAGGAACTTGAAGGTTGCTCCCTTCTATGTTGATTGAGTGAAGTGATTGGAATAGTGAAATTAGAGTATATATCTCCCAAGATGATGATGGTGAGCCTCCTTCCATTTTGGATCAATTGACTTCATTGATTGAGTTTGTTAGGTGGTTAAGGTTGCCATGTGATTTGGTTTTGGCAGAGGAGAGGTGGTGTGGAGTTTCACATGTGGAGAATGAGAGTATGGAGGTGATCCATGTGCTCATTTCTAAGTGGGGGGTTAATTTTGGCTTTGGGTTGGGTTTGGCTGACCCAAACCCATTGGGTCATGTGCACCACTCTCATTAGTGTCCATTTGGTCCACTAAGAGGGTGCCAAGTGGCCATGAAAAGGATATGACCAAATTCCAAGTGGAATTGGCCATAGGTTACCCCTTGACCTAGGGTAAAATGGTCATTTGGCTTTGATTTTAGTTTGGGTAGATTTAGAATAGTTTGAACTTGGGTTGGCCAAATTTCAAGAATTTGAGTTGATTTGATGTCATTTGGCTCATGTTGACCCATTTAGGTCAAAATGGGTCAACTTAGGTCAAGTTGACCAATTGGTCAAATTGGTCAAAAAGGGTTGGGTCAAGTTCATATGACCATTTGAAATGTTTTGGTATCATTGGTTTGGTTCAATTTGATTTATATTTGTTTTGGTTCATTTGATTTCATTTAGGTCAAATGGGTCAAGTTGACCAATTTGACCCATTTGACCTAATTGGGTTAGGTCATGGGTTGGTTTAGGTTTGGTTGGTCATTTGAAATGTTTTGGTAGCTTTGGTTTCAATCAATTTTGGTTTATTTTGATTTTGGCTTGATTTGACCTTTTAGGTCAAGTTGGGTTCATGGTCAATTGGGCTAGGTTGGGTCTAGTTGGCCAATTGAGGCTTTGGTCAAGTTCAACAAGTGATTTTGAATGAACTTGACCCATTGGTTTCAATCAATTTGGCTTAGATCAAGATTTGACACATTTTGACTTTTTAGGTCAAGTTGGGTCAACTTGGGTCATTGAGCTAGGTTAGGCTCAAATGATGACTTGGTCAAGTTCAAACATTGGTCATGATCAATGGTTTTGATCAATTTTTTATGGTGGATTTTGGCTAGTTTAGGTTTCATTTTGGGTAAATGTTGACTTGGTCAAAGGGTTTTACTTGGTTTGACCCAATTTGAGTGATCAATCATCTTATGATGATTGTTGCTCACAATGTGAGGCTTAGATGAGCTTAGTTCAATCCAATTTGGGTAAGATTAGAATTTGACTCAAAAAGGTACTCTAGGTCACTTTGGGTCAAGTGAGCCTGGGTCCAATTGACTTGATCAAGGCTTGATTCAAGTTTGGTTGAACTCACATATGGACTTATGATTGAAATATAAATCCATTTGCAAGTGATTTGGAGTCAAATGGGTTTTGATTCATTTGATAATTTCAAGTTTAAAGGATGAACATGAGTTTGATTTGGGTTTGACTTTTCTTTTAAATTTAATTTTGGTTAAATGATTGAAGTTTGTGTTTATATTTAGTTTCAAGATTGAATGGTTGATTGAATCATGAAGAAAATCAAGGTTTGGATTGATTTGAGTTGATTTGGCTAAGTTCAAGAATTTGACTTGAAAGAGTTTTGAAATTTGGATTTGAATTTTTGAATTTGGTTTTGATATTTGAATTTATATTTCATTTATATTTGTGAATATAAATGAGAATATAAATGGGTTATGAGAAAATCTGAATTTGAATGATTTGGATTTAATTTGCTAAGTCCATAAGATGAAATCAAAGTGACTTAGAAAGATTTTAATTTGGAATTCAATCATGAGTTTCAATCATTTGGAATTGATTCATGATTTGAAAATCCATTGGAATTGATTTAGGTTTGATAAAATCAATTAAGTTGGAATTGATTTGAAGATTGGTTTTGGAGTTGAAGTTGATTTGATTTGATTTGAGTTTGAATTTGAGTTGATTTGAGTTTTGAGAAAATTAATTAAGTTGGAATTGATTTGATTTTGAATTTGGTTTGAATTTGGAGTTTGATTTGAAGTTTGAAATTTGACTTGAAGGAAGGAGGTAAGGATTTGGTTGAAGCTATAGGATAGGCAATTTTTCCTAACACCCCTAAAGGATGACCTATTTCTATGGCTAACTCTTTTAATCCTCTAGGGTTAGGTTGAGTGTTCATCTAATCACTAGAAGTATCTTAAGACTAAGGAACTCTTAGTGTCTAAGATGGAGGGGTTGAGAGCTCATTCTAAAAATGAGGTCAACAAAGGGCGTAGGTGTGGTGATAAAGTACAACACAGGTGGACCGAGATGATCAACAACATCGAATGATCACAAGCACTAACAGAAATGATCTACTCCTAACCCAAGGTGTAGAAGGAATCAAGGGCTTAGTGCAATGTGACTCTACTTATGTCAAAGACATAAGAGAGTGAAGGAGGAATCTACTAGGGATAGAGTATGTGAACCCTCCACTTGGGACATAGGTTCAAGTCATCCACTAGGGGATGAGAGGTTTGACTTGATTTGAGTCTCACTAGGGAGAAATTGATTTGATTTGTTGATTTAGAATTTCGTTCTCCACTAGGGATGAAAAAGTGAACTCTCCACTAGAGGAGCAAGTTCAAGTCATCCACTAGGGAGAAGAGGTTGTGAAATCCACTGAGGGATTAGAATTCGAGATCTACTGGGGAACTAGAAATATTTGCAACTCACTGAGGAGAAGCAGATGATTTGATTTATTTGATTTATTTGTTTAATTGTTTTCATTTTGACTCCACTGGGGAGATTGATTGGACTTTTTTTACTTATTTTTGTTTATTTTTGACTCCATTGAGGGAGGAGGGTTGAATTTATTTCAAATTTTAATTTTAGATTTTGAGATGGACCCTATGGTTTATGGATTATAAGTAGGGTAGGCTTGGCCTAATTTACTAATCCAAAGGGTAGTCTACCAAACACATAGTAGGACTAGCCAACCAAAGGGATTTTTGATGTGTATACTAGAAGAAAGCGTAGTAGACTTACATCCTCCAAAGTATGGGAAGTTGGGGTGATCCATTAGCGAGGCAATGGATTGAACCCAACCTAGGGCTGACTATTGAGTGAATTCTACTGGGGGACTTAAATCAACTCAAAGATAGTCAAGATTAATATCATTTTTAGTTATTTTTGATGGATCCCATCAGTTTGCGATGGACTGCACTAAGTAGGGGCCATGGACCTTAGGCTACATTCAGGTTTACCAATCTAAAGGAGTAGTCTACCAACCACATAGTAGAACTAACCAACCAAAGGGTCCTTCAATTTGTAATGATCAAGTTAAGAAGAAAGCATGGGGACACATCTTCTAAAGCAAGAAACCACTAGGGTGATCGATTGCCTTGGGCAACAAATCGAACTCGACTTAGGGCTGACTATTGAGTGAATGTCACTGGGGGACTTAAATCAGCTCAAAGATAGTCAAGATTAATTTCATTTTTTTAATTTATTTTTGATGGATCCCATTGGTTTGTGATGGACTGCACTAAGTAGGGGCCATGGAGGCCTTGGTCTAACACAAATTTACCAATCCAAAGGGAGTAGTCTACCAACCACATAGTAGGATTATCCAACCAAAAGGATTGCCTTTCGATTTGCAATGGTAGATTTTAAGAAAAAAGTGTGAGGACTCTCATCTTCCAAAATAAGAAACCATTGGGGTGATTCATTGCTTGTACAATAAATCAAACTTGACCTAGGGTTGACTATTGAGTGAATGTTGTAGGGTGACTTAAATCAGCTCAAAGGTAGTCAAAGATTAATTTCTTTTTTTTTTAGTTATTTTTGATGGATTCCATTGGTTTGTGATGGATCACACTGAGAAGGAGCTTATATCAGCCTAGACCTATCTCAAATTTACTAAACCAAAAGGAGTAGCTTCCTGGCCGAGGGCAGAACTAACCTTCCAAAGAAGTGCCTTTCAGTTTGCAATGGTCAATTCAAGAGAAGAAAGCATGGGGACTCACATCTTTCACAACAAAAGACTACTAGGGTGATTGGTTACTTTGGGCAATAAATCGAACCTAACCTAGGGCTGCCTTTCAATCTGTGACAGTCATGCTAGAAAGAATGCGTCGTAGGCTTACATCTTCCAAAGCGGAATGACTATAAACTTTTGTGGCAAAATAGATTGAACCGACCTAAGGGACTACAAGAGAGTGTGACTGGGACTTATCTCAACTCGTAGTCGCAATTCCTATAGGGAGTTCTGCTAACACTGCCCAAAAGATAGGATGTCTGCTTAGAAAAATGGGCCCTTTGGGGGCTTGAATTCCTGAACTACAAGCAAATTAATTTTTTTTTTGTTTATTTTATTTGCTTATCGTGGATCCTATTGATTTGTGAGGGATCAAAGTGAGAAGGAGCTTATATTAGCCAAGAATTATCTCAGATTTACTAAACCGAGGGAGAATCAATGCATCTGCTGAACAAATTCTCCAACCACAGGGGTGGCTACTAGGAAAGGGGATTGTCCAATCCAAAAGTAATCCGGGTAGTGTCTAAATGGGGTCGCAAAGGATGTGATCCAAGTAGAGTGCCCACAAGGAGAGGGGCTGCTAAGGGCTTGATCCAAAACCCTGGAGAAGATAATATGCATAGGTATTCAATGGCCAACTCAAGGAGAAATCACGGGGACTCACATCTGCCAAGAGTGGTATCCAGGGTGAGTCGTCACAAGATAACATCAACCAACCTAAGGTCAGGTTTGCAACAATCAACTAGAAGAAAAGGGGACTCACATCCTCTATAGCAGAACTGATTATTAGGATAGTCTATCTTCGGCCCGATAAGTTCCATCTGACCTAGAGCAAATACTTAGTAAATGCCACTGCAGGACTTACATCAACTCAAGAGTAGTCAAGAGGAAAGGAGACGTTAGGGGACTTACCCTAAATCTTGAATATACTTGACCTAGTCAGTACATGATGATTAGTTCAAAAAGAAAGCGCGGGGACTCATATCTTCTTAAACAAAATCAACATGAGGTAGCTTACTGGCTGGGCAGTGAAGCCTACAAAACTAATAAGGCGCTCGTTGGTTTATAATGGTCAAGTTAGAAAGAAAGTGTGGGGACTCACATCTTCCAAAATAAGGAACCACTGGAATAATATACTAGCAAGGTAGCATGTAAACTTGACCTAGAGCAGCTAATGAGTGAGTGTCATAGGGAGCTTTCTCCCACATCAAAATAGCACGAGATAAAAGATTTGTGTTTGTTTTTTGTGCTTGTGTTAAAAGGAATAGGATACCGCTTGGGTTCTCTCACACCTACCCTAAACACGTTTAGAGAATTTGATGAAATGGTGCCATGAATGGCAGTTGGGATTCCCACCAAGAAAGGATGTCACTTGGGTTCTCTTACACCTAACTTAGTTGTGCTAATTGAAATAGGATGCCTCTTGGGTTCTCTCACACCTATTAAAAAATTATGTTTATGTGAAAGAGGATAGGATGCCTCTTGGGTTCTCTTACACCTATCCTAAACACATCATGGCGGATTCGTAAGACAAGCAAACAACACTTCAAAAGAAGAGAAGATTTTGATGAATTGGAATGAAATTTTGTTCTTTTGATGATAATTATTTTCAAACATATTTTATGGGTAATATTTCTTCAAATAGAGCCCATTAATTGGAAGCATCGAGTTTTCCCCTTTACAATCAATGAGTAGATAGGATCATCCTTGGTAGGCCTTTTATATGATAAAAGGGCCTTCCCAAGTGGGTTCAAACTTGCCTCCCATCTTTCAACGGGCAATAATTGGTCTCTTTAGGACTAATACAAGTTTTCATACTTGAAAAGCCCTAGGGCAGACCAACTTGTTGTGAGCTTAAATCATTTTGGCCTTGTATAACTCGAGGTTCTGGCACGCCTGTAGGCATCTCTCCTCCAAACCTTTGAGCTCTTCTAACCATAACTTTGCATTCTGCTCTGTAGTGATCTTACTACCCAATGTTATCCTTAGTGATGGGAGTTAAACTTCTAAGGGTAAAATAGCTTCAGACCCATACACTAAGGAGAATCAGGTAGATTAAGTTGGAGTTATGTATGTGGTGTGGTAGGCCCACAAGGCTTTAACCAACTGCTCATGCCACTATCGTTTGTTGTCTTCAAGTGTCTTCTTTAGTATCTAGATGAGAGTTTTGTTGAATGCTTTTGCTAAGCCATTTGCTCTGGGGTAGTAGATGGTGGAGTATCTCCAATCTATACCGTGTCTTCTGGGGAAGTTGTTAATCTTGGTGCTTTTGAATGCAATACCATTATTGGATATAATTCAACGAGGCACCCCGAACCTATATACGATATGGTTCCTGAAAAATTCTAGCACATGCTGAGATATGACCTCTCTAAGTGGGATTGCCTCCATCCACTTGGAAAAGTAGTCGGTGGCAGCAAGAATGAACTGATGACCCTTGGAAGAAGGAGGATTGATAGGACCCACAATGTCAGTACCCCAACACTCAAATGGTCATGTGGCCAATGTAGGATGTAGAATGTTGGGTGGCTGATGTAGGACCACACCGTACCTAACAATGGCATCTCTAGATACATCCATGTAATCATCGGCCATTAGTATCCTAGTCTTTTGATCTTGCTTTCATCTTCGATTGATGCACTGCATAGACCTGAGTGTACCTCAATCATGATTCTATGGGCTTCATGTTTATCCAAACAATGTAACCACATTTGATCGAAAGATTGCTGGTACAAGGTGTCATCCACGAGAGCATAGGAGAGAGCTCTATTTCATTTATGGGCTTATGATTTCTCTTGAGGTAGTTTGCAAGTGTTCAAATAATCTATGAACGATTGCGTCCAATCCAGCTCCTCATCTTTATTGGCAATGACAACCTCCCCTTCAAGAGAAAGTCTCTTGACGAGTTCAGCATCAATAAGGAATAGGACTTGTCTATTTTTGACCTTATTGAACTCATCTTCCAAACATGCCAATTCTTTGGCAAGTTTGGCCAAAGCATCTGCTACTATGTTCTCTGCTTAGGGAACCTTGTAGATAGGGACTTCAGGGATTTGGACCAACATCTTCATAGTATACCCGTGGTAATGATGAAGCTTAGGTTGAGAACAAAGGACTAATGGTTAACCAAACGAGAATCCCTAGATGTTGATGCTCTTAACACATATAATGGCTAACTCAAGCAATCAAAGCCTCATACTCGCTTCATTATTGGTGCAGATTGGAGAGATAGTATGAGAATCTCATCATATTGCCGGAGTTAAGAGAACTATTCTACCCTGCCTTTCATGGAAGAGTAGATCGTGGGCTTCTCTTTATGAAAGGAAGTCGCACCATCAAAATACATCTCCCAGGTCAACCTCCCTAAGTTCATGATTTGTTCATCAGAGAGATCATCACTAAGCGGGAATCAGAAGTGGGTGTGCTACTAAGAAATCTGCTAGTGCTTGTCCTTTCACCACACGAAGGGGTATGAATGTGATATCAAATTGTAAGAGAATCATGGAACAATGTGCCAAACATATGGATAGCATTGGCCGTGTCATTAGATACTGCAGTGGATTGGTTCTGAAATCAAGTTCACCTTATGAAAAAATAGATAGTGTCATAGCTTTTGGATTGCAAAGATTAAAGCTAGGTAATGTTTCTCAATAGGTGGCTAGTTCGCTTCAGTAGGAATTAGACAATGGCTGAGGTAGTAAAGAGAACTCTCCTTCCCTTCATCATTGGCTTGGGCCAACAAAGAACCAAGAGAGTCATCCAATGTAGCAGTGTAGAGGATAAGTGGCTTGCGATAGCTAGAACTAACTTCACCAAATCGCTTGATATCTTCAAAGGCATGTTGGCACTTATCATCCCACTTAAACTTGGCATCCTTTTTGATAAGTGCTGAAAATGGCTTGCATCTTCCGATAGGTTGGAGATAAAGCATCTTAGATAAGCCAACCATCCTTGGAAAGATCTGAGTTGAGTTAAACTTTTAGGAGGTGTCATTTCTAAGATAGCTTTGATCTTTTCTAGATCTATTTCTATTCCCTGGTGTCAGACAACAAACCCAAGGAATTTCCCTAAAGCTACTCAATACCACACTGGATTCGGTTATATTATCTTAATCATTCAAAAACTACTCTCAAGTCAAAGAGATGGTCTTCCTTTTCTTTACTTTTGACTACTAGATCATCAACATAGCACTCAACCTGATGATGGATGAGTTCATTGAAGATCTAAGTCATGGCCCGTTGGTATGTAGCACCAGCATTTTTAAGGCTGAAAGGTATGACCTTATAACAATAGATTCCAATCAGGGCTCAAAATGTAGTGTTTCTTTCATCCTCGGGGGCCATCTTAATTTGGTTGTAGCTAGATGACCCATCCATGAAGGAGAAAACTGCATGATATGAGGCGATGTCCACCATTAATTCTGGTATAGGAAGAAGAAACTCATCCTTAGGATATGCCTTATTTAAGTCCTAAACGAGCATATGTGAATTTGGCCATTCTTCTTCTTAACTAGGGATGACATCAACTGTAGGTATTTTTCTTCCCTGATAAAACCAGCATCGATCAATTTCTTGACTTCAAAAATGACCTATTGTTCGATTTCTAATCGCATGCATCTAGGAGCTTGCTTGATAGGGTTGGCATTAGGATCTATTGCTAGTTTATGGACTTCTACATTAGGAGATAATCCGGGCATCTCTTCATAGCTCCATGCAAAGCAGTCCTTAAACTCAATCAATAGCCTAACTAAGTCATTGGTTTCCTCTTCATTCAGCAATGAACTGATGTATGTTGGACGTGGATTTTCTTTCGTCCCGAGGTTGATTTCTTTAAGCTTGTCAATTATTGAATGGATCTCCTCTTCAAATTTTGGCGGTGCATCTTTGATTTGGAGATCATCTGGATCATTTGAAGTTTCTAAACACACATCCTCATAAGAGCAAGTGTGGTGTGAAAGAACCTATCAGATTCCAAATGATTGGTGATAACTAAGCGTCATCATCATCGATCCCATCAATCCTATTCTATCTTGATTATCCGCCTTTATTGTTCCATTTTCTCAAGAACTATGACATATGCTTAGACCATGTATAAGGAATCAAACCCTTCTTTGCAAGATTAAGAACACAAGACAAGTACCAATCAAAAGGCAATTCCATTAATTCTTTAATTGAAATATCTTCAAGTCCTACATCAATTTTTAGACTTGAGGATGATGATCCTAATAGGAATCTCTTCAACTTGACATCCCTAGAAGACTGAGGGGCTTCCTTAATTAATAAACCTTTAAATTTTTGAGAGAAAAGTGAGGTTAGAGCTAACATTTCTAATTAATGCCTAATAGTTTCGCATAAAGTTGATTCGAATACATTCGTGCTTTGCGGAGGCTGCCTTCATCATGTCCCTGTGTCACCTCAATGAAACCTGCTGAGAGGGGTTGGCTGGTATGTTAATCACATTAGACTCATCCTCCAAGCTAGATTCCAAGTCTATGTGAATAGTAGGGGTACTCCTGTGAACTGGAACATAACCCCTATTGGCTGGTGGCCAACCATGGGGTCTTTGAACCGCCTCTATCACCTGGTGGAGGTTGAGTCATCCCACATGTTCATATGATGGAATGAACTGGGTGGAATGTGATATGTTATACTTCTTCCTTGATGTCCTTTTCGTTCACTTGAACTTTCATTTTTTCTTCTTTTCTTTTTCTTTCTTTTTTTTTCTTCTTTTCTTTTCTTTTGAATTTGAATTTTGACCAAGTTCATGAGAAAAGCTATTTTGAAGAAGATAGTAGGTTGCATCATCATATATCTTAACTTCTCTGACTAAAAATAGTTTTTCATCTCCTTTAACATAGTATTCAATCCCATCCTTCCTGAACTTGATGCACTGATGGAGGGAGGATGGAATCATCTTATTCTGATGTATCCAAGGCCTACCGATCGAAGTGATGAACAAAATATTTGAATCAACAATATAGAACTTTGCTTTAGTCTTCTAGTCACTATCTCCAAAAGTAACACTATGGAACCTAAAGCCCTCTCGCCTTGTTCATTGAATTCTCTCAACATCATTTGATCTCCTTGAAGAGTGGAGATGTCGATCCTCAAATAGGTAAGGGTTTTAGACTCATAATGTTCACCGATGCACCTGGATCAACAAGAACCTTAGAAAGTCTGAATCTATCCATGTCCACTATAATATAGGGGGATGATTGTTCTCCATGTCCTCTAGAAGGTCTTCATCTGTGAAAGTGACTCCTTGGGCTTCTCTGGAATAATGTGCCTCCTCTCCAATAGTTAGTTGAGCTAAGCATATTTATGGATCAAGAAGGACCTTAATTAATTATTTTCTCATCTCTTTGGAAAAGATAAGGGCATCATATATACTTAACTTATATGGTAACTTTTTTAGGTGAGAGAGGACATTGTAATCCACCTTGGGCTGATCCTCCACAAGCATATCCATGGGTGAAGCATCCTATGGAGGGGCTTCTTGATCATCTGAACCAATGACTTGTTTTCCCTTATCTTGAGGTACTGCCCTAGAAGGTAGAACCTTGTCACTACGGAGGTTGACTTCGGGTGATCTCTTGTGGCAAGTTAGTGGAAGATTCTACCTTCTCATCACCACTTTCTCCTATGGGACCCTCAGAATCGGATGATTCCAAGTCTATCTCAAGAGGTGAACCTGTAGTATTAAGAGAAGGAAAGTCTAAATCAAAAAGAGGAAGATCAGAGTTGTTATAATTATTATTTAGACTTAGAGAGTTTTTACTAAGAGCAAAATTAGATAACCCATCAGAAGTGACATAGATATAATTCAAACTAGCTTTATTCTTCAATTTCTTAGATTTTGAAGGAGGTACATAGTAGAAATCAAGTAAAGTAAGAGGGTGAGGGATTTGATGCGCTCATCCACTGATATAAGATGTCTATTAGAAGAAGAGCTAGCTGAAGTAGAGGTGTTGGCTGATGTAGCAACTGCAACTGTAGACTGGAGGTTGGACTCGCTCGATGGCTGAGCTACTTGGCTATCTCAGACTAGCATGGGTTGTTGCTGCTGCTGCTGAGCTTCCCCTTTCCCTGAGTTGTCCTGGACAACTTGCAAACCTTCCTTGATGTTGAGGTTAGCCTCAAGCACTAAGAAAGTTTCTTGATTTTAATAAATCTTAGAGGTGGGGATAAGGAGATATCCCAACCTTCTTTGGTTTTGAAGGATCATAGGTATCCCTAAGGATTACCCTAATGGAAATAGATGGTTGTTCCACAAGGTATTCCTTCGGGATAACTATGGCACTATGAAGCTATGCTCAAGCCCTTGAATGTAAAGAAATCCTCCAAAATATGACCTAGCATGTGGTAGGTGCAAAAGTTAAGGATCATTACTTTGCCCACTTCCCAGCCTTCTAGGCTGGGGTAGCTAAAAAATCGGCTTCTTTAAGAGATTCTTAAAGATTTTCTGACCTCCTCTTAAATGAATAAGATTTATTTAGTTTATCCAAAAGAGTAAGTGGGGTAGCTGGCTACGGGTATGGACCAGCTAGGATTTTGGTGAGGAGGAGGCGAAGGCCATGGAGGCTGCTATGGCAGCTGATAGGATTGCCTCGGTGGTGGTAGAAGAGGTGGAAGTGATAGCTATGGAGCCCAGGTCTCTCGCGCTCTCTGCCCCCTTGTATAATGCTATCGCACCGGCTTCTTCTCATAAGCTTTCTGTGGCTTTGGCTTTATTGATTGATCTGGAAAAGGCAACTATTTGGCTTCTCCTTGTAAGCTAGCCACCTTGTTGATTAGTTTCTCAAACATCTTGATGGTAAAACCTTTGAGCATGAAGGCGATCGGGCCATGAATATTCTTTAACAGAATGTCAATGGTGTGCTATTCAAATAGCTACGATTTGCATTTCATGCTCAAATTGTGTCATCTGAGAATATAATTAATAAGGGACTCACCAGGTTGTTGTTGAGCCACAACGAGATCGCCTGCAGTCACTCTTTGCTAAGCTCCAGTAAATCTCTTGATGAAGAGTTGCTCTAACTCAACAAAAGTCTTCACTAAATTATTGGGAAGTTCGCATACCAATCAAGGCTATGCTTGCTAAGCTCCGACAAAAAAAGTCAAAATAAGAAAAGCATCATCACCGATTACAATAGGGGCTCAAGTGTGCTATGTGCGCTTGGGTTCCCACGCCATTGAATCTTTGAAAGAAGGTGGCACAAAAACCCTTAGGATATTGGATGGCATCAAATTTCTTTAGGTAGGGTCTACCCTTTGGAATCGATGATCTTCCTCAGGCTTGAGCCAATGCTTCTCTCACTTGATGCTCAACCATGGTTTTAATATCTTTTTCTTATACAAAGGTACTATCCACTACCTTCCTATACAAGATGGTGCTGCCCTGCTCTACTGGAGATGAAGTCTTAGCTAGATCCAAGACATGCAACAACTCAAGATGACCTGACTCTGTTATAGTAGGATGCACTATCGGGCTTGGTTGAATCCAAAACTTCTGCTAGCAAGTCTTCATGCCTCTTCCTCATTCTATCTATTTTCTCATCCTTTTATTTTATTTGTTGAATGAGGTGTTGCCCTACTCGGCCGCAACACCTTCCAAACTTTGCTGATCATGGAGGAGGGAACCCTTGATGTCTACCATGTGTACCCCTACTGAATCCTCAAATAGATCATCTTCATTAGGATCAAAGCTAACCTTCTCATCCTCTAAATCAGACTAGGCATATCCTAAGATCATATTCTTTTCCACTAGATACTGAGTTACAATGTCATCTAGTGATCGGTCCAACTTAACAGGTATGAAAGATCGAGGCTGACAGGTAGTAGGATCACTATCATGAATAGATAAACACCTAACCTCCCCTACGGCTGAAGAATTGATCTTGTGATGACTGCGCTCATTGGATGATAGATGCTCCTAACTACTACTGGATCTAGATGGGGTGGTACTCTTAGGATGATCTATAGCCATGGGAGCGATTGAACTGTCTCCTCCTCCCACAACTACTACTATCTCAATAGCCTGATGTGATGGTGGTGGTGATAGAATGACTACTATGCTTCATGGTTGCCACTCCCTCTTCACCACAACTAGGGCAGAAGGTTGAGTAGGAGAGCTCGACCTTGCTTCAGTAGGCAATGTAGATGGAATTAGATCTCTTGGCCATAGTAGGATCACCAGTGGGGTTCTCTTCTCCCTCGATGTACCCTTCATGGCTTTCACTAGAATAGTAGATGATGAAACTTGCACAGGAAATGGTGGGCATGGAGTAGAGAAATGTGGTGGAGGCACCACTGACTCTCTCTAGATAGGAGCTCCTCTCCTTTGGTGGGTAGAACCCATCAACAAAATACTATCGATATGAGGTAGCATGCGTCAGAAAGTTGATCAAGGGGCGCCGACTTGCATCCTCTCACTCTGCTAGTAATGCATCGATGTATGGGCCTCCTTGGCCCTCCTGTCTGATCATCTTCCCACACTGAGGGAATGACCGTAAATCAACCGAGCCCCAAACTCGACGTCAGAACTCGCCTACTGAGAACTAATCAGAGGCATGACCTCCTCACCCAGTGAGCCTAAACTAACTGTTGGTGAAAATTGAAATCCTCCTAACATTCTCTTTATCAGATCCAGAGAGAGGGTGGAACATATTTTTTGTGATCAGTGGAGAAACCATCCTAGGCAAATCCTCTACTGCAACTTGGGAAACTACCTCCAACTCCCTGGCTATGCAGGTATGATACCTCTTGATCATGTGATTCTTGTTTCTTTGAGTCCCGGTAGGTCAAAGATGGGAACTAGACCCAACCTCAAGTAGAGGAGACAATCCAGAATCGGGAGCCTTCCCTTGAGGTAGCCGAGTGGGTGCTAGCATCGGGCAAGGGGAACAATTGGGTGCACTGGCACTGGAATTGCTACTACTATGGGAACTACCATAGCCTTCCTCTTTAATGAGGGAATCTTCGAGTCATATGGCATCTCAACCTAGATGATCGGCTTCTGTCCAATCACTACACTTCTGCTGATTGTTGTGATGGAGGTCCCCTCACATGTGATTCTAGCCCCTCAAAGCCTTGGCCAAAGTGGATGAGGTGGGCGAAGTCAGACTATAGGAGGCTAGCCCGATCCAAGGCCAAGTCCATCTCGAAAGAAAATTTAAAGACATACTTCTATGCTACCATTGAACTAAACTACACTGAACTGAAATTGACTGAAACTAACTGAAAGTTTGCAATGTTGAAAATTAAACCCAAATCAGATTTCTTGCTTTATTGATTTTTGAATTTTGATTTAGAATTTGAAACCACACTCAACAACTTGAAAGTGTTAAGTGGGGATCAAATAAATTTAGAAAAGAGATTTTTGAATTGATTGGAAAGGGAATTTTTGAATGTAGAATCCATTTTTAACAAATTTGTGTATGTTGAAAAAGGATTCAAATATTTTTGGAGAGATTGATGCTTCTATAGGTTCATGTTTGAATTTGATTTTTGAGTTTGAGGACCCTTCATTTAACAAATTTGAGTATCTTAAAGTAAAGGGCTAATTGATTTTGTTTTGATTTATGATTTTTGGAATTTACTCACTTAGCAAATTTGGGTATGCTAGGTGAGTTGTTTGAAAATAATTTCTTTTTTTTGTTTGCTTTTTTGTGAATCATGTGTGAATTTAAAAATGGAATTCTCATTTAGCAAATTTGGGTATGTTAAATGAAGAATCCAAATATGTTTTATTTTAGAAGATTTTTGAAAATAGGATTCGTAGCAAATTTAGGTATGCTAAAAGAAATGTGTTTGTTTTTTTGTTTTTTTTTTTTTTGAAAAGAGGATTCTTAGTAAATTTAGGTATGCTAAAGAAATCCTATGTGTTTTTTTTTGTTGATTTTTTAAAAAAGAGGATTTAGCAAATTTAGGGTTAAGGAAATCCAAATGTTGTTTTGTTTTTGTTGATTTTTGAAAATAGGATTCTTAGCAAATTTAGGTATGCTAAGGAAATCCAAATGTATTTTGTTTTTTTTAATTTTGAAAAAGAGGATTCTTAGCAAATTTAGGCATGCTAAAGAAATCCAAATGTATTTTATTTTTTATGATTTTTGAAAAAGAGGATTCTTAGTAAATTTAGGTATGCTAAAGAAATCCAAATGTGTTTTGTTTTGATGATTTTGAAAAGAAGATTCTTATCAAATTTAGGTATGCTAAGGAAATCCAAATATGTTTTATTTTGATAATTTTTGGAAAAGAGGATTCTTAGCAAATTTAGATATGCTAAAGAAATCCAAATGTGTTTTGTTTTTATTTTTTGAGAAGAATGATTCTTTACTTAGCAAATTTAGGTATGCTAAATAAAGGATCCATATGTTGTTGTTTTTTCTTTGATTTTGATTTTTTGAAAAACATGATCTTTATTTAGCAAATTTAGGTATGCTAAATGAAAGAATCCAAATGTTATTTTTTATTTTTCATTTTGATTTTGAATTTTGAAAAAGAGGATCTTCATTTAGCAAATTTGGGTATGCTAAATGAAAGAATCCAAATGTTTTTTTTTTTTTTTGATTTTATTTTTATTTTATTTTTTTTTTTTGAAAAAGTGGATCTTCATTTAGCAAATTTGGGTATGCTAAATGAAGGATCCAAATGTTATTTTATTTTGGTTTTGATATTTATTTTGAAAAGAATTTAGAAAATTTAGGTATGTTAAATGATCCAAATATTTTTTTTTTTTATTCTTGATTTTGACTTTGATTTTTTATTTTGATTTTAATTTTTTTGAAAAAGAGGATGTTGATTTTATTTTTGAAAATGTGATTGTTGATTTTGTTTTGAAAATAAAATCTTCATTCAATAAATTGAATGGAGATGTTCATTGTGCTTTTGGAAAATATGATTTTGGATTTTATTTTTTTGAAAAGATGTTGTTGATTTTATTTTTGGAAATGTGATTGTTGATTTTTTTAAAAAAATGAAAATCTTCATTCAATAAATTGAATGAAGATGTTCATTTGTGCTTTTGGAAAATATGATTTTAGATTTTATTTTTGAAAAGATATTGTTGATTTTATTTTTAAAAATGTGAATGTTGATTTTGTTTTGAAAATGAAATCTTCATTCAATAAATTGAATGAAGATGTCCATTTGTGCTTTTGGAAAATATGATTGTTGATTTTGTTTTGAAATGATACATATAACAATCATGAAGATTGTTATATGAGGATGATTTAAGAAAATTTTGTGCAAATATTTTATTATGTGCATTTTGAAAAAGTGCTTTTGGAAATTGATGTTTTATAAAGGATTTATTTTTCTTTATTTTTGAATGAACCTTTGTTTACCATAAAATGGTAGGAAGTTTTTTAGTTATTTCTTTTATTAAATTTTTATTTTCACCTATTGGGAACCCAATAGGGTTTTAAGACCCACACAGAGTGAGGTCCTAAAACCTAAAGGATGTTGGCTACCTTAGCTTAAGGATGAAATAAACTAAGTGCCAACAGGAAAAGAAAGATAGTCTTGGATTCATATAATGCAAAACCCACTATCGATACTTGAAGACAATGATCATTTACTAAAGATGGAGAGAGGAACCATCCCCAGTGGAGTCGCTAGAAAAATCTGTGGTGAAATTTTTATTTTTAGATCTTTCATCCTAATCTTTCTGAAGAGAGAAAGAAATAAAATGAAGAACCAAAAATAAAATTATCAAAACACTTCTTGTGTTGGACACCACATAGATCAGATGTTCTTATTAGGGTGATCGGGTACGGCATTGAGGAATGATGTACTATCTCGAGAGATAGAAGTCATCATCCTACAAATGGACCTAATCACCTTAATAAGGACTCCTAAGGACTATAGGTCTTTGGAATGTACCAGAGATTCTTCCCCTACTTTACATGGAAAAGTAAAGCAGGATTTATTTTAAACTGGGTTCTTTAAGTTTCCTATGGAGGCAAGCCCCCATAGTTAATTACATCCAAAGAAATGAGATTAATAATTGATTAAGGTAAATGATCATTGTCTCCAAAGATTTCAAAGATAGACTATCAATCAATTGGTTTATTTTTAGAAGATCAAGTGGGATTGATCAAGAGGAGGGAGTTATTATCAAAACCAAATGAAGATAAGTAGGGGATGCTTATGATACTAGGAAGCCTAGTAAACATCTCAAACTATCCTATGGTTGGGCTTTATATTTTTGAAATTGAAGTGATTTATTTGTTTGAGTTGAATTTTTATTAGAAATCTAGGGCTTGCAATTTTATGACAATATCATAAAATGCCTAAGAGGTGAGGATTTATGCATATATCCAAAGGAAGTAGCAACCTCAACCTAAATCTAGGGAGCTTTGGCAAGTGCCAAAGCAACCTAAATCTAAGGTGAAAATGGGTATTTGGTTTATACCCACAAGAGAGATAAATCACCCAATGTGAACTTACAACCGCCTAGGGTGGCCAACTAACTCCTATGATTTTAAATACATGCAAGCAAGTCATATACTTTTGTAAGATAATATTGTTTATTTAGAAAGAGACTATGTCCTTAAACACACTCCCTAAAATACTAAAACATGTGAGCATGATTAATGACTTAAATCTAATGCAAATTTTGTTATGTTTTTTTTTTCATTTTTGGGCAATTATTTGACACAGACTATGGGATTCATATGCCTAGTGCATGATAAATTGGATTATGGGCCAAAATCAGCAAGAAAGGAGGTGTGTTTCTACCATAGCTCTCAAAGGATAAGTCAAGTTCCCTGGCAAAGGTGAAAGCCCTTCATAATAAGAGTGAAACTAATATGCTTTTTATGCATGATGTTAAAACATACAAAATCCAGCTAAGGGATTGCTAAATCTTTTATCTTGCTTATAACTTAGGCTTTAGGTAAGGTTATGAGTTATTTATTTTTAATTTGAGTTGATTTGATTGGATAGAAAATTTATTTTCCTAAGAGCCTAATTGCATCCAGGCCATTCATCAAAGCAAGGAATAAACTAGGAAAAACATGTCATCTTAATGTACAAGTTAAACAAACATCAAATGATTTATAAAGCTAGTGTAAAAGAATAAGAGGCCTTTTTGTGGTGGGCTCCACAACAAAAAAAAATTGGGTAGCTCTACCCTTTACACAACCTGGATTACAAATGAATTAATTACAATCAAGAAGTAATTAATGTTATGGGGGTCTTCATTCTTCATTTCTTCTTTTCTTCTTTCTTCTTTCTTCTTTCTTCTTTCTTCTTTTTTCTTTCTTCTTTCTTATTTTGGTTAGTTGGAATGTGGTTGCTTCAAAGGCTTCACATGGTACATAAGACATAGTCTTATAACCAATGTTCATCCTAATCCCTCATAACAATCATTCCAAATCCTAATTACAAAATTACATGAAAATGAAAAAAAAAAGTAAATCTGATTAAAACCTGCAAAATAGATATTAACTAAATAAACCAAATAATCCCAAGCATGTTTATGAATAAATTGGACTTAGCACCCCATACATGGGTAACCAAGTTCACCTGGCATATTTTTGGATTATGCTTAGGAGTAAAAGCAACTTGCACAGTAAAAGCATTTTATATTTTTATCGCCCCTTAAGCACAATCCCCTGCAGAAGATAATAGTTAGACTAAGATCACTCTACCATTCAGTCTACGCACATACACCCTAACATCCAAACTAAAATATTACATCACAAAATAAAATCAAGCATCAAACCATGCACCGCCCTAACATAGGACTAGAAATGATGACTTAGCCTAATGTGTCCATTTACGGCTTGTGTGGTATGTCTTAACTAGGCTTTAAGGTTAGAGTTTTCTAAGTGTGAGAGGGTTCAACTTAGACAGTGGTTTCATTTAAGTGATTTAGTTGAATTGGTTGATTTAATCTGATGATTTGATTTGGTTTTAAAGAACCTACAATTAATTACTAAGTGTTATAAAGAGAGGTCCTCCCTACCTTAAGTAATTTCTAAGGTAGATTCATTAGTAAATATTTTAGTGAATATTTTATTATATGTTTTAATTAATCTTAAGTTTAGATTTGTCCTAAATGAACCTATTCAAAAAGAAAGGCATTTTAAGATTAAGTAAAGTGAATTACTATCACAAAATACACAACCTTTTATTTCTTTCCAACATGTGTAACATGCATATGGATGAATCCTAAGCGTATCTATACATGCAAATGGAAATATTAGCACACCTTAATGATGAATGCTAAGAGATATTGCTTAAGAAAATTTGGATGTTTTTATGATGCATGATTTTATTAAGTAGAAAAAAGAGAGATTCTTTTATCCATTATTCATATGCACATTTACATGTATGAAAGGCATAAGTGAGTACAGCACCATTATTTTTTACACCAGGGATGTAAGGTATAAGACCTACTTAGGGCTAATTAAAGCTCATAACCCCGGGATGTCCAAACTAATATACTACTTTTCTTAAATACATGTGCATGTACAAAAAGAAATGAATGGAAAAAGAGTCATGCAAAATATTTTTATGTTTGATCGATTTGTTGGTTGTTTAATTTATATGTGCAAATGTGAAAGTCCTTCTTAAATGATAACATAGGGATGAACAGGAATGGATTCAAGCAAGTGTTCTGTTCTTTTCAAATGAACTATACACTTTACAAATCCTATTCAAAACTATGTTAAAAGAGAAGAGAAGGAAAAGTCACATAATGCACATTTTATGTTATACTCACATGAAAGCTTATAAGTAATTATAAGTAACATACCTTTTATTTTTAATGTTTGATTTATAAGTTTTGAAAATAATTTTGGATTTAGTAGTGATAATAGCCATTCATATTCTTACTTTAGCCAAAACATGCAATTTGACATAAAGGAAACATTTCATTTTAATTTGATTTTTTAAAAGACATGAATGCATGATTTTATATGACATACACCATTTAACATGTTAGGAAAGAAATAAAGCAATGTAAGCATGTAATTTCATTCAGTCTAATTAATTCCTAAAGACAATCTTATGGAATAAGATTATTTAAAGTGAATCAAAGTTGTTTAAAGAAATTTTTAGTTTTGTTTTGAGTTTGATTTGATTTTAGGAAATGTGAAAATATTTGCTAGTCCTAACCCATCTCCCACATGTGTGTGTTATTTTAGTTTAATTTTTGGAACCATTAAGTTGATTTTATGTTTTGTTCAGGTTTAGGTGTAAATTAAGTTCATTAATTACCCCTTACCTACACCTTCTTAACATAATTATTCAAATAATTATGAGCCAACATATGACATGCAACCACATTGAATTTAAATCAGTAATGCACCATAAGAAAGAAAGGGTCTAATGCAATTGGCTCATAATTGATGATTAATTAAGCTAAAGAATTTAATTAAGTATTTTCATAACCCTTCCCACACATGTAGGTTGGATTTGATTTTTTTAAGCTTACTTAGGTTATTGAACACCTAAGTATCTACCCAGCAAAGGATTGTTTAAGTTTAGATTGATTTTAAAATTTTGATTAAGTTAATTAAGAAGGTTATTAGTGGATTATCCCTTAATTAGGTTTGGATTAAGGAAGAAAGGGGGTTTAGAGAATAGCTTAAGAAAAATATCCCAAAATTATTCCATTAACCTCATGATCCCTTAAATAATGTTTAATTATCTTAATTAAATGATTAAACCACTATTCATATGCTTAATTACCCTTAATTATATTAAGAGAGTGATTAGGAATTCATTAATTGATTTCCCTAATTAACCCATTAATAAATTCCAAGAAAATTAGGGGAGGTAGAGGTCATCCCCTAAAATATGCCCAAGAAGTTTAAAATTAATTAATAAAGTCATTAGGGAGTAATTAGGGCTATTAAGATTTTAAATAAACCCAAATTAAGGAAAACTCACTATTCAAAATTAATTAGAAATAATTTTATATAATTCCTCATTGAATTATCTTTAAAATGAGCCCTCGTTCATATTTTTTTATTTTTCTATATTTAATTATGAATATTTGAATTTTTAGTGATTATTAGGCAATTCAATCCCCTAATTATATAACTAATCCCGTTGGTGCCGTGCGCGGCTTGTGCTCGCGTGGTGGTAGTTATTTAGGTTGTGACATCATACGTGTCAGGCGATACTTTTCTCTTTGGACCGTCTGATCAAATATCGGATGGTCAAAATTAAACTTGCGATTTCTAAAGGGATTAATCATTTGATCTATATTGTTTAATCATGACCATCCATCCAAAACATGGGATGGACTCATGATTCATCCCGCTCTCGCAAAAGATAATCGTCCTCTCAAGGCTTGATTGAGCTTAGATTGAGCAGGGATTGAACACACACTATCTAAGAGCAAGAAGCAAGACATCCAATGGTTGAATTACAATGGGATGAAAGTTCCCTTCACAAAGGACCAAAGAATTCCTACACTAAGCTCGATTTTGAGGCATACATCGACGGAGGCTATCATCGATGCTCCCAAATGTTGAAGTAGCTTCGTTTAGTGGAGATGAAACCCTGTTGAACGTTGAAGTAGCTTCATCTAGCTCCCTCTTCCCGTGGATTAGGTGCTTGGAACTTGACTTGGGTGAGCTCGATTGGATCCTCTGAAGGTGCTTGCAAGAGGGATTGAGCTTTGGTGAAGTGTTGAGCAAAGTGGAATTTCCAATGAGCTCCCCTGTTTCAACTTTGAAGAAATCCAAAAATGGAGAATTGGAAATAGCTTGAGGAAGCTTGGAGGATATTAGAGAAGGTTTCTTTGAGTTCCTATGGTTCAGTTGAGTGCAAGTGATTAGGAATAAAGTGAAATTAGGGGGAATATATCTTCCCTACAAGGATCGGACGGTCGTGAGCCTCCCTTCCATTTTGGATCAATTGACTTCATTGATTGAGTTTGTTAGGTGGTTAGGGCTGCCATGTGATTTGGTTTTGGCAGAGGAGAGGTGGTGTGGAGTTGCACATGTGGAGAATGAGAGTATGGAGGTGATCCATGTGCTCATTTCCAAGTGGGGGGTCAGTTTTGGCTTTGGGTTGGGTTTCACCCAAACCCATTGGTCATCTGTACCACTCTCATTAGTGTCCATTTGGTCCACAAAGAGAGTGTCAAGTGGACATGAAAAGGATATGACCAATTTTCAAGTGGAATTGGCCATGTTACCCCCCTAGGGTAAAATGGTCATTTAGCTTTGATTTTAGTTTGGGTAGATTTAGAATAGTTTGAAATTGGGTTGGTCCAAATTTTAAGGATTTGGAGTTGATTTGATGTCATTTGGCTCATGTTGACCCATTTAGGTCAAAATAGCTCAACTTGGGTCAAGTTGACCAATTGGTCAAACTGGGTCAAACCAATTGTTGGGTCAAGTTCATATATTCATTTGAAATATTTTAGCATCATTGGTTTGGTTCAATTTTTATTTATATTTAGTTTTGGTTCATTTGAATTCATTTGGGTCAAATGGGTGACCCATTTGACCTAATTGGTTAGTCATGAGTTGATTTAGGTTTGGTTGGTCATTTGAAATGTTTTGGTAGCTTCATTTCAATCAATTTTGGTTTGTTTTGATTTTGTCTTGATTTGATCTTTTAAGTCAAGTTGGCTTCATGGCCAATTGGGCTAGGTTGGGTCTAGTTGGACAATTGAGACTTTGGTCAAGTCTAACAAGTGATTTAGAATGAACTTTACCCATTGGTTTCAATCAATTTAGTTTAGATTAAAATTTGACCAATTTTGACTTTTTTAGATCAAGTTGGGCCAACTTGGGTCAAGTGGCCAATTGGGCTAGGTTGGCTCAAATGATGACTTGGTCAAGCAATCATTGGTCATGAATTGGTCTTGATCAATGGTTTTAATCAATTTGGCCTATGGTGAATTTTGGCTAGTTTAGGTTCCATTTGGGTCAAATGTTGACTTGGTCAAAGGATAAGTTTGACTTAGTTTGACCCCATTTAAGTGATTGATCATCTTATGATGATTGTTGCTCACAATGTGAGGCTTAGATGGGCTTACTTCAATCCAATTTGGGTAGGCTTAGAATTTGGCTCAAAAAGGTACTTTAGGTCACTCTGGATCAAGTGAGCCTAAGTGGGCCAATTGACTTGATCAAGGGTTGAATAAAGTTTGATTGAACTCATATATGGAATTATGATTGGAATATAAATTCATTTGCAAGTGATTTGGAGTCAAATGGGTTTTGATTCATTTGACAATTTTAAGTTCAAAAGGGTGAACATGAGTTTGATTTGGGTTTGATTTTTGATTTTATTTTTGGTTTGATGATTGAAGTTTGTGTTTATATTTGGATTCATGATTGAAGGATTGATTGAATCATGAAGAAAATCTAAGGGTTTGGATTGATTTGAGGTAGATTTGGCTAAGTTCAAGAGTTTGACTTGAAAGAGTTTTGATTGAATTTGGATTTGAGTTTTTTTGAATTTGGTTTTTGGCATTTGAATTTATATTTTATTTATGTTTGTGAATATAAATGAAAATATGAATGGGTTATGAGAAAATATTTTGAATTTGAATTGATTTGGATTTAATTCAAGCTAAGTCCATAAGATGAAATCAAAGTGACTGAGGAAGGATTTTTGAATTTGGAATTCAATCATGAGTTTCAATTATTTGAAATTGATTCATGATTTGAAAAAATTCATTGGAATTGATTTAAGGTTTTGATAAAATCAATTAAGTTGGAACTGATTTGAACTTGAAGTTGGTTTAGAGTTGAAGTTGATTTGATTTGAATTTGAAGTTGGTTTGGAGTTGATTTGAGTTTTGAGAAAATCAATTAAGTTGGAATTGATTTGAGTTTGAATTTGGTTTGAATTTGGAGTTTGATTTGAAGTTTGAAATTTGACTTAAAGGAAGGAAGTGAGGATTTGGTTGAAGCTATAGGGTAGGCAAATTTTCCTAACACCCCTAAGGCATGACCTATTCCTATGGCTAACTCTTCTAAGTCTCTAGGGTTAGGTTGAGTGTTCATCTAATCACTAGAAGTGTCTTAAGACTAAGGAACTCTTAGTGTCGAAGAAAAGTCCTATGTCTAAGATGGAGGGGTTGAGATCTCATTCTAAAAATGAGGTTAATAACATGCAATGTAAATCATAGCAAATTGATGATGAATGCAAAGAAGTATATTTTCAGTTCAAATGTTTCATTTATTGATTGAATTATGAATGCATGTTTTTGTTATGTAGAAAAGAGGGATTTTTCATCTATTAGTTAAATATATATTCACATGTATAAAAGTTATAAGTGAGTACGGCACCATTATTTTCTACATAAGGGGCGTAGGGTACTAGACCTACTTACTACTTAAAGCCTCAGTCGGATGTCCAGGACTAATTGTACCACTTTTCTTAGATATATATAAATGTATGAATAACTACAAGGATAGGAAGATCCATGAAAAAGGTTATTCTTGCTTTATTTGATTTGTGATTCTTTATTCATGCCACATCATTCATTCATATGTATAAGAGTTTTACATGAGTTTGGCACCATTATTTTTTACACCAGGAGCGTAAGGTACAAGACCTACTTAAGGCTACTTAAAGCCTCGCAGCCCCGGGATGTCAAAACTAATATACCACCTTTTTCAAATACATATGAATGTATAAAAAGAACCACATGAACAGAGAGAATCATGCAAGAAATTATGTTTGATTTGGTTATGTTATTGATTGATGATTTGTTTAGCTTGTGCATTAAGTGGCATCCTTTTTCTAGTTTCTTCCTTGCTTTATGTATGGTCTGGATGTGGATTAGGCTCTTAGGGAAAAATAAATCTTCAAACAAATTTAATAATTCAAAATTAATAATAAAGAACTCATAACCTCACCTAAAACTTAGGTTAAAATCAAGGTAAAAGAATTAGCAGCCCCTTAGTTGGATGAGTATTTCTTTTGTAACATCATGCATAAATGCATATTATTTTCACTCTTGATTGGAGGGCTTCCACCTTTGCTAGAGAAACTTGGCTTGACCTTTGAGAGCCATGGTGGAAACACACCCCTCCCACGATTTTGGCCAATAATCTCATTTCTCATGCATTAGGCATATGAATCCTATTAGCCTGAGTCAAAATGATTGTCCAAAAATGAAAATAAAATATAATATGATTTGCATTAGATTTAAGTCATTTGAAGCATACCCTTACATGATCTAGTCTCTTTAGGGAGTGAGTTTAAAGACTTAGTCTCTTCCTAAATAAATAATAGCCTAGCTATCTTGCATAAAGCATATAACTTGCCTACATGAATTTAAAATTATAAGAGGAGTTAGTTGGTGGCCACCCCCAGGCGGCTGTAAGTCCAAGTAGTGGGTGGTTTGTCCTCCCTTATGGAGGCAAACCAAATACCCATTTTCGCCTTAGATTTAGGTTGTGCTTTTGGCCCCCGCCGAAGCTCCCTAGATTTAGGTTCTGAGGTTTCTTCTCCCCTTTGTGGGCCATAAGCATAAATCCTCTCTCTTAGGCATTTTATAATCTGTTATGGAATCAGAAGTCCTAAACTTCTAACAAAAGTTAACTCAAATGAATAATTCAATTTCAAAAATGTAAATCCCAACCATAGGATAGTTTGAGATGCTTGCTAGGTTTCCTAGCATCATGAGTATCTCCTACTTATCTTCATTTGGCTTTGATAATAACTCCCTCTCTTTGATCAATCCCATTTGATCTTCTGAAACAAACTAATCAATTGATAGTCCTACCCATTGAAATCTTTGGAGATAATGATCATTTACCTTAATCGAGCGTATTCTTAAGAGATCTCATTCCTTAGGATGTAATTAACTATGGGGGCTTTCCCCTGTAGGGAACTTTACTAACTGATTTAAAATAAATCCTACTTTACTTTTCATATAAAGTGGGAAGAATCTTTGGTACACAACCCATTGTCCTTAGGAGTCCTTATTGAGGTGATTAGGTCCATTACATGGTTGTTACTTCTATCTTTTAAGACAGTACACCTCTCCTCAATGTCGTACCCGATCACCCTCAATAAGAACATCTGTGGATCTACATGGTGTCAAAATTGCATAAAAAGAAGAAGATGTATATTTCAATCTTCATTTCATCCCGTATGGAGTGAAGATGGAAGTATATATTTAGCATATTAAGTAAGCCTAAGTAGGTCAAATGGCTTTGTCAAAGCTTGATTTAAGTTTGATTGAACTTGTATATGGACTATTTATTGAAATATAAATCCATTTGTAAGTGGTTTGAAGTCAAGTGAGTTTTGATTCATTTGATAATTTCAAGTTCAAAGGGTGAAAATGAAATAGATTTTGGCTTGATTTTTGAATTGAGTTTTGGTTAGGTGATTGAAGTTTGTATTTATATTTGGATTTATGATTGAAGGATTGATTGAATCATAAAGGAAAATCAAGAGTTTGGCTTGATTTGAAGTTTATTTGGCTAAGCTCAAGATTTTAACTTGAAAGGCTTACGTTGGATTTTGAATGAGTTTGAACTTGATTTTTGGAATTGATTTTGATTGTTTGAATTTATATTTTATTTATATATGTGAATATAAATGAGAATATAAATGAGTTATGAGAAAATCTCATGAGTTTGAATTGATTTGAAGATGGTTTAAGTTAAGTCCTTAAGAGAAATTAAAGGACTTAGGAAAGATTTGGAGTTTAATTTCAATCATGGATTTCAATCATGTGTTTCAATCATGTGGCATTGATTTGAGTTTGGAGAAAATCAATTAGGAATTGATTTATGCTTAATGTTGATTTGATTTGGAGTTTGACTTGAAGGAAGGAAGTAAGGAAAGTGGATCAAGCTAAGGGTTGGAGATTTTCCTAACACCCTAAGGCATGACGTAATCCTATGGCTAACTCTTCTAAGTCTCTAGGACTAGGTTGAGTGTCCACAATCACTCACTAGATGTGTCTTAAGATTAAGGATCTCTTAAAATCTAAGAGGAGTCATATGTCTAAGATGGAGGGGTTGAGAGCTCATCCTAAAAGTAAGGTTAACAAAGGGATCTCAATAGGTGTGGTGTGACTGACAAAGAACACTGCACGTATTGGTGTTGACCATAATGATCAACAACATCGAATGATCACAAGCACTAACAGAGATGATCTACTCCTAACCCGAGGTGTAGAAGGAATCCAGAACTTAATCTAATGTGGCTCTACTTATGTCAAGGACATAAGAGAGGGAAGGAGAAATCCACTAAGGGATAGCATAGGTGAACCTTCCACTAGGGAAGCAGGTTCAAGTCATCCACAAGGGGATGAGAGGTTTGATTTGATTTGAGTCTCGCTAGGGAGAAAGTTTCACTAGAGAAGATGGTTTTGTTTCAATTTTTAGATTTGGGATTTTTTGAGATGAACCATGTTGGTTTATGATGGACTGCACTGGGTAGGAGCCATGAAGGCCTAGACCTAATTCAGATTTACCAATCCAAAGGGGTAGTCTACTAAACACATAGTAGTGCTAACCAACCAAAGGGATGCCTTTTGATATGCAGCAACTGTACTAGGTAGAAAGCATAGTAGACTTACATCCTCAGGGGACCGGGATAATCTATTGGCAAGGCAACATATTGAACCCAACCTAGACTATTGAGTGAATATCACTAGGGGACTTATATCGAAAAAATATAGTCAAGAATAATTTCATTTTTTAGATTTATTTTGATGGATTCCATTATTTTGCGATGGATCACATTGAGAAGGAGTTTATATCGCCCTAAACTTATCTCGCATTTCTAAACTAAAAGGAATAGCTTCCACCAAAGGAGTGTCTTCGCTTGCAATGATCGATTGAAGGGAAGAAAGCTTGGGACTCACATCTTTCACTACAAAAGACCATTGAGGTGATCGTTGCTTTGGGCAACAAATCAAACACAACCTAGGGCCATCGCTTGCATAATCGCAAGAAAGAATGCGTCATAGTCTTACATCTTTCAAAGTAGAATGACTGTCAGGGTAACCTGCTTGTAACAAAATAGATTGAACCCAACCTAAGGGCAACTATGAAGTGAGTACCAACCCAGGGATTTATCTCAACTCAGGTAATCAGGCAATTCCTATAGGGAGTTCTCGACACTATCCTAAAGATAGGATGTCGCTTAAAAAGGGCCCTTTAGGGGCTTGAATTCTAATCCACAAGAGAATTAATTTATTTATTTTGCTTAGTTTATTTATCATGGACCCTTCTGGTTTGTGAGGGATCAAACTAAGAAGGAGATTATATCAGCCTAGACCTATCTCAGATTTACTGAATCAAGGGAGAATTTGCACATCCGTTGAATAAATTCTCCAACCATGGGGCACTACTTGAAAGGGGACGGTAATCCAAAAGTAACCCGGGTAGTGTCTAAATGGGGTCGCAAATAACTTGATCCAAATAGAGTGCTCGCAGGGGATGGGGCCGCTAAGGTCTTAATCCAAAACCCTGGAGAAGATGACATGGCTAGTCATATCCAATAAGTATTCGGTGTCCAACTCAAGGAGAAAGCGCAGGGACTAACATCTTCCAAGAGTGGTGTATCCATCGTGAGTCTCTCAAAGATAGCAACATCAACCAACCTAAGATGCCTATCAATTTTGCAATAATAAACCTAGGAAAAGAAGCTTGGGACTCACATCCTCCTATAGGCGGACATTCTTTGGGATAATCTATCTTTGGTAAGTGTCATCCCACCTAGGGACTATGGAGTGAATGCCACTAGGGGACTTATATACTTAAATGTAATCAAGAGGAAAGGAGCCTGGGATTTATCCTAAACCTCAAATATACTCGACCTAGTTATATCATGATGATTAGTTCAAGAAGAAAGCAGGGACTCACATCTTCTTAAATAAAATCAACATGATGTAGCTTACTAGCTAGGCAGTGAAGTCTACCATACTAACAAGGTGCTCGTCGGTGTGCAACGGTCAAGTTAGGAAGAAAGTGCGGGGACTCACACCTTCCAAACAAGTGACCACTGGGGTGACATAGTAGCGATGTAGACCACCTAGAGCTAATGAGTGAGTGCCATGGAGCTTGCTCCCACGCCAAAATAGCTCGAGACAAAATATTTGTGTTTTTTTTGTGCATGTGTTAAAAGGGATAAGGATTCCTCTGGGGGGCTCTTTTACACCTATCTTAAATACGCTTGGGGATTTTGATGGAACGGTGCCATGGATGGCAACCGGAATTCACCAAGAAAGGATGTCGCGTTCTCTTACACCTAACTATGTTTGATTTGGTTATGTTATTTACATGTGTGATATAAAATTCTTTCTAAATCTTAACATGAAGATGCATAGAAATAGATTTAGGCAAGTGTTGTGTCCTTTTCAAATGAACTATACAATTACAAATCCTATGTGGATCCATGTTAAGATAGGAAAAGAGGACTTCACATTACATATCTTATACTATCATCACATGCAAGCTCATAAATACTTGTAAGTAGCATCACTTCATTTATAATAATCGATTTAGAGTTTTGAAAATAGTTTTATTTAATAGTGATAATAGCCACTCATATTCTTAATTTTAGCCAACACGTGCAATTTGACATAAAAGAAAATATTTTATTTTATTAATTTTCAAAAGAAATGAATGAATGATTTCATATGAAAAATAATATTTAGCATGATTGAAAAGAAATAAAGAAATATAAATACATGATTTCATTCATCCCTAATTAATTCCTAAGGACAATCATATTAAATAAGGCTATTTAAAATGAACCAAAATTCTTATCTTTAAAGACATTTTTATCTTTGAATTTGATTTGTCTTAAAAAAATGAGAGAGGTTTGTTAATCCTAACCCATTTCCCCATGTGTGAATTAGTTTGGTTTAATGAAGAATATTTAAGTTGATTTTATGTTTTGATTAGGTTAAGGTATGAATTAAATGAATTAATTATCCCTAACCTACATTACCTTAAGTTAATTAACTAAATAATAATAAGCCAATATGATATGCAACCATATAAAAACTAAATTTATAATGCTCTTAAGAAATGAAAGGGTCTAATGCAACGCTTATGAATAATTAATTAAGCTTAAAGGATCTCGCTTAATTACTTTTATGATTTTCTCACACATGTGAGCCGACCATAATTTCATTATCTCTCACCTTGGATTATTGAACACCCAAGGAGCTACCCAAGATCAATTAAAGGTTGCTTAGGTGTGGATGAATTAATTTTTTTAATTTTAATTTTATTAAGCTTTTAATGAATTGACTAAACATTTTGGTTATGTGTTAATTTGAATGAAGAAATTGACTTAGGAGAAAGGATTGAGGGCAAGGCCTCAATCCTAATCCCTAAATCATTTAAACATTTAATTAGATTTTGATTTTCTTATTTTAAAGATTAATCACTTAATTAATCAACTAATCATTCCATTAACCCATTAATTAATTTGATTTTTAAAGATAAAGATGATTTAGGAAATGAATTAGAAAAAGTATCCCCAATCACATTCCCTAAGTGATCTTACTGTTCAATAGAAATAAGTTTGTTTAAATGATTAATTAAGTTACCATTCATTCCTTAATTATGATTAATTAGATTAAGAGAGTGATTAGGGCTTACTCAAATGATTTTTCTAGTTAAGCAATCAATAAAATCCTAGAAAAATAGGGAGGCAGAGGTCATCCCCCTAAATATCCACAAAAAATTGAGCTTAATTGAGTGCTTAATTAAGGTATAATTAAGCTAATTAGATTTTTGATGAAACCCTAATTAAGCCAAAATTATTATTCAAAATCAATTAACTATAATTTTCTTAGATTCTCCTTTGAAATATCTTCAAAATGAGCCTTAAGTTTATTTTTTTTAGATTTTTCTATAATTAGTTATGATTTTAGGAAGTTCAGGGTTAAAAATTAGATTAATTAAGCAAATTAATCCCTTAATCCCAACAGGCCACATGGCAACTGACGTGACGTGCTTTCCACATGGTGCAACGGGATTGGCTATTTAAGTAGTCATATCTGTGCGCTGACTCAGCGGCAGCAGACACGCTTTCTCATGGGCCATCCGATCTGAGATTGGACTGCCATGAGTTAATATGCAGGTTAAGGGAGATGCCGCACGAGTTAATCATAGTTGTCCATTCCGATCACGTAGAATGGACGGCGTATGATCTATCCCTCTCGCGAGTGCTGAAAGACAAGCACTATCCATCTTTCCTCATTCGATCTGAGCTAACCCAAGCTCAATTAGGATCAAATGGATCCTACACAATCTAAAGGGGCATGCAATCACATCCAACGGCTGAAATCCCTCGACATGGAGATTTCTTTCAAAAAAAACAACCGCACAGAGGTCTAAAGCTATGATTTTGAGAAATTAGCTCGCCAGAGCTAAGACTGACAGTAAGGATCATCGGAGGTAGCTTCGTCTAGTAGAGATGAAGCCCTGTTGTAGAAGTTTAAGCTCAATTTGGCCTAGGGTACTCAGTCGACCAATCCACGCATGCGCACGCCTCGACTTTGATCGAACTTCTATCTCTGGTGCTTTGGAAGGCTTGAAAATGGTTTGGTTGGCTTCGATTAAGTATGAGGATGGTGTGGGCGTAGGGAATTGGGATTTGATTTAGTAGAGAGGGAGTATTGCTTAAGGGAAGGGTATCCAGCTTTGGTTTACACACGGGAGTGGCAATGGTCGATCGAGGAGAGGTTGGGATCCTTGGAATCACTCTGAGGGAGTTTGAAATGAACTTTGGGACTCAGAGAATGTGATTGGTGTTGTTTTTTGCTCGAATTGAGGTATTATATCCCTCAATTAAGCCAGGTGGATGGACTGGATTGAATTCGCAAATCTCATCGATTGGCCACCGTCGGGCCATCTGAGGTGTCACCGTCAATGCCATGTGGCTCACCTGGATTGGTCAAAGCAGCAGCAGGAGCTCCAAGGAAAGATATGGAGTGCTGGTGTGGGATTGCTCTTCTTTATGTCCATGGGTTCGGCCATGGATGAGAGGGAAGAAACATGGTTCATTTGGCATCTTGATGGCTATTATGGAGATAGCAAAGTGGACTTTACCACCTATGATAAGGATCCAATGCAAATGGCTTTGCACATTGGTCAATCCCCTTTGGCTTGATTTTAAATGGGTTTATGCAGATTTGAGGGTGCTTTGGGGCTGATGTGGAGTGGGTATGATCAGCCACAGGGGTTCCATAGGGTGGATTGAAGTGGGTTAGCTCAATTTGGGCAAAAGGGATCAATTGGGTTCACATTGGGTTGGGTTGACCAATTGGCCAAATTAGGTCAAACCAAGGTTAGGTTAAGTCTAAATCATGATTTGGAATGTTTTGGTGTGACTAATTTGATATGGTTTGACTTATATTTGGTTTTGACTCATTTGGATGTAAATGGGTCAAATGGGTCAAGTTGACCAATTTGACTCAATTGACCAAATTGGGTTGGGTTAGGTATTGAGTCAAGTTCAATTGGTCATATGAAGAGGATTGGTAGCATTGATTTGGTTTAATTTGGGATTAATTTGGGATTGATTTGGGTTTTGGCCAATTTGTCCCTTTATGTCAATTTGGGCTAGGTTGGGTCAAGTTAACCAATTGATCAATTTGGGCTTAACTATGGCTTTGGTCAAGTTCAATAAGTGGTTTGGAATGAACTTGAGTCATTGGTTGTAATCAATTTGGATTAAATCATGATTTGACCCATTCGACTTTTTAGGTCAATTTGGATTAACTTAGGTCAAATAGCCAATTAGGGTTGGTTTGGCTCGAGGGTTTGGTCAAGTTCAAACATTGATTATGAGTGGGTTTGAATTAATGGTTTTAAACAATTTAGCTTATAGTGGATTTTGACTAGTTTGGATTTCATTTGGGCTGATGTTTACTTGGTCAAAGGCTATGTTTGACTTGGTTTGACCCAATTCAAGGTGGTTGGTCCCATGATGATTGTTGATCATGATTTGAGATTTAGATAGGCTTAGTCCAATCCAATTTGGGTTGGATAAGGCCTTGGCTCAAAAGGGTATCTCAGGCCATTTTGGATCGAGTGGGCCTAAAGTGGTCAATTAGCTAGATCATGGCTTAATTCAAGTTTGGTTGAACCCACATATGAGTTTGGGATTTAAATATAAATCCAATTAATTATTTTGGAGCCAAATGATTTTTGGTTCATATGACAATTTCAAGTCATAAGGGTTAACTTTGATTTAGTTAACTTGGTTTTGGTTCGATAATGGTGGTTTATGTTTATATTTGGATCTATGATTGAAGGAATGATTGACTCATGAAGGAATCTATGAGTTTTGAGTTGATTTGGGTTTCATTTAGCCAAGTTCAAAAATTTGGCTAAAAGGGATAAAATTAGAAATTCGATTTGATTTGAGTTTGGTTTTGGTCATTTGAATTTATGTTTCATTTATATTTGTGAATATAAATGAAGATATAAATGGTTCATGAGAAAATCACTTGAGTTTGGAGTTATTTGGAAGCAAATTTGATTGAGCTTAGAGGTGCAAGTTAAAAGGGCTAATTTGGGTTTTGATTTGGTTTGATTTATTTTTGGTCATTGGAGGGTGGGTTTCATTTATATTTATGAGTATAAATGAATGAATGATTTATTTATAAAGAAATCAACTAAGTTTGAGTTTATTTGAAGTAGTTTTGGCTAAGCACATGAAGGTGGTTCATATGGCTTAGGAAGAGATTTTTGGAATTTAGAGTTAATCATGGGTTTCAAACATTTAGAATTTGGAATTTATTTATGATTTGGAATTTGATTTGAGATTGGATTTGATAATTGAGAAAATCAATTGGGCTAGAATTGATTTGAATTTGGTTAAGGCTAAGTCCATAAGATAAGATCAAATGGCCTATGAAGGGATTTGGAGTTTGAATTTGGTGATGGATTTCAATCATTGGATAGTTGGATTTAATTTTGAAATTTGAATTTGAGATTTGATTTGAAAGAAGGAAACAAAGATTGGGTTTGGGCTATAGGGTAGGCAAGTCTTCCTAAATCCCTAAGGCATAACCTATTCCTATGGCTAACTCTTCTAAGTCTCTAGGGTTAGATTAAGTGTTCACCTAATCACTAGAAGTGTCTTAAAACTAAGGAACTCTTAGTGTCTATAAGAGTCCTAGACCTATGATGAGGAAGTTGAGAGCTCATTCCAAAGTGAGGGTCATCATGAGATTGATTGAGATGAAATATAGTAGAACACTTGATTTGATATTGGCTCCTTTATGAGCTAGAGTTTTCCTAATTTGTCACCTTTAACAAACTAATGCAGAAGGTGGATTGGGTTAGATTTTGCTTTAAGTTTTTAAAGATTAAATTTCATTTTAACATTTAACTCTTAGTAATTTATCCAATTTTATATTTGTATTGATACTTGATTTTGATTAATTCAATTTGAGCTTGCAAGTACATTTTGATGGTAAGTATCCTCCGATTAAAATCTCCATCAACACACCATCATGGTTTATGAGTTTGCTTGATTATTTAACTTATTATTTCATATCTCAACTCTATTAATTTAATAATAGAGATCGATGATTTATATTTTGGGTATTTTGAATTTGAGAATATTGAATATAATATCATAAATATTTTGATAATAGTTACTTTATTGATATCTTTAATCAACTCGCTATCATGATGCACTCACAACTCTACTCATTTGTTGAAAAGACGGCCCATGACTTGTGTAATTTAAATTTTTCAAGAAATTAATATCATATAACTGTCAACTCTATTATAAATATAGAGGAATGGGTCTTATAATCTAATGTAATCAAGTTCATTTAGAATTTGATCGCTTAGTAATTTATCAACACTATTTCACCATGTGAGGATTAGTCTAAGTGATCATATTCTATGGAGTTGAATATTTATATCCTTCATGGACTTGAATTAGCATATGAATACATTCATTAACTCGCATGCATATAGTTATAAAGGATTGAATTTCATCATTCTTCTTTAAAAAAAAAAAATCAAAGATCCTCAAACAGCTTAGGTATTTATGTAAGTGTCGAGCCCATGTTATTTGATAATTTGATTATTTTTATTTTTTAATTATGAGATTAATTTTATATTTTTATTTAATCCCAACTTAGCCTACATAGTTTTTTTTAAATTTGCACTTTAAATCTCTATGTAAAAGCACACATTGTGTTAGTAATTGGTAATTTTATTTTTAAATTATAAGATTAATTTCATATTTATTTAATCTCAAATCAGCCTTTTTAGATATTAAAATTTACACTTTATATCTCTATGTCCGACCACATGCAGGTGTTTAATTTGAACAATTTCATCTAATTAATGAATTTATTGATTTTGAAAATCATAATTAAAATAAAACTTCTTTTATTTTGGATTGAAAGAAGCTCAATTAGTGTAGTATTTAATTTAGTATTGTTTTTATTTGCTTTTAAAAAATTGCATATCCTATGGCAATAAAAGTGTTTTAAATTGTTCAACATCTTATTAGATTCCTTGGAATAACATTTAATTACTTTCATTTTTTTCAAAGTTGATTAGTCTTTGAATGTTCAATAGACTCTCATTTATGTCTATTGACAATTCTCAAACTTATCACAAATTTTATTCAATTTTTTCTTGATCCAATTCGATTATTTAATAAGACTAATACTAGCTCAAACATTTTCCAATGATTCATTGATAGACAATCAAATTCATTGCATTTGTTATATGATCAAGTATTCAAATATTTCATAAGTTTCTTATGCTTTGATCATATAGTCAATTAAAGACTTTAAATTATTTTATTATGAGTTTTAAAATAATTTTAATGTTTAACAAGAGATTTTATCTCAAGCAATTTCAATTCAAATTAAACTTATATTTTTTTATAGATTCATCTATTTCAAAACTTGATAAGTTCAAATTGAATATTGAAATTATCTTAATATTCAATTTATGTTTAGAAATTTCTATTTAAATAGATTCCTTTAAGTCATTGTCTCAGAATTGACAAGAAGTGATTCTGACGCCATCCCCCATATACATCAAACTACTTCATTCCCAACCATTTAAAAGGATTTTATTTCATGACACCACAATCGAAATTTTCATACCCACTAAGCCTTATCAACATTAGTGGTATTTGATCACTTGTATGTAGAAATATATATAATTTTCACATATTTAAGCCTTTTTATGTTATGCCTTTGCAATGAGCAATGATGATGATTATAAAGTGACCTAGCCCACTACACCCTATTGAGCATAACAGAGTCTTCAAACTTTCGGATGAACTAATCGAGAGAGAAAAAGAGTGAGGAAAAGAGAGCAGAAGGGGCTTCGGAATAGTCTCATTTGACTTCTAGTCGTAGCCCTTGGGCTAATGGGAGGGAAGCTTTTTTTCAACTTGAGAAAGAAATGACAAAGTCGGTGCAGGAAGCCGCACTGTAAAAAAAATCAACTACAATGCCTCTGATGGTATCAGTCAGGACATAGTCAATTTCTTAAAAAAAATGGCCTTTTGCGCCTTTCATATTATGCCAAGAGGGTTGTTGTTATTGATATAGCTTCTTCAATAGCTAACCGATTAAGAAATTTAAGGTCTGCCAATAATCTTTCTAGAAAACCTTGAAATCGATGAATGAGTTCAGCAATACGAAATCATAAAATCTAGATCAGGCATATCATCATTCTCCCAACTATTCATTTTAAGCTAACAATGATGAATTTTATAAATTCTAAAATCTAAATTTTAACTCCATATGCTGCTATTATATGCTACGCATTAAGCGATCTAACGACTGCTTTAATCGAAAATTTTCTCTCACTTATCAGGAGGTAATTAACTATAGATGCACCATAGGAAACCTAGATCAGATCTAAAGTCCCTCGAAAAATGGGACGAAATCTCTGGGTAGTGTCTTATCTACAATTCTATCTTTTTTTTAAAAAATTACAGCGATACTTAAATTATACTCTCTTCAATGTGAGAGATATAATTTTGAAGCCCCATATTGATTGATAAAAAATATTATTTTTAGGTTCATATTTATATCAAATTTTATAACAAGTAATAGATAATAATGAGCTCAAAAAATTTGAATTTACACATTAATTGGATACCATAATATCCCATTAATATCCAATCTATTTCAACTTTCATTTAACCCATTCCGCTTTCTCCTATAAATGCAAACTCTTCCCACGTCTCCAGATCTTGTGTAAACACATAACCATATACTCCCCGGCTTGCATGGCCTTAGCAAGCGACAGCTCTTCTCTCCTCATTCCACTAAGCTAGCTGTATCATCACTCGTTCATGACCAACGTCGCCGCCAACGACGACGGCTGCCCGACAACCAGCCAGGTACACCGAACCTCAAGTGTCACCTACATCTCCGGCCCAATCATCGTCGGAGCCGGCCCATCAGGCCTCGCCACCGCCGCCTCCCTCCACCTCCTGTCTATCCCCTACGTCATCATCGAACGCTCCGACGGCATAGCCCATCTATGGCGTCACCATAGCTACGACCGCCTCACCCTCCACCTTCCCAAACTATTCTGCGAACTCCCTCACCTCCACTTCCCCTCCTATTATCCCACTTACCCTTCGAAGTCTGACTTCCTTTCCTACCTTCTCACCTATGTCAACCACTTCAGTCTTCGCCACAGTTTCATAGGCCGCCACAGCGGCACAATTTGATGAGATGGATTCTCTGTGGCACGTGGTGGCTGTGCGGAGATGGCCGGAGGGGGAGGAGGAGATAGTGGAGTTTGTGTCGCCGTGGTTGGTGGTGGCGACAGGGGAGAATGCAGAGCCAGTGGTGCCGGAGATGAAGGGGAGGGAACGGTTTAATGGTGAAGTCTTGCATTCGAGCGACTATAGGAATGGAGTGGACTGTAAAGCGAAAAGGGTGTTGGTTGTTGGATGTGGGAATTCAGGAATGGAAATGTGTTTGGATTTGTGCGAATATGGAGCAGCGCCATTCTTGTCAGTTAGGAGCGGGGTAAGTGCTTTTTAATCTCTCTTCCTGAGTTTGAAAGGTCTGGTTTTGCATCTTCACTCTGTTCTTACTCTTCCAGAAAAATAGTCATCCAAAGCTTTGATATACTTAAAAGACTTTTTGATACGAATCAAAGTTTTTAGAAAATTATAATTTTTTTGATAGATTAAAATTGGAATGTGTGTTTTAAATCAAAGAAAAGATCAGGTGAAGAGTACTAATATCGTTAAACTGCTTTTAAAAACAGCATCAAAATGGCTTTCCCTGGCTTTTATATGTGGCATGGTACACTTACAGCAATCTCTACAATGAAAAATAATAAATTCATTTCGTACAACGAGAGCACAAACATGGCATCATGAGAATATTGATCAATGAAGGCATCGTACCTCATTTTGTACTATGTTTATAAGTTGTCTTCCTGTTTTAGTTGTTGTTGGTTGAGTTCTTGTTGCTGATTATATGAAATTGGTATTAAGCAGGTGCATATGCTACCAAGAGATTTGTTCGGAATTTCTACTTTTGGGCTGGCAATGAAGCTATTGAAGTGGCTTCCTGTGAGATTAGTGGACAAAATACTGCTATTATTGGCGAGGATGGCGATGGGGGATACAGAAAAGTATGGATTAAAAAGGCCGAAGATAGGACCTCTTGAGCTCAAGAATTCTACTGGAAAAACTCCTGTTTTGGACGTTGGAGCATTTAATCTGATTAAAAAAGGAAGGATTAAGGTAGCTTTATCAATTTTCAGTTTAAATGAGCCTCTTTTTTATGTTATCTTGATTCCATTTATGATATTTTTGATGGTAATGATATTTCATATAACTGTAATGAAATGCACAAATCCCAAATTTGATTTATCTAAAGATTGCAGTATGTCATTTCACCTTCGTTTTCTCACTCTGCACTCTGTTCTTCCCAAAACCATGGTTTCTCGTGCATTCTACTGTAACTTTCAAAGATATCATTTTATGTGATTAGTGACCAAAGACGCATCTTTTCAACAACTAGAAATTACTCGAGTCTCTCACTCTCTCTCTCTCTCTCTAAACAAGTTATGGGCCATTCTATTTACTGATCACAGGATCTCTGTTCCCCATGCTGACAATGGCAGGTAGTATCAGAAGTGGAATCCCTAACAAGGAATGGTGCCAAGTTTGCTGATGGAAGAGAGATGGCATTCGACTCTGTCATTTTTGCTACCGGTTACAGAAGCAACGTCCCTCTCTGGCTCAAGGCAATTACCTGCTCTCTCTCTCTCTCTCACACACACACATCAATACTTCTCATGGAATAAGCTGTCATATGGAACCATTTCAAAATTATATCATAAAAACAGCTTTTAAAAAAATTCAGTTTGTATGTTTTATCCAAACAAGATACATCTGTTCACCTAAGCTCCCTTACAAAATCCAATCTTTTGAATAAAAAACTCGATCTTTTCTCACTCCAAAAAAAATAATAATAATAAACTCGAACCAGGACATTCAAAATACTGCTTTCTCTGCAGGACTGTGATTTCTTCTCAAGTGATGGCAAACCCAAGTCCCCCCCAGCGGCTGGAAAGGAGAGAATGGCCTCTACTGCGTTGGATTTACAGGCAGAGGACTCCTCGGCGCCAGTATAGACGCAGAGAACGTTTTGACATATCAGATAAATGGACGAAAAGACTTCTAATGTAAAAACCACTAGCAAAAGCTGGTTTCTTTCCGTTATGCTAACTTAGAAGTTTAACATGAAGCAGGTTTAGCTCGCTCCAAGCACACAGTTCTTTCTGTCCCTTTCTTTTTACTGTACAAGGAGCTGTACTGTTTTTTTTTTTTTTTAGCAGGGAAAAATGATAGTATAGTATAGTGTTGCATGGTCCATGTTTTGCATCAGAAGATGCAGAAGAGTTGAAGGAAAGAGCCTAAGCACAGATAGTGATGTCAATATGAGCTTGGCTTTTGGTTTCAAGAGCCTCGCTTCCACCTTTGCGATCAGTCTTTTCCTGCCCCCAAATTCCAGTAGATTTGGGAGGTAGTGGTCGATGCTTTTGTCCTGTATTTCAGAGAGCATGTTGTGGCTCTTTCTCTAGGCATAAATTTCATGCAATCAGACATAAATTTAAAGTTTTGATAATAATTTTTAAGTTTTTTATCTATTGAATTTGAATTTATCATAAATAACTTGAAAACCTACTATCAAAAATGACTAAATATAGATGGAGAGAAAGAGAAGGATGAAAGATTTCTCTATATTGCTATAAATCACAACACTTGTGTAAAAATGATTTTATGTTATTTGAGCTTGCCCATGACCTTTTATTTATAGGTAGGGTTTAAAACATAAATCTATAGAGAATATTATACTTAAAAGAATAAAGAAATTACTAAAGAAGGTCTAGTGAAAATTTATCATAAAATGAATATTGAGATGCTCAAACACACAACCCAATGGTCGAAAATTATGTGAAGAATCTTACTAGATTAGGTTCGAGGGTTCACTCTGTAAGAAAATGATATTGAGGTATAATCATTTAATTACATTAAATGTATTAATGATTTTTAAATATGGAGCCAATTTATATGACATCTTTGGCTGACTTAACCTTAGTTGATTTGAGTTTCGGCGAGTACTTATGTTGAGTGACTTGAAAGTAGGGTTGTAAATCAACTGAGCGTTCGACAAGCTACTCATGCCTCGGCTCGATTAGAGCTCGTTTATATTTGTTTAACTAATGAAATGAGTCTGAACACTTTTTTAAATACTTGATTACTAAATGAAGCGAGCTTGTCGTTCTATCATTTATGTCACGAACGATATCATTTAAAGTTTCAAACAAACTCACTAAAGAGTTCGATTATGACTCGATTAAGACTTGTTTGTGAACAGTATTATTCAAATTATTATTTTTTAGGCTCAATAAGTTTTATTTAATGCAGCTCGTGTTTATTTCTCAACAAGCTACTTGTGAACAAGTTCGATTAAGGCTTGATTAAAGCTTATTTATTTATTAAACGAGCTGCTCGTTAACAAACACAATAATCCAATTTGAGCCGAGCTCGTGAACAAATTAGAATTGAGCTCGAGCTCGATAATGATAAACAAGCTCAAGCTTGAACACTATTGTTTAAAGCTCAAATCGAGCTCAAACTCGATAATATTAAACAAGCTCAAACTTGAACACATATATATGTGGCTCTGCTCGGTTTGTTTGCATCCCTACTTAAAGGCTAGGCACGATTGGTCACAAAGGCAAGGTTCCTTAGGCGAGTCCTGTGAGTAGCCGCCCTTCTGTCTAGTTGCTTCTTATAATTACAGCTCTAGTGTGAAGTCTCTTCATTGCGATGGCTTCAAAAGAGTTATTTTGACAAATTCAATCTACTAATAGCCCTAGCCTAATCAGATAATTATAAACTTAGCCCAAATGAATTTGAATATATATTATGAACTAAATTAGTTGATATCTATTTAATTCTCCTCTTACTCATCACTTTCTTAGAGAGAGAAAGTATTAATTTTAGCTCAAGTATTTTTTTAATCTTTTTAGAGAGAGAGAGAGAGAGAGAGAGAGAGATGACTGATTCATAAATTGAAAAAAAAAAAAAAAAAGAAAGATGGCTGATAGAGAAATAAGAAAGATGAAAAAATAGGCATGATTGAAACCTTCATAAATGATTGGATTCAAAAGCCGTAGAAGTTGCAATGCATGGTGGAAATCAGTGTAGGTGGGTGATGAATATGGCATTGGATTATTAATATCCCCACCCACAAGATGGTGTGAAAATACCCATTCAAAAAAAGGCCAATGCAAAAAAAAAGCTGCTACTTCAAACTTATTTAATGTGTAGGTGGGACTAAAATTTGATAAATAATGTTTTACAATCATATAAAATAAGTAGAGTTCATATATATATATATATATATATATATATATACCTGATTCGAAGATAAGGTAACGTATGGGTTTACCAAGTCCTCATCCCCATTAGTAGGTCTTTATGTTGAAATTAATGTCATTTTGTTGATGTAATTATACTTCAATTCTTCTTAAAATAATTATTTCATATTCTGGTTTATTTGATAAGAATTTGATTTGATTATTTTGTAGTGATTAAAATTTTACAATAGAATTAGTTAAAACTAAGCTAAGAGATTGAGAATAGAGAGAATTTTTGAGAGATTTTAGTGAGATAATATTTTGAGTAAAATTAGGAGATTATGTTATACCCATGCTTGAACTTTGACCACTTATTTATATGAGGGCTAATGTTGATTGGTGCCTTATGAACGATTGCATTAAATAATATGAAAAAATGTATAATTGAGCTCGCTATAGCTAGCGATGTACCAATTATTAGCGAGTTTTTAGTTGAGGATAAATATCTTTGAAAAGTTCTTTTAACGAAAGGCTATTGCTGACCTTGGCTAGTACTATAAATGAATAGTTGAGTTTTATAAGTGGTCTGCTTTGAGAAGTACATAAGTTGATAGGTCTTATTCAAAAAAAAGATTTATGTGATTCTTCTTCAAGCAAGAAGAGGCTTTTAGACTAGATGAATGAATGTAAATCAATGCCTTGATTATCATACTTCTTCGAAGAAGCTAGAAAGAACTTGATGATGAATCCAAAAACTCAATTGGTCTATGTGATTTGATTATTTGGATTTGCAATGTTCGCAGATTTTGAAAGTATAGTACTTAAAGCCAACTATGGTGCAAGTCAATGTCACATTAGGTCAATAAGGATATTTTTAATATCCTCTTGACTTATAGCAATCAAATATTTCTATCAAAAATTTTCAAAATCATGGACAAAATTAATAAATACTGAAGAATATGAACGATAGGTCAAACCTAGTTCAGGTTGGTCATGCAACTTCAATCTTGTATGAAGCTATCAGCAGTATCTTAGAAGGGAACAAAATTAACCAAATAATTAATGACCAATTGAAAGGCCTTACCTCCATTATTAGAAACATTAAACTCATCTTCACATGCATATAAATAAAATCATTTTAATATCTAATAACAAAATTATAGATAATAAAAATTATTAAAATCATAATTTTGATGGTTATGCCATCAAGCATATGGAGGCGAACTCTCTAAAAATATTATTATTACATTGTTAAAATCCCACTTTTACCTCTAATATCGAATATAATTGCAATGAAAGGCCTTATTTTGGACTAAAAATGAGTATTTAAATTTAGTTTAATGTCTTAAAGTGTGAATTATAGTTTATGGTGGAAAGATAAAGAATTTATTAGAAGGGATATCAAGATTAGTCCATCTTAAGCTATTTTGGGCAAATTTGGAACATCATTTTTAAAAAAATGGCTTTTAAGTGATATAAAAAAGCTAGAATATATGGAAAACGACTAGCTAGCTTAGGTTGTTAACTTATGATCAAAATTAGATGATTGGAAGGTGATGTCATTAGAGTGATTTTATAGAAAAAAGAATAAGACTAGTTTATATCAGACTAAATTGGATAAATTTGAAATTTATCTTTTAGAAAAGAGCTTTAAATGGTCTAAATAATAAAAAAAATCATAGTGAAGAGTTATTTAAGATGTGAACTTGTGATCTAAGGCATTTGGAGGAGTTTGGTAAGCATCAATGTATTGCAATGATGTAGAAAATAAGATTAGATAGTTGTCCACTTAATTTAGGTCATGAGCTTTATGAAATATTTTGGAATAGATTTGAAAACTTGAGTGGTAGATGTCTAGGCTTAGATATTAGTGAATATATAACGGATGATGTGGGAGTGGTTAAGATAAGATTGTGAGATAATTAGAGAGCATATAAAAAATATGTTAATGTTATTTTAAATTATATTTATTTGATGTATTTTTAGTTTTCTATTTTTTAAAAAATATTCAAAATAATTTTTGGATGTTTTGACTTTTGTTTAAAAATAATTATTATTATTGACTACATGTCACCACCAACTATCGCCTTCTCTAGCTGTCATAATTGATTACCACCTCAAATCATTGTTATCATTGTCGTTATTAGTGATGTCATATAACCATATAAAAATATGAATAATATATTTTTAATATAATAAATATATTTTATTTTAAAATAAAGTAAAATTAAAATATCTTATCATAAAGTTTTTTTTTTTCATTTCATTCAACATCGACAACAACAACAAGTCTTTTTCCATTTCATTCCAAATAATAATAATAATAATAAAATAAAAAATCAATTTGGAGGGTAGCATTGGTTGTCCCATTGGTTGTCAAGAGACCAGTCAACGGCGGGATTCCCTCTTAAGAGTGTGGCCCTTCGGGGCCCCCTACATTGACCATCGTGGGCCCACTTTGTAATTAGTTTTTTTTTTTTTGGCCAAGTCTCAATTAAAATAATTTAATATTTTCCAAAAAAAAAAAAAAACTTGATCTTTTTTTCCGTTAAAAATCCAGCAGATATATTGAAGGCCTTAATATTCGTTTCAACTAATTTATTATTAAATTGAAATAAGCCATAAATAATAAACTAACATAAAATATTTTTAATAATATTTAATTAATAATTTTAATTTCATTAAAATTCTACAATTCATCTAATTTAGATTTTTTTAATTTCTATTAATTTTAAAATATGTGTTATTCAAAATATAATATTATATATATATATATATATATATATATATATATATATATATATATATATATATATATATATATATATATATATATATATATATATATATAATCTAATCTCATATCAATTTATTTATAATCAATCATTCTCTTTTTCTCTTCTACCAAAATATTGCCATACACAAAATTCGAACGAATTATTCACCAAATAAAATATGATTATTTTTAAAAAAAAATATAAACCAATATAAAAAAAAATTAATTAGAAATATATAATAATATTCCAATACAATACAAAAAAAAAAAATTGAACGCATGAATCCAAGAATCACATATGGTTGGAAATTGGACTCTTTTTGGTCCTTTTCTGCTCTCTTTGGTACATTGGGTAGAAATGGCAGCTTCTCTCAATAGCAATGTTTGCTATTTAGAATATCAGACATCCAATGAGAATTCAAAATTTCATAATTACTTTGAATAATAAAATAATAATATTTATATAAATTCAAAATATATAATATTTTAATTTAGTATTCTTCATTTTTAAATATTTTAAATATACTTTTAAATTAAAATTTTAAGACTTATTATTTTAATTTTTCATTTACTTTTAATCGTTCAATAAAAAATTAAATTTTGATTAATTTTAAAGCTTATTGGTTCTTTAAAATTGATCCGATTTTTTTATGGTGTTATTATGAAGTAGTTTTGGATTTAATTTTTTATCAATGATTATCCTAAAATAAACAATTTTTTAATTCTATTTTATCAAAAAAAAATTAAAGAATATTTTATTTTAATATAAAATCAATTTTTTTTAAAATTGTGTTTATATTAAGAAAAATTTTGAATCAATGTTCTGATAATTTTTTAATATTTTAAATTATGCTAATGATAATAAATATATAATTCCAAGTGATTGAATAAAATAGTAGAGTTAGGCTATCATTCATCTAGATGGATAAAACCACTTTTCATCGTTCATTTTTTAATATTGAATGAACAAAATTTGTCATTATAAAATAAAAATAATTAAAATTTATCAATGAATTATCTTAAATCTTATGCTTGAAAAAAAATGAATATAATGAGTAGTGGAATTGTGTTTAAATTTGGAGGACTATGAGAGAGAGAGAGAGAGAGAGAGAGAGAGAGAGAGAGAGAACTAATTGGGACAGCTCCAACTGTGTGAACAAGCAATAGTAGAGAAGGGTAAGCTACTGTGACTTCGATGTTTCTGCTCGCTCATTTAATTAATGAATGCCAACACTTTCAGAATACTGATGTTAAACGAACAGTTTCAAAAGTTATTATTCAGCTCAATTATGTTGAACATATCATTTAAAGTCATGAACGAGGAACTGATAAGGCTCGATTAAGGCTCGATGATTGTCATAAACGACATCAGATAAGGCCAATGATATAGCCGATTACTTTCATAACGAGATCAGAGGCGCCGAATACTGATTAAAGCTTTATTTCATTAAACAGTGTTAATAATAACCAATGAGTCATAACAAACTTCAGCCAAGCTCACATTTTTAAACGAGCTCGAAGCTCGAACACCATCGAAAGGACCGAATGAGCATCGAGCAAGCAACGAGTTTGAACTCAATGGCTCGACTGATTCATCTGCACCTAATAGAGCAATTATTGAAGAAACTATGATATATACAAATTTTTTTTTAAAAAAAAACTCAAATCACAACTTTCTCTACCATGCAAATAACAAAGATTGCAACTTTTTCACCATAAATTTTTAAAAATACAACCAACTAATACAAATAATAAATGCGATACAATGACTGCAACGCCACAGTCATAAACAGCCCCTTACATGAAAGACTATTAGAGAAATATTTATATTATTTTTATCTTTATGTTAATTAATATTTAAGTTCTCTGTGAGACACAAATAAATCTCATCAAATCACTTAAATTCTCTTGCGACATTTTTTATATTTTCTTTATAAAACTATTTTTTTAGTAATCATTACTGTCCTCTGGTGCATGATCCACCAACCAGTAAATTCTACATAAAGGAAAAAAAATCTCAACAGTTCGAGCAGACAACAGAATTCATAAGGCCAATATTAACTAGTTTTCTTAACTAATATGTTGAGATAATGCATGAATCTACAGAACAAATTAGAGCAAAATATTGAATCATAAATTTATCTGGAAATTAGATCTTCACAAGCTAACGTAAACTTTCAAATATTCAAATATCACTTCATAACAAGAATTTGAAGAAAGAGCATAGCACATATAATACATAGGGCCAGGATCAATTGCTTCTCTTAGGTAGCCTAAAGTGGCGGCTTCCTAACGGAGCTGGCGAGTTCTCGAAATGCTGGAAGCCATAGTGAGGGTATCTCAAACCAAGTATCCTGCTGCACATGAGTATCCCAGTGCTCGCCAGAGCTGCTCTTCCCATATTTGTGCACCAACCAGTCCCATTGTGTCGCCTCCCCATGTTCGATTCACCAATCCTGATTTCTTCCTTACCATGTCCCCCTGTTTTACGCCGTGTCCGTTGGGATCAAAGTGCTCGTTCCACTTGTCTCCCCACTTCGACCAACCATCACCTTCCGATCGCTCGGCCCATTTGTCGGTGTATTTCATGCTCCCTCCTTCTCCGTCGTACTTCTCACCCCACCTAGAGGATACAGGAACAAGAAGACCACTCATTTGAAAATGATCTTCACATATGTGAGATGGGTTCTATATGGAGAAAAGTTTCCATTTCATAAATAGGAGTTCAAAACAGGTAATTGATTAATGGAAATGGCCTCAGTTCAGTGTGATTGCAGATATGAAAGTAAAGCACTAATTACTTCAAATTTCGATGTATGGATTAATGATTCTGGTTTTTTATATACACAAAATAAAACTATGGGAGAAAGAAGGAACTACAAAGAATATAAATAGCAACAGAATATTAAAATACCTCTCATGCCAAATATGTGCGTGGCCCGGCTCTAAAATTCTATTGGGATCAGTGCAGCACCATTTGTGCGCCCACTTCTCAGTTTGCCCAGAATCGTCATAATGCTCCCACCATTTTTCTTGCCATTCATCACCCTTGCCGTTCTTGCCCCATTTGTCTGCGATCTTCTCAAAATGAGCAAGGCCGCTGCTGAGGTCCTGTAATATTGAAGCTTTTCAAACCAAACTATATTTCCATTACCCCTCTCATAACTTCAATGTTCTAATAAGTTTGATTCTTCTATAATGAATACAATCTATTTTTGCTTCCTTATAAATATGTTAAGTGCATTTCTACGTAAATTTAGGTATTTCAACCTTAGCATGTACAAATAAGATTATTCTAATCATTTTCATTACCATAATACTTCCAACTACTGTTAAAAAAAAGAACTGATTGTCATGAATCTTTTTATAGCATAAATTATGTCATTTACCTGCCGCATAAATTCTCTCTAGTATTCACGCCAAACATTTCCATCAGCATCACGTCCAGATTTCTCCGAGCCTCATAATCAAATTGATCAGATTTTTGTCCTCCCATTCGATCGTTCCATCTGCACTAACTTCATTCAGTGTCCACCTGCAAACCACACCATCTACCCTTTGATCCACGCCTGACTCTCCACCATTTGGAACCATCAAGATTTACTATGTTGCCCCTTCATTGTTTAAGAGCTTCTGCAGCCTGCCGCATTTCTAAAAGGCCACCTGCTTCTCTTGGTTAGCTTCCATAGCTAGGTCAGTGGACGATTCAGTCTCTGCCTTCAACCTCCATAACTGATTGAAGAGGTGGAAGTACAGGGAAATGGCTTTCATGTAACGTACTCAAAGGAAGTGACAAAATATGGAGGCTGCTCCATTTCGATGACTGAAAAGGATGCATTTGAGGTATATTTAATTGCATAGCTGGCTGTAAGCTTACTGCATTATCGCTTAGTTGACCTGTTATCCGTTGGGGAGACATGACCAAAATCTGGGCCAGAGTTCCACGTTCAGAAGTTCGTTTATAAATAAATAAATAAGTCATCTTATCAACTCCTCAACTCTTTTCTTATCTTTAAAAAAGCAAATTTAGCTCAATAAAAAATACAATCGCAAACAAGAGGCTCTCCCTCCTCCAATACTGCAGTAGTTCCACAGCCATACGTCAAGGTTGTTCCACAATAATCTTCACTAATGTGCCCAATAACTAATGAGCTATGATTGAGGTTTTGATATTATCCAAACAGTCTAATTGAAACCCATCTCTGAAACTGAACTTGCCAACTACTTATCCAATGGCATATCAAACCTTCTCTCTTTCTTTCTTTTGATTAGTACATTGTGTTTAGTCTCAAAGATTGTAGGAATTTATCATCATCTATCTCTATGGCTATTTGAGCATTATGTGTTGTTGCTATTGCTCTGAGAATTTCTACCCAAGATTTCACAAGATTCCTATTCCTACAATTTCACCAAAATCATTTAAGATATTCTAAATTTTTTATTTTATAAAAGATTTAATTATGAATTTAAGGTTTACTATTTAATAGCATGAGGATGAGGTGTCTTAAAATAATTATTTTGGGGCATATAAATTATTAATTTTAATTAAATAAAATGTCTTTTCTAGTTTTAACTCTTACATATGAAAGTTAGAAATCTGATTCCTTCAAGTGGACAACAAGTGTTATATTTTTTTGATAATTACATTATCTTTTAGGATTTAATCATCATATTCATAGTTTATATTAGTGGTTCGTGATATGAAAATCTTGAGTTCCCTTCCATGAGTTTCAAATAGTTGCATTAAAAAATCCCAGCACTAAATCATCATGAATCATTTTTCTTTCCTTTTAAAGAAAGAAAGGAAAAAGAGAAAAAGAAAAGAAAGAATTATTTAAGAAATTATTGCATCAAAATGTTAAGTTTAAAATAATAGATACAAATAAAACCTTCTAGTAAATGATAGAAGATAATGTGATTAAGGATAGTAAAAGCAGTTCCTTGTACATGGGTATGTATATCGACACATTTGGGCTATCCAATTCAATTATAGTAGAAAGCCTTTCTAGCCAAAATGTTATGCACCCAATCTTGACTTGTTTCTTATAGAGGTGTTACCGATGATATTGTTAGGCAATGCATCCTTCACTGGAGAAATGAAGGTTGAGCTAAAGAAATTGAGTTGTCAAGATTGATCAAACAGGCGTATTGAGGCTCTTGTATATTGAAGAACTCTTTAAAATGTAGTTATCAGTTGATGAAGTTCAAAAATTTTCTACAAACGACATCAAATTTTTGCATGCTGAAAGTCATGACAATGAAGGGAGAAGATTTGATTTCCTTGACTATGAATGACATCCACACATAATCAAAGAAGTAAATCGAGGAGCATAAGATTTCTTACTAAAAAAATTATTTATAATGAGAAAAATTACAAAACCTTAGTTGAAATTGACTAAATAGTAGATATGAGTTACAAAGAGTAGTCTTTCCCCAAACTTAAGAAAAGCATTAATACAAAATAAATCCAAGCTAATTGTTACAAGTATGCCACTAATGATGAAGCAAGAAATTGGATGAAGTGAATAAAGGTTGATATGACACTTAAAATACCAATCACGAATCTTGATGTTAAGTGATCCGTTGAAAGGTCGAGATTAAGCTCTAAAATATCCTTGAAACTTTGGGATATCGCTTAAATCCCAAATCTCTCAAATATGAAGTGTTTATAAATCGAAATGTCAGGACGAATCCAAGCCCAATATCTTACAATTACTTCATTTGAGCATTCAAATACTTAAAATACATCAAATGATCAAAGGAATCATTGAGTCATTGTGGAGTATCTGATGCAGACGCCACCTCCAATCTATAAATAGCCTCATTCTTCATATGAGAGAAGCAAGAGAGAGAAGAGAGTCCTAAAGCTTGAAGATCCTCCAAGTACACTGACCACCTCCACATCATGAACCACCGCCACGGCCACGCCGCCATCATCTCGCCGTCATCACCGTCACGGCCATCATCACAACATCGCCAACATCGCTATTACTAACAATTGTTGTTCTTCTCACATACTATATTTTGTAATCCGCCATCGGAAGATCCTATACTCTAAAAGAAATACAAGTAGAAGATTTTTGCTAGCCCTGGTTTTCCCTCTTTCGAGGTTTTCCAAAAAAATTTTGAGTTTTCTTCACTCTTTAAATTGTGTGTGTGTTGGATTCCCCAAAGAAGTTGGCGAATTTTTACTCTACCAACCGGTTTTCAAGACGCAACATTGACGCCGTGGAAGAACCCATCAATCACAATTTCAGAACACCGATTATGGCCAATAGTAATACCGAACGGAGTCGCCTCCCCCCGCCACTCTCAAAATCAATCCTTGAACCAAGGACAAGCTTTCACTCCTTATAGGCGGACCGTTGAAGGCGATGGATCTCTTTAAGAGTGTCCAGAATGGAAGAGTCTCAAAATGAGATGATCAGGCTTTTGAGGAACAACTGCGCCATTACCGGCAAACACACCTCCCCAAGATCGATTGTTAGCGCGGGGAGGTCAAAATGATCTCCTTAACAATGAAGTTCCTCGCTAGACCGTGATCTTGATCTCCTTGACCGCTAATTCTACTCATCCATCACGTGCGGCTCAACCCATTCTGTCCATTATTCTGGTAGCTTGACACATTCTAGTCTGTTGACCCCACGTCATGTTATACGTGCGAGAATTATGAGCTTAATAAGGCAATTTCACCTTCAAGGCAATCATCTTCCCCTCAGCGTATGAGGAATCCTTACCTTTAGGCGGCTATTCTTCAACATCTATTCCCGTGGGTTTCAAGCTTCGAGCATTGATTCTTATGATGGGGCGACCACATGAACACATCGACCATTACTGGGTATCATGCATATCCAGCGAGCTCACGACACCTTGCTTTCGAGGTCTTTCCGATTACCAATGGCGCACTTGGTTCTACTCCCTTCGAGGGATCCATCCATACCTTTGGAACTTAGATTTTTGTGGAGCAGTTCATTGCAAGCAGGAGGATCATTAAAGATTCCTCCCATCTCTCGCATTCTCAAAATGAGGGTGAATCACTTAAGGAATACTTCGAGGTTCTCCTTAGAAGCTTCAAATACACAGGTAGGAACTATTAAGAGGAGTTTTCCTTGGAGGACTCGTCGGGAACTCTCATCATGTGAGACACGGTCCGCTCATATCGACTTGGTTCATCGTGTGGAAGCACAAATCTCTGGCGATGAGCTATCTGCGCATCAAAACAATTTGAGCAATCTACGGAAAACGTAAAAGCACCCAGGAATGCGGGACCGGTCTATCAAAAGACAAGGCGGTGTGATCTCCTCCCCCATATCAACGGCGTGAACCACGACGAGAAAAGGAATACACGAACACATCTCGTGTTAACCTAATGGCTATTCGAGATGAAGAAAATATCAAGTGGCATCCATGAAACCAAATTCAAATCGAGCAATATTGTCACTTCCATCAGTGTGGACATACTCTTGAGGCATGCAAACAACTCAAAGAAGAAATTGAGAGGCTCATTCAAGGATATCTACGTCGATTTGTGAAGAATCAATCGACTCAAACAAACATACCTCCAAGCGGGCAACCAGACAATCATCGAAATAACAAAATAATCATCAAACTTGGAGAAATTGAAACAATCGGGGAGGACCAATACTATCTAATCAAGTTCTCATTACCATCTCGAAAACGAGTTAAAGAAATCATATTGATCATTCCATCACTTTTAATGACTTGACTTAGAAGAGTCCTATTCTCATCAAGATCCACTTATCATCGGCCGAGGGGTCGGTGACTCTATAATGTTAGAATTTTGATTGACAATGGGAGTTACGGATGTCTTATTTTACTCCCATTTCTTAGCATGGGCGTTGGGAAAAGCTCAACCCATTGCGGGACCATTATACGGGTTTGATAATCGTCTTGTGTGAGTAGAGAGGACAATCACCCTTCCTGTTGTCCTTGGTGAATTTCCTCGACAAGTGACTCATTTAATCCAATTCATGGTGGTCAAGTCAGATTCAGCATATAATACTATCTTTGGAAGGCCCCTCAATCAATTTTTTGGTGTCACTTGAGATCTCATCTTAAGATGAAATTTCCAACCCGTTGGAGTTGGGGTGGTGCATGAAATCAATAATGATATGTTACCAACCAAGCTCTTCGTGACCTTGACATCGAAGATTTTAATTTTGAGATGAAGTACCGAAAGCTTAAAAGACTTGCTCTCTGTATTATCGGATGACCAACCACTACGAGCGGTTGTGGATCCATGCTCTCGAGAAGAACAAAGGAAAAATACATAGACTTCTTCTTGAAATCAAGACATCTTGGAGTCGACGGATATCGTCGACGATGTGATCATGCACTCCCTCAAGATTGATCCAACATTCAAACCGATCATCAAAAGCGAAATTTTGCACGATGGCCTCTATTGAGCAAGTTAACAAGCTCTAGAAGCGGGATTCACGAGAGGTACATTACCTACATGGCTAGCAAATGTTGTCATGGTTAAGAAAACAAATGGAACATGGAGAATGTGTATTGATTACCTTACAAAGCTTGCGAAGATAGTTTTCTCTTCCTCGAATTGATCAATTGGTTGATCTCGTCGGACATCAAATGCTCAATTTTTTGGATGCTTACTCAGTTACAACCAAATAAAATGGACAACGGATGAAGAAGCTACAGCATTTCAAACATATAAAGGTTTATATTGTTACCAAGTTATGTCGTTTGGGTTAAAAATGCTGCTACTATCAACAACTTATGAATAAGGTTTTAAAGACTATTAGGTGCATGATGGAGGTATATGTGGATGACATGTTAGTGAAAAGCTTGGAAGAATCACAACATATTTTTCTGACTTAGAAATATGCTTTAACCTTCTTCGACGTTATAACATGCGACTTAACCTGACCAAGTGTGCTTTTGGGGTTACGTCGGGAAAATTTCTTGGATTTATGGTAACCCATCGTGGGATAGAGGCCAACCAGAAAACCAAAGCTCTCAAAATATGACTCTCAGAAGAATATCAAGGAAGTTCCGTTTGAATGGGAATTCTTTGCGTTATCCGCTTCTAAGTTACGGGATAAATACTTCATTCTTTAAAATATTAAAGGAGCTAAAATAATAATTTTCATGGTGATGAATGTCGATCGCTTTTGAGCAACTAAGAGTATTTAGCATCTCCACCCTACTATCCAAGCCTATTCAAGGAGAGATGTTATACTTATATCTCAGTCTCTTCCCATGATAAGCTCGGTTTTAGTGCGAGAGAATGGGGATACAACCAATTTCTATGTCGAAAAATTCTCTCGATATAGAAAGTCGTTATCCACTTGCAGATAGGTGGCTTGCTTTAGTTTTCTGCAAAATTACTTCCAAACTATCGTTACACTCATTTACCATTAAGCCATCCTACCGAAGCATCCGGAGGTTAATCAGTGGTACATGGGGTGGAGTTTGATATAAATTTTTCTGCCTGCATAAAGTCTCAAGTACTTGACTTTATAGTGGAATGCCAACTCAGAGTTATCTGTACATGCCTTTCGTCTCCTCAATGGACCCTCTATGTTGATGGAGCTTCAAGAAATACCGGTGTTGGTGCAGGAATCTTACTTATTTCCCCCAAGTAGAATACCTTAGAGTATGGACTTCGCCTAAAATTTTCAACTAATAATATGGTGAATATGAGGCTCATCGGGGTTGAGACTTGCCATTGGTGAAGCTCAAGACTTAGTGATTCCGACTCTCAACTTGTCGCCTCCTAAGTTGAGGGAAACTTTAATACTCATAATCCTCAGCTGGCACAATACCTCCACTTGGTGAAGTCTCTTCTTGCCCATTTCAAGACACATCAAATCATTCACATATTGTGAGAGAAGAATACTTTTTCCTAATAGATCTATTTAAGAGAAGGCATGTTGAAGAAATACATTTTCCTAGTATCTAAGGGTCATGGGTAATTCAAGCAATTAATGAGATAAAGGAACATTGTGGATGGACCCATCATCTTTTACAAGAAGGAACCCTTCCAAGACCCAACTGTCTCAAGACAAGCTTCAAACTTTACTATCTGTGAACTATACAAACGAGCTTTCTGGACCCATACCTCAAATGTCTCTCACCTTTAGAGGTCGATTACATTAAGAGAGGTTCACTCGGGGATATGTGGAGAACACAGGAGGAAGGAGCCCTTAAAATTATAAGGCAAGGGTTCTATTGGCCTCTGATGAAACAAGGCATGAGTTCACAAAAAAAATGTGCAAGTTGTTGTTGCACTCTAACCTCTCTCACATGCTCTGAGCTCATCCATTCAAAGCCCGTGGCCTTTTGCTGGTGGAGAATTGATATCATGGGACCTTTTATAGCATCGGGAGACGAAAGTTTATCATTTATTTTAGACTACTTCACTAAATGGGTGGAAGTCGAACCACTCGCTAAAATCACGAGGCAAATGCTAAATAATTTGTTTGGAAAAATATAGTATGTCGATTAGGTCTTCGCAAAGATCATCGACATGGAACCCAATTCTTGGAAAAGTCTTTATGTCCTTTTGCAAAGATCTTCACATTCATTTCTATGGTAGCACATCCTCAAACTAGAGGCGGTGAAGCTACCAACAAGACTATACTCAAAGAACTAAAAACACGTCTTGAGAAGGCCGGGGGGCAATGGGTTGATGGGCTTTCTAATGTTCTTTGGGCTTACCACACTACATCCGGTGAGACACCATATAACTTGTGTTTCAACACAGAAGCTATTATACCAGTAGATATCGAAGTTCCAAGTCCAAGAGTTCAATTATTCAATCATAATGGTAATGAAGAAAAACTCTGACACCACCTGGACCTACTCCCCAAAACTCGTGACATGGCCCTACTTGGCTTACTTCCCACAGCTTCACAAAAAGTAAAACCTCCGTCTGTCGTGACTTGGTCCTAAGTCGAAGGCTGCAGCAAAGGCCCTCAATAATAAACTCTCACTCTTTGGGATGACCATATGTGGTTATAGCAGTAAAGCCGGGAACATTCAAGCTCAAGGATCAGGAAAAACTTTACCGAACTTGGAACCGAGAATCTCAAAAATATTATCGGTAATTCCTCTTTAATTGCAACTTTTATTTTGTCTGTTTGTCATTTCCTCTTCATGTAGTTGACCCACTTAGTGGGATAAAGACTTATTGTTGTGTCATTTCTCTTGAAACTCATATCGTGTTAAAATCGTCTTATAATTGTATCATCAAACTTATCAGAGTAATGAATTTATAGCTTTTTTCTTACAAGTTTGTTTCTTCTTCATTTAATCCTCCCACTTGATAAATATATATAACTCACGTTGTATCTCAATCGGGACATAATCAATCCAAGCGGGACTTGACTCTTCCATACAAATAAAGTCAAGTAACACTTTGGGCGATACCAGGATAGGTCAAAAGGTCCTTGGTGGACATCCGACCTCTTCCACAGTTAACGTCAAGTAACACTTTGACAAACAACCTCGGATTGGTCAAAATCCCGATTTTCAATTCAATTATCATATAGGTTAGCGTCATTATTATACCAATTACCGGATAGGTAAAACAAAATAAAGTATCATCTAAAAAAAAAATTCAGACATTAACATGATGATATAAGAAAGAATCAAGATTACATACACACTAATAACAATACATATAAAAAAAATGCATCAAGTGATCTACATCATATCGATTGGTGATATCAACGTCTTCACCCTAGAGATGTTCCCTTGGACTCACTCTCAACTCCTTCATCTCTCCGAATCGAAGAGTCTTGGACACTTGGTGGAGATAGATCCTCAAACTAGCTCCGGTCTTCTTGCGATGCAGCGATTTCTTTTAGGAACCCTCAGGATGAAGCCCTCCTCTAAACATTGGTGCTCCAAGTCCTTCACTTCAACATCAAGAATATGATTACGAGCTTCACGAACATGGTCTTGATTCGATAAGCCGAGAGCTCTTAAAGTCTTCCACGCCTTCAAGGAGATTTCATTTGCTTCCACCGACATTATATGCTCCTTCAAAGACGATCTGTAATGCTTTCTTCTCAGTTCGAGAGCTCCTTCTCCTAGTGCCTTGAGTCTTTCTCTTTCAGTCTCGGTCCTCACCTCAATCACTCATCACGAGTGCTCCACCTCGACTTGGAGAAAGAGAAGTCGACATGTTATAGCTTCATTCACACCCGGTTGATCCTCCAAAGTCGCCACTTCTTTGGCCTTAACACTCATCTTTTATCATACTGCCTTACATATATTTTACCTTCACAAATTCAGTATTCCACTCGTCTAAAGAGACACCCAAATGAGCCATCAGTCATAATGTTTGAGTTACCTATAAAAATTAAAAAAAATAAAAAAAACCATCACAAATATTACGCAAAAGAAAATAAGGAGGAAAAGAAGAAAAGAAGAAAGAAGGGAAGACAACATACCAATTCATCTCGCTGGTTGGCCAGGTCATATGTGATTTAACACCTCTTGGGAATGTGCTTTGAAACGAACTCCCCATCATGAGTTGAAAGTAAACTCTGCCAAGCTGGGGGTGAACATCTTCTTCGAGATATCGTCACTTCACATGTCTTCTTTTCTTTAGGAAGAAACATTGCCACCACCGATTTATGGGCTTCTTGAAAGAACCCTATGAATATGAGGAGCTTTTCATCACCTTTATTGACCTCTTTAGTGGAAAGAATGAGATCTCTTCACGGATGGAAAGGCCAACCTTGAACATTCTATCTTCAACTATATATTTAATGTGAACTCATGTTGTAAGCTTCTACATCATGACATTAAGAGTTGACAAGATCTCATTCTCTTCAATCAGTAATGGATCTAAGGTCATTCAATCTTCCCCATCTCTCAGGAAGGCCCCACTCATTTTTTGCACAAAAGAATCCATTAGACCAATTTTTAGAGATCCGTGCTAAAAATTCTATCCAATTCTTTATAGCCCAATAAGAAACACGAGCATCACATGTGAATCTACACATTGACAAGTATTTGATGTTCAAAGTAACACCAGCTCTCAGAAGAAATCAAACCGATGACCAAAACCGAAATGAAAATTGTAACAAACTACACCACATGTTTTGAAGATCTCAATCAACTGAGCCAAAGGGAATCCGATCCACGAAAAAAATCATCTAAACGGTGAAGTATCCGAGGTGAGCAGCTCGATCGGACTTTTAGCAATGGCCACCAACTCATTAGGGAAATAAATTTTCTGAAACACCATTAAACTATCGATGTGATGGTGGATGATATATATCTGTAATCACGTTATGGGTTTTCTTGCCATCACCTGTGAAAATACATGATAAATAAAGAGAAAGAAATGACAAAATCGAAATTTTGTGAAGCAGCTTACTTACCCCAATACTTGCGGTATCCTTTTCGACTCTCTCGCTCACGATAGCTTGGGATAAAATTTTTTCTGATCGGACGAAAAGATACATACATATGAAAGAGAGAGAGAGAAGATACTCCCTCAATGATGCTTATTACGCCAAACTTTTGAATCGTTCAGCGATGGTTCCTATCGCTTCCTCGCCATCTTGGCGGTTATCAACTGAACCATCCATTGAAGACTCAAAATCCAATTTCTGAAAAAGTAGGAACTACGGTCTTGATGGCCTCAAACCCGGTCGGTCGGAGGTCGGTTGATCTCTTTCGAGGGAAAACGGGCTCGGTATGAACTACGGTCTTGATCGCCTCAAACCCGGTGTCGACGAGGTCTTGACACCTCTTCGAGGGAAAACGGAGCTTCTTGTATGAACTATGGGTCTTGATCGCTCCAAACCGGTCGGTCGAGGCGGTTGACACCTCGAGGGAAAACTGAGCCTTGCGTATGAACTACAGCTTGATGCCTCAAACCCGGTCGGTCAGACGTCAGTTGACACCTCTTTCGAGGGAAAACGGAGCTCGTATGAGCCGCTGATCACCACGAGCGACCCTCACTCGAAGAAAGGCGTTGAAGAAGTGTGCCTTCTCCTTGCCCAGTTTATAGACCTCTTCGAGCGGGGTAAAATCGTCAAAACGCCGTTTAGGCCCTTGCATGTATCGCTCCCTCATCGCCCGCCACGACCCTGGCTGCCGAGCTAATTTGCAGCTCTGCCCAGCCGACCCGGTAGCTCAGTTCCACAAAAGCGCCCCCTACCCACTTCCCACCGCCCGACATCGCCCACCGTTATGCAGCCCTCGACATTTATCTGGCCAGCGACCGCGTGATGCCATAAGGCCGCCGACCATGGTATGCCATAATTCTGCACCGAATGAATAACCTAATCGCACCAGCGCATACCTGCGCCTCTCACATATGCTTAGTTATAATCTTGTGCTCACATGAAGATCTGTTCTCAAAATGTGTGTTAATGGATAATTTCATTGAAGAATTTTCTATTTTCAAATTATATGACATATATTTGGATGATTGAGATAATGTCATCACAAATAGGGGCAATGATATGACACTTAAAATCTACTAGTAGAAACACATCTTGATGTTAAAAGCAGTCGAAGAAAGGCGATGAGATCAAGCACTTAAAATATCCTTGGAAACTTTGGGATATCAGTTAAATGTCTAAATAACTCTCAAATATGAAGTGTTTATAGTCAAATTGAGCGTCTCGGCGAGCCGAATCAACAAATCGATCTTACAATTCTTCATTTGAGCATTCAAATGCTTAAATACATCAAATGATCAAAAGAATCATTTTGAGCCGTCCAGATGAAGTGGAGTGGTTGGTTTGCATGTATTGAGGCTCCTCCAATCTATAAATAGCCCTTCATTCTTCATATGAGGGAGCAGAGAGAGGAGAGCCCAAAGCTTGAAGATCCTCCAAGCACTCGTTGCCACCACTTGACGGTCGACCACCGCCGTCGTGCCGCCGTCATCGCCGATCTCAGCCGTCGTCGATTGTCGGTCATCGTCGTCAACATCGTCGTCGCATCGTCGTCAACATATTCGTCACGTCGTCGTCACTCGTCGTCAACTTGTATTCGTGCTGGATTTGTTGTTCTTCTCATACTATCAGTCCATCGAAGATTGTACTCAAAAAAATACAAAATGGAATTTTTTTTAGGCAGGTGGTTTTCCTCTTTTGAGATTTTTTACGTAAAATTGAGTTTTCTTGTTCACTCTTTAAATACACAGTGTATTTTGGACTCACAAAGAAGGCGTAAACTTTTTCTACCATTTGGTTTTCTAACGCATAACAAAGGTGATTGCATAGTTCTTTTCTAATGTGAGGTATATAGTGCCATATAACAATAAGGTTAAAGGCCACTTAGCTAGTAAGATGTCTTTTAAATGTGGAGATGGCACAACCTTAAGCATTAATGAGATGGCATAGGAAGGTCATAAAGATCATTGAAGATGGTTTGATCGATCCTCTCATGGAGGTATGACTAAGTTAGTGATGAGGTGACAAAAGAAGATCATTTTTGAAGATGGCTAATCAATCATCACTACCTAAAGTAATGACAAGTTTCAACAACTAATATTCATCATCAACCAATGTTATATAAGCCTTCCCAATCATTTGGACTTTTCTTATGGGAAGATGGCCAAGTCAAAGCCAATATGCCTAACCTCCAACATTCATTGTCAACTATCAATTGTCATACAACACATATCAAACAGTGGCATGCAATGTCCGTCAGCCAATTATATATGATAAAAGCCTTTCCAAATCATCTAGTCTACATTACTATAAGAGAACTATTGTGTCAGAGAGTTTGATATCACAAGACCTCCAACTTTCCTCCAACTTTCCTCAATGACCATCTCATGAAGTTTGATTTAAACCTTTCTAGTCATCCATCTCCCCTCCTATAAAAAAATTAATAGAGTTGGACCACTTAGCATTTGCCTAACCTCTAACTTTCCTTACTAGTTACAAATCAACGCCCAACGCACACTAAAGAGTAATGTTTGACATCCATCAACCACAAACATCTAACATAAGCCTTCTTAAATGTTTTTTGACCTCTCCTATAAGGACATATAAGAAAAATGATCAAGTTAGACTATCTAGTGCACTTGATTTTCAAGCGTTCTTTATCAATTTGTGCCCAATGTATGCTAAATAATGATGTCGTGAATCATTAATGTTTGACACTCATCATTTCAAATGTATGGTCTTTCCTCATTAAAGAAATGACCAAATCATACCACATTCAACTTTTGATATATCTCATCAGCAATCATCCAATCAACCGACACTTGAAACTAATTAGACATTGAGATCAATACTTATCTTGTTGAGAATGATCAAGCAGACCACCCACAATCACTTTAATGACAACTCAAATACCTCAAAGCCCTTCTACCACCACAAAGATATATTTCATAGTTCATATCCATTACATTAAATTAAAGCCTTCACCAATTATGAGAAATGACATCATCTATAACATATGACTCATAAAATGGAATCATTTCAAATGATATAAGGTCCATGATTTTTTGCCCTTTTCAAGGATTTTATGTACAAAATTCTCTTAGGAGCTACTCTCAACTTACATGTTGGGGTGGGGATAGGGGACTTCATTCAATTGTATAACAATAAACTCTCCCCTTCTATCACAAATATTCCAACAATGACCTTGACGAGTTCAAAATTAAAACTCTAAGACTAAGAGGGCCCATAAAGTTCCTATTAGAATCTAATAACTTACAGACACAAGGGATCAGTGATGTATTAAAGTTCAAACTTCTTTTAGAAACAGAAGAATGCAAAGGGACTCTAATGAATCTTCAAATGGTTCAGGAAACCCAACTTGTTAAAGAATTTTTTTACTTTTGTAAAAAATTATTTTAGTAATTTAGTAAACGCAAGTACAAAAGCAGTCATGCGTCAAAATTGAATAAGAGGAAATAAAATGAAATTGTTGCAATTTATTGCTTGATTTGGAATTCTTAGTCATATATTTAAGATTTCAAGCCTCATTTCATTTCTTCCACTTATGCATCCACACAAGGCCAAAATTAATAAAGAGCATAGTTTAAATGGTTATGAAGTTAGATTTATGAGATTTTTGGAACTAGAATGTAGCTGTTTTTACAATATGATTCCTAAAATGTAAATAATAGATAACAGTATAGAAAACACGTCCTATACAACTCACGCGCATTCATGCTCTGTGAGATCAATTGTTAAAAGCAATTCGAGGATGGAATTTTATGAAATCAGGCAATGTGATGGCATCTTCAAAACAAAGAACACTTCACCTATCTATATATAGTGAAGATAATGTTCTCCGAGGACAACACAGACACAGTAGAAAAGCGTTAAACATCCCGAGTCAACTATGGACAAAATTTGCCACCAAACAGCCCCTGATAGAAATAGCTTAAAAATCACCTTGCTTCTCAGGCACTGATACTAAGATTTCCCTCACCACCTCACGGCGACCTGAGCCATCGTCGGAGTGCGATCCATGGACCTTATCCGAGGGAAACTTCGGCGCAGGGGAATCCCTCATAAAGGCTCGAGCGGCGGAAATGGCGGCAGAAGCGCGATCGATGACCTGCATGCGTTGCACGCGATCTCTTTCTCTCTGGGAACATCAAGGATCTTGTTGAAGAGCTCCGTATTCTGCTCCACCGTCTCTTTGTTTTCTGCGGGCACCTGCGGCGGCTCTTGAACACCGTCGGCTATCTTGAGGAATTCCTGGGACTTGCGCTCGCGCTCCATGGCCTTCTTCCACATGTCCAGGTACGAATCGCTCACATCGTAGGACGGGGAGGAAGCCGCACGGAAGATGGACCGACGAAACCTCGCTCCGACAAAACGCCATGGGTGGAATGAGGGGCGAAGCAGGTTAGGTCTCACAAAGACGGTAAATTGTGCTGACATCTCGTCGTCGCCGACGACGGCGGTGGCGTGTTAATCTATAGAGTGGAGACGCAGTAACGCTTCCAGTCTCGATGTGCGAGAGAGATTGATCGTTTATTCGTTTATTTCGAGCAAAAATTAAAAGTGTATCACATAATTTTATATATATATTTGGCTAATATTTAAATTTTTATATTTATAATTACATTAATTATGTACATAAAATATATTTAAATATATAAATATATAACATTTTCCATATTATACAAATATCTTAAAAATTTTAATTCACTGAATCAATTTTTTATTTTAAATTTTGGTAATAATTTATAAAGGCTTTAGATTTACGCTTATGCTGTGTTTTTTTCTTAGCTAAATCAAAATTTATTTAAAAAAATATGATCGAACTTAAAATTTTTACATATTTATGTATCTAATAATTAAATTTTGATATTTATAAATTTAATAAATTTTCTATATATAGAAAAAAATTCATTTTACTTAAAATAGTTATTAATAATTTTATTTTTTATGTAATATTAAATTTGAAAATTTTCTTTATATAAATATAAAAATGTATATATTTAATATGTAATTATATAAATTTATGTGTTATGTATATGATTTTTTAAAAATTTAAATAGTGTAACATGATTTGTCATCAAGGTGTTAATATTTTATATGTGCACACCAATTTGATCAAAATAAAGTATTTTTTTTTAACAATTTGTGGCATTTTCATTTCTAAAGTAATCATGAGAAGTAATTTAATTGAAAAAAAGTTTCCATCGTCCACATGTAGTCCATGCGACCAGTTGTTATAACACAACCCAAGTTTCACGTGTAACCCATTCCGGAAAGATAGGGTTATGGGCGGCAAAGCGGCTGGCTTCGTTTTATTTGATTTTTGTTTTTTATTAAATGGGCTAGGGCTTATTTTAAAATGCTTGTAAATTTTAAATATAATTTAATTTTAGGGTTATTTAAAATATAAATATAAAATCATGAAATTTTATAAAAAATATAAATCAAAATCAATATTTATGTTTAACTATATTAACTATATTCAGATACATAATTAATTTAAGAAATTTTTATATTTCTTCACAACATTATTTTTAACTTTTAAGGCAACCAAATAAATAAAAAAAATTAATACTCAAATTATTTCCTGAAGCAGTTTAAAATTTTCATTCTAGAAGCAATCTTTCAAACACAAATTAAAAAATAAATAAAAACTTTAATTTTTTTAAACTGAACAAGCTGCACAACTGTTGCAAGGCAAGAAAATAATAAAAAAGAAACTACTAACGCACCCTAAAATAAAAATAAAATAAATAGGCTATATCAAGAATAAAAAAATAATAAGTGAATTTTTAGTTAAAATGAGTCCCTAAATCAATAGATTTATTCAGATAAATTGAATATAAAAAAAATAATCAAAATTAAAATTACATTAACTTTAAAATCCATCCTATTTCATCAAGATCTCCTGAGCCAATTTCCTCAAGACACAACTATGTTACACCGCAAACTAAGAACTATACAGTTCAAATTTAAACAGGAAGAACAATACAAGCATTACTCCGAAGAAACAGCTGTCCAATCTCCCTTTCACAACCAGCTTATTCAGTAAATAAAATCTGTAGCTGAAACAGACATTTAATTAAAATCATAATCATATTGGAACAAACTGTTATCTCATGAACTGTTCCCTTCCCTCCTAAAGTAACGGTCATATGGAAATATTACAATTAATATAAGTTGAAAAAACATATTCGAAGGATTTTAATCACGCTAAGCACACTGCCAGACTTACAGATCAAGAAGCGGTGGGCTGGGCGGCGGCGGTGACTCGCTGAGCAATCCAGCCGAGGCCGTCATAGAGCCCCTCGCCGGTGAGAGCACAGCAGGCCTGTATGTGCCAGTCATGTTTCTTTATGCTGTGGAGGGAAAGGGCGTCAGTGATCTCAGCTGGGGACATCGCCTCCTTGAGGTCCTGCTTGTTCGCAAAGACGAGCAGGACCGAATGCTCGAGATCATCGTGCCGCAGAATTCGAAAGAGCTCGTCCTTCATGATGGAGATCCGCGCCCGGTCCGTGCTGTCGATCACCACGATCATGGCATGAGTGCCTCGGAAGTACGTCGCCCACGATGTTCTTAGCCTGTCTTGCCCGCCGAGATCCCACACCTGCGTTGCAGTCGAGAGAAAAATGATTCAAGCAAATGAACTTGGTAATGTTTCAAGAAGTTGCGGTTGAGAAAAACATATAAATTAAATACAGAACATGTTACAGGGATGACAATTAGGACTAAATGCAGTTTATATTGATAGTTACGACAATGGGGAACTAAGCTTGCAATCATACAGGGTCCGGTGTCCTTAGTTCTGACTCCCAAGGAAAGTTGATATGGACAAGAATGGATTGACATGCTAGAAAAGTGTTACAAATAGTAAAAATTTTGACACCATTAATGTAAGGATTTAAAGACGCAGAACAAATTAAAAAATTTCTGAAACCAGAAAACAAGGATCTTATAGAGGCAAATTTGCCAAATTAGGGAAGATGGTCATAAACGTAGGAGCATGAGATGCTCGTTTTTTATGAAACAAATTATACATATATGAATCTGACTTGATAACTGATTCATGATTCATGACAATATTATAGGAGAATAGAGGACAAGTGAGCCCAATCTCATTTTTATAATAAATATATCTTATTATTTCCTCTTTCTCGCTCAAATCTCTTTCTCCAAATTCTCAAAACTCTCTATGATAACTTAAAATATAAAAACTATATTTAAAATATTTTTATCTAATATTAAATTTAATTATTTAGATACATATTTGACACGCTTTAATTTAATTTTTTTAACGCCTACATAATTATTAGATTACATGTCAAGGCGTAGTGGACCTTTTGTCATATCCGGCACGTATGTTGAGCATTGCGTATGCATTTTAAAAGTGTTGGTATATCATAGGGTTGGATCAATCAATTGGTGATCTGTCCTAAGCATTTCAATTGGATGGTTCATGCATTTGGATACTTGTAATATCAGTAGGTTCCTTAAAATCCATTTGACTCTCAATGTTTTACAGATAAAGAAGTACTTTTTCTAAATTTTACAGATATTTTGGTGAATTAACACCTACACTTTAACCCTAAATTGATTATTTTACTTCATTGTCAACCACGGTATGGTGTTGAGACAACAGAAAATTTCTATGTGAGATTAACGGAATATGTAAGTAGGGGCGTGCATTATTTGATTTTAACCAAGAAATCAAACCGAACCAAAGTTTTTAAGTAATTTGGTTGGTTTTGAACTAATAATTGGATTTTGGTTTTAATTAATGAAAACTTTGGTTTTGATTTTTGGATCGATTTGTTAAATAAAATTTTGGATAGACCAAATAAACCAAAGTAATTATATATATCTGATATTATTTATTTATGTATAATAGCTTATCTATTATATTTATTTTATTTATTTTTGAATATTTAGTAGGTCTTTCTTGGAGACCATTATCCAGATTTTTAAATATTTTGGTCCCATATAGTAATAAGATTAGTCAACTTTAAGTTCAAAACATCATTCAGTTAAGTAAAATTTAGTTTTAAATACTTTTTTAGTCGTGAAGTAGTTAATTGCATTTTGATTATATTTATATTATTTTCTTATTCCTTGTTATTATACTGATAAAACATTATGTAAATAATTTTTAAATATAGGCAACTTCGGTTTATCCAAAACCAAACTAAAATAATCGAACCAAATTATTATTCGGTTTGTTTGGTTTTGCATTTTATTTGGTCGGTTTGGTTCAATATTTTTGGGAATCCAAAACCAATCAGTTTTAAAAATTTATCATCCAAATCAACCAAACGCACACCCCTATATGTAAGGAATATGATAGGCCTATGAATAGGTATAAGTAAGCCTATTAGAGAATAAATAAAAGAAAAAAAAACAATACCCCTAATAACAAGGATATTAAAAGCATATAATCACATCTATTATTAGAAATCCTACCTAATATGCCAACACTACCTAACACACCAGCATTTTCCTTCGAGCTAGAGCATAAATATCCATCAGCTCTAGTTTGTTGCCTAAGTGAGACAGAAGGCAAGCACATAGAACTTTGGTAAAGTTAACCATCACGTCTTAAACAAGAGACATGTAGAGTAACAAATTTCTTGAAAAATACATTTTATATGAAATACCAATCTACTTCAATATATTTAGTTCATTCATAAAAAATTGAATTTTTGGTAATGGAGAAGGCGATTGTTGCAATGTAAAACAATAGGCTAAGTATAAAGGAAATCAAACTCTCCTAAAAGAATTGTAAGACATAATTTCACATACAGAATAAGCCATAGGTCTATATTCAACTTCAACACTATATCTAGTTAAAGCAATATTTTCTTACTAAAGTAAGATTTCCTCCAATAAAGATAAGATACCTTGAAGTTGTCTTCCTATCTTCAACAGAGCTAGCATAATTGACATAAAAATATGTTTATATATTTAAATGCTCAGCAACACAGAAATGCCACCACTCACAATACCATATTATTTAGATATGTCATTTTTACTATTATTAAATACTTCTAATTAAGTATCAGCATAACCCACTGAAGTTGAATCACATTTGTGTGACTTGCTTCATTGTCAGGGTTAACGTTCTTGTCAGCCTGAGCTTTACAGATGTAGTACATTTTATATGCATGCATTTAGGATACTTTAAAAAGCAAGCTGAAGATCGTAATCCTTTATTAGGTTAACAAGTTGATGCTAATAATAAAGTATTGGCTAATCTTCATTAAGCACCATGCAGAAATCTTTCCCTCCATCAGATGTCTGAACATTCCTGCACCCTCTAAATCAACTTTGCTAAAAAGGTTATTGTTATTGATTAAAGTACATTAATAGTATCATTCTAAGCTTCTCAGTAGCAAATGCCTATTACATCCAAAGCGAAATACTATCAAAACTAAAGATGCACCAAAATAACTACGCATAAGTCTAGTAATATATCCACCATTGAAGATATCTAGAGCACATAAAGAAAATATATATCTGAAGACACATAATGAAATTTTAACTAGACAGCACATAAAAATATATATATAGATGAAGACACAAAGAAAAAAAGAAAAAGTTAAAAAAAATAAATTTTAGTTGAAAGCTCGTGATGCCTAGTACAATATAATTTAAAGATGATGAAGATTGAAGACTATCAAAAATCAACACCTACAACTTTATCTATTTTGAATTGTGTATTAAACTTTTATTTTTCTTGTTGCTTCCTTTTTTAGCCGGATATGTCTTGATAAATTCTTATTTCAAATCAATCATACCACCACCATCTTGTATTGTCTTTCTCTTCTCTTGGTTGTACATGCACAAACCACATCTATTTCATGCATAAGTTCATAATATTGCAGAAAAAGAATGAACCATGCATTAATAATAATAATATCATTATCTCAATCTTTGTCACATTAGATTCAAAAATAGCTATATTCTAGAGAAGGTTCAAAACTTTTATAATGCTTTCTTATTTTTCAAGGTTATAATCTTATAAGACAAAAAAGGGATTATGGTGAAAATACACGATGATGAGCATCATATGGTACCTGATCAACACAAATATAGTGGGGAATAAGTTATTTTGAAAAGCAAAATGAAATGATCAAATTCAGAAGGTTGTATCATGAAGAATTTGACTTTTTTTTCCAATGAAACAATAACCTATCAATTTATAAAGTGACTAAAATTTGAAGGGCATGGTGTATATATATTTCATGTAGTCTTTAATTTGCAGGTAACACCGCTATTATGTAGAGATTCTCCCTTTCAATCCAATATTCTCATCAATATTTTAAACATCTTTGAGAAAATTTTCGGCCTTCAAATCAACTTCTCAAGTCTTCTCTAATTTATATTAATAAGCTATCAAATATGAATACCATTTTTTGTAGTACTCTAGGTTGTTATATAAATCTCTCCACATCAAACACTTTAGCATTCCTTTGGGCTCTAAAAATCTCCAACATGCCTTTTGGAATCCTCTCATTATAAAGATTCAATCAAATTCTATTCTTGGAAAGGTAACTTCATATAGGAAAGGTAACTTCCTATATTATTCTCTACTACTCTTCATTTTAGGAATCATAATTGTGGTAATAAAAAATCACCTATGGTAATAGAAGGAACTTATTTGAAAAAGTACAAGAACAACAACAAGCCTTTATCCCAAGTGGTCATTATATATCCTTCGTCTCCATTGTGTCTATTATGTGTCAAATTCTCATTTAATTCAAGTATACTAAGGTCATTTTTTAATCTTAACCAAATCTTTTTAGGTCTACCTTACCTCTTAACATAATCTAATGCTCTCTATCTGTCGGTCATGATGGTGACGCTTTATGTGGTCCTCTCTCTAATCTTATCAGCTACTCCAACTTTTTCCATACTCATTTCATTTTATCTCTAAGAGTAAAGTCACTCATCCACAGCATCTCCTCATCTCGTAACACTTAGTCTTTATCTTTTATTGGCCAACATTCTGTCATTGTAGGTCTTACCACCATCTTATAAAATTTTTTTATAGTTTAATGGAACTTTTTTCTATCACAGGGATGCATTCCTCCACTTCAACCATCCAACTTGAATTCTACTAATAACATCTTCATCTATTTCACCATCATTTTGAACAATGAGCCTAAATATCACAATCGCACTCTTATTAATGACTTGTTTTTGATGTCACAACTACTAGAACTTCTACAACTAAAATTACACTCATATATTCGTTTTAGATCTACTTAAAAAAAAACCACAATGTTCAAATTTCTCTTGGACTCCCTCTAGTCTTATCAACAAGAAGAATGTCATACAAAAGCATACATACATCTTCAAAATGCCTAGTAAGAACATCCATAACTAAAGCAAAAGATAAGGGCTTAAAGCTGATCCTTGATGTAATCAAATTGAAATGGGAAAATATTTTGTCAATCCTCCTTGTGTTTGGACACAAATGTGACTCTAGTATACATATCCTTTCTTATAATAACTCCTTTCTATTCTAGAACTCTCCAAAGAACATCTCTTGAAACTTTATCTTAAGCTTTCTCTAAATCAATAAATATCATATGTAAATCCTCCTTACTTTCTATACTTCTCAATCAAACCTCTTAACAAATGTATATAGCATCCATAATAGATCTACGGCATGAATGATTGAGAAACTTTTGTATCACATCAACCTGCTCAATTACTCTCTCCCATCATTTTAATGTATGACACATTATCTTAATTCTCTATAATTTGCACACTCATGTGCATCACCTTTATTCTTAAATATAGGAACCAACAAACTCTTTCTCCACTCATGCATCTTTTTGGTCTTTAAAATAACATTAAAAGATTTGTAAGCCATTCCTTGATCTCTTAAACATTTTCCACATTTATTGGAATATCATCGGATCCTCCTTCCATATTTCATTTTCTTTAAAACTTCTAACTTGATTTACTAATATCTGACGATAAAAATAAAATTCTCTATTTTGTTTAGGGTATTAAGGTTCTTAAAATCAATCATACATTGAGATCCTTCATTGAAAAGTTTATCAAAATATATCTCATCCACCTATTTTCAATATCTTTTTAAGAAAACTTTATTATCTTCATTAATACACTTCACAACTAGGTCTTTCTTCTTGTATAACTTTGGTTATACATCTCTTTTCATATCAAATCTGTATAAATCACTAAAAATTTAAATTTTTTTTGATCATATATTCTTTCTTAGAATCTCTACTTTTATATCTTTCCAATTCTCCAAGTTTTTAAATCTAAACTAAATTTTATAACAATATTTATTTCTTATCTTTTTTCACTCGACTCATTATTTTATTAAAGAAGATTTTCCTTGATTCTCCACATTTTTTACTTGCTTAATTTCATTTTTTTCCACATAATATTAACATCTCCAAATTCTAAGCTCTAAACTTAAAAATCTTTTGTTTTTAAGTATATCTAAATCCGATAATTTAATTTATTTTTCTTCTCTTTCATCTTAAATCTAAATCCCACATCGATGTTGGATTTTATTACTGAATCTGATCACGATCTATTTCTATTAAAATAATCATTGTTTTCTAATTTTTATAAAGTAATAATCTTCCCTTAAAATATATTTCCTACCTAAAATCATTATAAAATCCAAAATCCTCTGCCTTCTCTTCATTATTCCTATAAATCTCTTCATTCTCTTCAGATAATCCTAATTCATAATTCCGGAACCTCTTGAGGGATTAAGCGTGATCACTATAATTCTCTCCACATCTTTTAATATTTATGATATCCTTCAAACTTTTATCTATAATCACACCTTTACACCATTTCGACTCCTAGTTTAAAACCTAAACTATCAATCTCCTCTCTTCTCCTCCATTTAGTTTCTTGAACACATAAAATATTTATTTTTCTATGAACTATAATATTTATTAATTCCATTAATTTTAAGAATACATATATTAAGATCCTAATTCTAGTTTCATGGACTAACTTCTTTGCCATCTAATATAATATGGGAACCCTTGCTTATTTAACAAGGCGCGTCTGACACTGCATGTTTCAATTCATCATACCTTCAGGACGCCTGTATTAACATGTTTAAAGGATTCATGTGATTATTTCAACAAATTTTATTTGTTTACCATGCAACCCTCCACTTTTCACATCCGGACTTGGGACAGGCAATGGTAGTGTTAACTTATTTGGAAAAGTAATATAATAAAAATAGTGGTAGTTTAAATATTATCAAGTGGACAAACATTTTTAGACTTATAAAGATAGGGAGGTCTTGATATCAAAGACTTGCACAAGTTGAACTTTAGTTTCTTCGAGACAAAGGAATTTAGAAATCTATGCAACCAAATAATAATTCCTTTGTTTGCACTGTTAATCGTAACAAACAACTTAGTAACCTGACACCTTGGATTTTTTAGAATGGTAATGTCTTTTGACACTCCAATTATATTAATGCAGTCTATAAAGCTATTGTTCATTCTTCTTCTCAACATCCATTGAAAAGTTCACGATGGTAAAAGCATTTGTTTTTTAAGGTTAAAAGGAATAATGATTGATCTCTAGACACTAAATTCAATGACTTCTTACTTTGTTATAAATTGTAATAATTATGTTGCCTCCTTAAATTTCACTAATTATGGTTAGCATGGGTTATGGAGAGGGATTATTCCTTTTCATCTAGTAAAAAGTATTCCTATTTCATATCAATCAGTTTAAGCTTGATTAGGATAAGGATATCCCTTGCTGGCTTCATTCCATTAATAGTATTTTCTATGTTAATTCCTTCTGCTCATTTTAGAAGAATGGCGGTATTCTCACTCCCAATTGCTCTTAGATCTAAAAATCTATTACTCTTCTCAAAATCATGATTATTGTCTAGTTTCTTTATATAAGAGAAATTCATTTTGAAGTCTCCCTTCATTACAAAAGGATTATCAACTCTGTTATTTATGAAATATGTAAAGATAAGATAAAGATGATTTTCATATATTTTTTTAAATATAACACTATCTATAATTTTTGAAAAAGCTTCACAAACTTTTCGGTATTTCATCCCCTATTGTAAACTTGGATTCTACTCTCTTCTTGGAGAAATGTTTACATCAAGAATAATTTTAGAGATCTTTGGAATGTCATCTTCTTTTTTATTTCAATTATATCATTTGGAATTAAATGAATACTAACTAATTTTCAAACAGAAAAAGGAGAAGATCCTTTAATTTAACATTGGTAGTTTTTTTTATTTTTGTATCAACAGTTTAAAGAGAAGAATTTTATAAAAATCAACGATTTCATGGGTGAATCACTTTTCTACTATTCCCTAGAGCTTTTTTTTTCATTTTTTTTTTCTCTTAATTCTACCCCTTTAGTTGGTTTTTTTTTTCTCCTTATCCTTTATTCATCTTTGTAACCTCGCTTTTTTTTAAAATGATAAGGTAAACCTAAGTTTTCATCAATAAATAAGCTTCAACCTTTGTATGGATCATGATTCCTGAGCATATAACCACTAAGCAAGATTTACACTCTTACATTACGTCCTGACTCTTAAAAAGATTAAACAATACAGATGATCCAAATTGTAGATGCTTTTTTATTCATTAAAAATGAAATTAGTATCAAATGCATACTCTAATTTAACATATTTCTCTACTACAAACTGGCCAATTTCCCCTAAATACAAAATAAGGATTCAGAGATGTTAATTTAAAATGGAGATGACAATCGTTGAAGTTATGTTGGTTTTCCCAAGGCCAATTTTTAAGGAGTCATTTAGTAAATGAAAGTAGATAAAGGAGCCTACAATAAATTAAATTTTAGAAGTAAAACACCTACGGTAAGGACGTTTTCAAAGCATAGCAGAATGGTGAGTTGGCAAAAACGCCCTCTTATAAGGCATTTTTGTCACATCCAAAGTTTAAAATTGTGCATTCGAGTATTGAGGTATTTTTTGTTCGTGAGACGAAGCGTAAGCCTCCCGGCATTTTGAGGTGTAAGCCTCACAATAAAAAAAATGTGCAGAGTCAAAATGAAGGTATGAATCAATATATTAACATCCTAACTTATAAGTATATTTAAAAAGGCATATTAACATCGTAGCATAATAAGAAGTAATAAATTATGTAATTCGAAAAACATCATATAAAAAATAACATAAAAGTGTAATGCAAATATCAATTATTCAAAGTAGCATATGATAAAAAATGAAAGTAATAAAATACATTAAAAAAAGATATCAAATAATTTTAACACAATAAATTTCTCTCTCTTAATGCTATTATCCAACATAGCAATATTCAAGATATCTAAATAAAAATATAATAATAAGTAATCAAAAGCTCTCAGCAGTCTCATCACTCAAGGGATAGTGGTGGCGGTAGTAACCCAAGAAAAGGTCATTAAATGCATGAAAAAAGAGTTTCATACTTGAGGGGAGCTATGTTGGTGAGGAGGGCTGCATGCATGAAGGTGGTGACTACTTAGTTATAACTTATAACATTAATTAAAACAAAAAATATATAAAACAAAGAGATGTATTGCGCCTCACTAAAAATGAGGCATAAGCCTCAATTAAATTGCATGAGGCATAAGCCTCAAAGTGATTTGGGCTCAAATTACGTTGAGGCGCACCTCAAATTGTGCAATTTTAAACAATGGCCCCATCAATTTTTTTTCTTTTAATTTACACAAATAATTGGTTGGTTTTAGTTTTTATTGTATACCACATAATTGACTAATGCTTGGGTGCATTTATTTATTTATAATATTTACAATATAATTCACTAATGTTGGACTGATAATTGGTTGCATTCTTTAATTGGTTGATAATAGGCTTTCTTTTGTAATTGGCTTTTTTTTATGTTTGCATTTGATGTATAGAACAAAAATAAATAAATAAATAGTAAATTGAATTTGTTAATCCAATTTAATAGTAATGTTTTTTGTCATTTTTAATATGAAAAAAGATTTATCAATGAGAGAGATGATTTTGTTCAAAACCACATAATTGACTCAATTTAACTAACTAGGTAATTATTAAAAGGTCTCAAACAAAATCTTCTCTCTTCATGAAAAATCATTTTTTTTAGATGACATTTATATTAAATTGGATTAACAAATTCAATTAAACCAAATAATTGTTCATTCAATTTGTTATTTATTTTTGTTGCATACATCAAACACAAACATAAAAAAGCCAATTACAATACAAAGCCTATTATCAGTCAATTAAAGCATGAAGCCAATTATTAGTAAATATCAATAAAATATTACTGAATTATATTATAAATATTAAAAAAATAAATGCACCCAATCATTAGTCAATTATGTGGTATATACTAAAAACTATAACAAGCTAATTATTTGTGTAAATTAAAAAAAAAACTAATGTGGCAAAAATGTCCCAAATGGTGTTTTTGACAACTCACCATCCTAATAATTTTGAAAATGTCTTTACTGTAGCCATTTTACCCCTTCTAAAATTTAATTTATTATAGGCTCCTTTTCCCCATTCTTAAAATAGGTGAAAAAAAATACTTAGTTTTGCATACCATAGTGATATTAAATGGATTTAACAACACATATAACAAATTACCCCCAAATAGATGTTAAAAAAATAAGCTTCATAAAAAAAAAAACATTATAACCAAATTAAGGCACACCATCACATATTTAACAAGGGATAGATGTGGCCTCCCAGATAACGGAGATGGTCCCTGATCTTTCATAAGAATTCTAAAAAGCTTGCAAACAATCCAAACCTCAAAGCTTTGTACCACCAGGGAGAAAATGACCATCTTATCCAAAATACATCATATGCCACTATACATCCTTAAGGCCTATCAAAAAAAAAAAAAAAATCATCTCACAGAATTATGCACATCCATATTTACAAGCTGATGATACCATTATTCCAACATACCAAAATCATTATGCCACTTAACTATAACCTCTATCAAGTATCCTACAAAAAAAGAAATAGTAATTTCCAAAAATACTATTTCAAATAAATATATTATCTCACAAACCATTGTAAAAAATTATTGGTAAAACTACACTGGCATATCTTTAAAGACCTCTGGTAGAAGAATAAGTTCTTACAAAATAAGAAATAGTAATTTCCAAACAACCTACTTCAAATAAAGAGATTATGTCACAAACCATTGTAAAAAACTATTGGTAAAACTACACAGGCATATCTTTAAATACCTCTGGTAGAAGAATAAGATTTAATTCAAACAATGATATTAATTCAGCCACAAAATTGAGTCATTGGGTCACCAATTCAACTTTCATGTTGGGTGGACCATCGTCAAGCTAATTATAAAGTAACACATAACTAACGAAATAAAAAATGAAAATTAATTATAAAATTGAACTAAAATCTGAACAGATATTTACAAGGGTATAGATGTTAAAAGTATGTATAAGAAAATAAAACAAATTAAACAACTCAAAACAAGTAAAAAAAAATTAAGATATGTATGGACACTAGAAATGCAAGTGAAATAAAAACTAAAAAATTTCAAATCAATAGATGCTTATTCATAACAAACAGTATCAAATTAAAGCCTAATGGCCTAGCAAAATCTTGATATAATACCGCAAATACAAAGTAGTCTAAATTTTCTTATAGCGGTGAATCACCTATAAACCAGAATGGTCCACACTTAATGGGGGAGTCAAAAAATTGTTTTAGGGGAGTGCATCATTTCCTAATTTAGAAATTATCATCATCCTTCTTCATTCAAACTTAAGACTGACATTAGTGATTTAAAAAATAATAATTAAAATATATTTATAATCAAAGTTAAAATAGATATAGATAAAAAAAACTCACAATTAATAATATTTGCTCTTCATATTTCGAAAGTATTAAATAATTATATCATTGTTGATATCATTCAGTATATCTTTCTCAATATAAATAATAAAAAGATCATTCATCTATTGATCTTCAATTCTATTTCATTGCCAATTTTTTATAATATTCATAGAAAATAGCTATTTCAACACTTGATGTAAGCAAGCATTCAAATATCTTCAAAGAATGAAAACTATTCATCAAGCTAAATATCCAAAACATTAGTTTCCAATTAATTATTCATAATCATTAGTTTTATTGGTATAAAATCATTTAAATAAAATCATTAGGTTCATAAGTAATTAGGTTTATGTCTTCATCCCAATAATAATATGTATTAGATATACTATTTATTATATAAATAAATTTAACTTCAAATTTTAAAAAAATAACATATTTTAAATTTTTATTATGAAAAATATATAAATGATAAATAAAAATAATAAATAAATTTTTATTTTTTAATAATCTTAAAAATAATTAAATCTTAAAATTTTGGAGAGGTACAATATGATTTTTTTGTGGATAAAAGTAAAATTAAAAAGAATACTAAGAACATCTCAGACTTTTAGATGGAGCACATGCTACCATGGCTCCTTGAAATCCGCCTATGCTCACACTAAAACATAACCCAAGAAGCATAAGATTCATGGTGAAGGCCAATCACTTGCATATAAATCCAAACCAATGTGTTCTCACTATTCTCCTTTGAACTTCAAAATTTTCCATTCAAACTATCATTCCCTCTTAAATTTAAAACCAAACTCATCAATCAAGGGCCATATATAAAAGATGCAGTTTTGAATAGAGCACAAGAGTCACTCAACTTTGCTCATTAATAAGAGAAAGAACTATAGACCATAAAGTAACAAATTTCTATTACTAGAACCAAGCTGAACTATATTCTAATTTGACTTCTTATGAAGAACTAGGAGATCAAATGGGCTTGTTAATTAGATGGTTTTTGACAAACCCCATCCAAACAGGAGAACAGTGAGTCCATTAAGAAAAACAATTACCCGATTCAAAATTTGACAAAAAAGGGAGAATAATCTTCTTTTATATCATATAATAAAAATAAATATAAGCTAGATGATTGCAAAGGATAGCAATATATTTTTCACATGAGATATAATTCTAATTAATAAGGCATATTGAAATAATTGAAAATTTAGAGCAATGAAGAAATTTTGTAGAAAATAGAAGTTTTGAAATGTGAAAAGATTAAATATATAATATATGATTTTAGTGAGTGTGATATTAACAATTATCATTCAATAATATTATAAGAAAATAGAGTGATGCATAGTTGTCTTGAATCTATTAAACAAAAGAATGGAGATATAGATGAATATTTAACTTCTAAAGTTAAAGTTGGATGATTAAAATGAAAAAGTTCCTAAAGAATTGTGTGACACCAGAATATTATAGATGCTTAGAAATAAATTTTATAAAACTGCAATTAAGATAATAATGTTATATGAATCTAAATGTGCAGCAACATAAGATAATTTATACGTTTATTGAGTATGAAAAACATAAGAATGTTAAAATAAATGTATTACAAAATTAGGAATAATAAATTAAGAAATAATTATATTATAGGAATAATTGGAGTTACATTTATTTAAAATAAAAAAAATTGAAAGTAGATTTAAGTAGTTTGGACATGCATAATAGCAACAACAACAACAAGACTTTATCCTACCAATATGTCCTATCAAGTGTCATTTTCTCATTTAATCTTAATATATTAAGGTCATTTTTTATACTTCTTAACCAAGTCTTTTTAGGTCTACCTCTATCTTACTTAATATAGGCCGAATCTAATACGTCTACTATCCTAACTAGGTCCTTGGACGACTAGCATTTTATGTGACCAAATCATCTAAAACGACTCTCGTTAATCTTATCTACCATTGGAGCTACTGCAACTTTATCACGTATATATTCATTTTTCATTTTGTCTAAGTGTAAAGCCACTCATCCACCTGAGTATCCTCATCTCTACAATACTTTATGATTATATATTATGATAATCTTTTATTGGCCAACATTATATGCCATAAAGCATTGCAAGTCTCACCACCATCTTATAAAATTTCCCTTTGAGTCTAATGCGATACTTTTCTATAAGACAAAATGTCCATGCATTCCTCCACTACAACCATCCAACTTGAATTCCACTAATAACATCTCCATCTATATCACCATCACTATGAAAAATAGACCCGAGATTTCTAAAATGTTCACTCTTTTTAAAGACTTGATCACCCATTATCATCACTCTACCATTAAATCTTCTACAACTAAAATTACAAATGGTATAAAATAAATATACTTATCAATTTAATTAATAAGAGTAGGTTTAACTCTTAAGACAACACTTAGGGGTTGTTTGATTGGTTGAAAGACAAAATACATTGGATTCTTTTTCCAAAGAAAAAAGAAATTTTTCTGTTTGGTTGGTTAAAAAAGGAATATGTAAATTCCAGTGCATTCATTTTTCAACTTTTAGTTCAAACCTAATACAAAATAATTTCGCCCATTTTTGGGTGATTTTACCTTACACCGGTGTAAAGTGTTATCACCTACCGTCATACCACCAACCCACCTCTAGAACCAACCGCCGCCACGCTACCAAGATGCCGCTATCGCTATCATCGATCATTTTTGAGATTTACATTAATTTTATTTTTACTCAAACTAAACACACAAAAAATAAATTCTTGAATTTTATTTACATTCATCCAAACAATCATAAATTATTTCAAATATACTACATTCTTTTTACATTGAATTTTTTTACATTGCATTTATTTTTCAGCCAACCAAACAGCCCCTTAGTAAAAATGAATGAAAACTGAAGATTCAATAAACAGATCTAAAATAGTTGAGATTAGATTAATGATAACAGTAATGAATAAATATAGGCATGAGTAACATTGAGCTATCAAGTAATAATCCAACTCCCTTAAACAATCAAGTACTAATTTACCAGCACATTAAATAAATAACTTATCTCTAAGATTAACTATTAATTTCTTAAAGCCAAAAATAGATACAAAACCCCTCACTTCCCAAAACCCACACACATAGACATGCACACAATTTTCTCTCTTCACTCCCATCAATATAATGAATGATTCTTTTTCCATTATCATTATTAACTTTGGAGTTGTAATCACTATAACTAATGATGATGAAGATACTCCCCATCCCTAAAACTTTCCTTAATCAATGAAGACACCACCACAATCATCATCCCCACTACCAAAAAACAAAAAGAAAGAATGACAATAATATAATTGTTGCCATTCCAATGTTGTAGACCTTCTCCCCCTAATTTAATAATTCCAGATCCCTTTTGTTGTCTTTTACCCATTAACAATAATGTAGTAATTTGAAGCATTCACTCGTATTACTTCATCATTGCCTACCACCTACACAACTACACTCACATCATTTGTCAACCCTATTATAGTTGCACATTTTTTCTTACTTCTTGTTCACAAGTTGTTCTCAAAAAATCATTGGTTTTATGGTCAACCAAAAAATGGCATAAAAATTTATTTGGAATCCTCTCTTGGACACAGATTGGCTAACAAGTAAACTAAATGCCAACACATTGTCAATAGCATCTAGATCCAACTTGGGTAAGGTCAAACAAATCTAAATCACATGTACACAAACAAAATATCTAGTTAAACTTTTTAAAACAAGATTAAACCCAATACACTCATGCATCTTCACAAATCTCCCTATCATATGAAAAAGCAGCCTTCCATGCAAATTATTTAGAATGTTTACCCTCACAAAAGATATGGTATGAAGATATCTAAGTTATGCACTATGATTTGCATGTGAGAAAAAAAAGACGTATCAAAAACCCAAAATAGTAGGATGAGGAGAAAGAGAAGAAGTAATACATCCAAGAATAGAGCAGAAAAGTTCCAATATCTAAATTTCTAGTAGCTATGCTATGCATTAGATGTTTTATAAAGAAAAGAAATATAGTTTAGACATTTACTTAAAAAAAGATTTTATCAAGAGTTCAAAAGAATTGAATGCCTTACTTGAAAACAATAACCATCCAATGATTAGCACCATACTAAGTTACTAACTATTTAATCCCTTAAATATTTTTGGATCAATCCATGTAACTTCCTTCAAAACTGCATCGAAGAATATTTTTTGGTTAATGAATCAATAGTTGAATAATTATTTTAGTATAGCCCTGTGCATAGTTCTTGGAACTATAACTAGTAATCTAAACAACTTTCCCAACGCTTTCTCAGGATTAGCACCAAAGATATTTGACAATTGAGTATCAGCATGATTACCAAAATCCATGTTCAAGTAACCCTACTAGCAACAAAACATCCCATAAGTTGCCATCTCACAAAGTCCAACACTAAAAAGTCACTAAACAATCCAAGGGAACAGTGAAGCATAATCTTCTTTGAGAAATAGTTCAAATTTCAGTGTGTAAAAAGGAGTCATACACGGCAAAAAAATAAAAACACTTCTGCTAATGTAAAGTTCCAGCTTCTAAGACAAAATATTATATTCCGTAAACAAATTCACAACCCATTGAACTAGATCAGCACATTAAAACAATAACTAAACCAAGAATCATTATGCATTCCATTGAATGTTTTGCAAACTAACCAAGCAAATAGATGCAGAAGCGAATATTGGGAGGATGGAACGAAAAATCCACCAGATACAAACCTCAAACCGTATGTTCTTGTAAACAACCTCTTCCACGTTACTACCAACTGTAGGGTTCGTAGTGACGACCTCCCCCAAATGCAATTTGTAGAGCGTCGTTGTCTTTCCGGCATTATCCAACCCTACAACCACGATTTTGTACTCCTTAGCCGGAAACAGCATGAACCAGAATCTCGATACCAGCGCCCCCATCTTTTCAACTGTTCAAAACCTAGGCATAATCAAAAAAATCAAGAAGTTAACATCCAAATTTTGATCCAACAAAAAACAATTATCAATCTTAGGTCTCGTCCGAAAACCATCCTTTGCGTTGATTTATGATAATGGATCGGATCAGGAAAATCAAGACAAGATCAAAAAGCCCAAAAGTCTGACAGAAGAAGAGATGAAAGTGACCTCACCTTGCAGCAGGGGTCGACGGGGAAGATGGATCCGACGCCTTAAGTTGATCGTATGTTTCCTTCACCGGGCTGTAGGAACCATTGTCTTAGAGAAGATGGCGGAGGAGACCCAGGGAAGAACCCTAGTTGATTGGGAATTGAAAGTAAATGGAAGAAAGGAGGAAGATAACAGGAAAGATACGCCTCTTTATCAGCCAAATGAATTTTGTTCTTTGATGTCGAAAAGCCGGCGACCTTATTGGAGTGGAAGATGAGATAAACAGCATGAGCCGGGAAAACGTATCCAGGCGTGGCTAAATTTTTATAATATGCCTCTTTAGTAATTAAATTAGCTAATTAGACATCTTTAAAAAAAAATTTAAAAATAGGCCTAATCACCCAGTTAATAAGTGACTGATGCTGACCCCAAATTAAACGAACGACGCAGCTCTCGGATTTTCTGTTTTCCGTCGCGATCCCCAGCATTCGTAGTCGCCACCAGATCCGTCCGTGAAGTGCTCGCCGCCACCGTGGCTTCGCCGGTGAAGAAGGATCTCGTTAGGGTTTTTATTGAAATTTTCAGCCGATTTAGATATTTCTAACCATAAACTAAAAAAAATTATTAGATTTTGAATTGTATGAGTTTATTTTGTATGTTTAAGTTAATTATTATGATTCTCATAGAAAGTTTGTGTTGGATCTCACTTTGTTTGTGGTGTTTTTATTTTTTTAGGGGATTGTAATTTGTGCGCAATATATTTTGCTTGATTAAGTGTGTATGTGTAGTTTAATTAAGTGTTACCAAGTTCTTTAGTTGGATCTCACTTTGTATGTGGTATTTTTATTTTTTTAGGGGATTGTAATTTGTACGCAATATGTTTTGCTTGATTAAGTGTGTATGTGTAGTTTAATTAGGTGTTATCAAGCTCTTTAGTTGGATCTCACTTTGTATGTGTTGTTTTTATTTTTTAGGGGATTGTAATTTGTGCACAATATGTTTTGCTTGATTAAGTGTGTATGCGTAGTTTAATTAGCTGTTCTCAAGCTCTTTAGTTGGACTAGGCGCATATGTGATTTTGTTTTTCTGGGAAAAGTTTACTTTATGTGTGATCTTATTTAATTAATATTTTTGTGCGTGATGTTTTTTTGCAAATGAAGTACGTGGTTGTTTATAGATGTAAAAGAGGCCGATTGGCTTTTATAAGTGTGCCATCATACAAATTGATTGTTGTGACATTCTAGTATTTGGCTTTTATTTGTTATGCTGAAATAACCTAATAATTATGAGAGGCATCATGTTCTCTTCTAGGATTGTGTGATCGATTCGAACCTATATATTATCTATATTTTAGCTAACACACTACCTTCCCTTCTATCTGGTTGGTTTGACTCCTGCTGATCGAGATTTCTTCTCCTACGGCTTTTCCTGGAAAGATTCTGCTCGGGCTATGCTTCAATCGGGATTTACTTTCCGGTTGTTTTTTTGGAGCAATGATGAACCCACCTTCTTGGCTCAACCGCCAATGTATTCGTTATGGTTTTATTTACGGATGGTTCTGCTTACTATGGAACTCTACTTGCTAGTTTTGGGTACTATGGATGGAGCCTTCTCGGGCTCAATCGGTACCGTGATTTTGATGCTAATGAACATTCTCAGATCTCCTTCGGTTTCACATGGACTTATTGTTAGCTACATTTCGATTGGTGGTAACCTCTCAATCGATCATTGGCCGGCCTGGATGGAGCCCAACTCGCATTCGATTTCAGGCTGGATATTCTGAGCTCTTGGTTATACTTGATTTTCTTCACCTTTGTTTTTATCTTTTTATCCTTTTGTTGACAGATGATTATAGCAATTTCCATGTAAGCTATTTGTGGTTTTTATTTTACCTTCTTCTTTTCACATATGTAACTATGTTTAATCTATGAAATCTGGGCGAGGCCCTCATTTTTCCCGAAAAAAAAAAAATACAAATAAAGCTAAATTTTTATAATAGGACTGTTTAGTAATTAAATTAGCTAATTAGATATTTTAAAAAAAAATTAAATAGGCCTAGTCCCCCATCGGGCGACGACTGACTGGACGCCGAGGCCGCCACCTACACCGGCGACCGGGCTCATCCCCAAATTAAACGAACAAAAACCCGAGAGCTGCGCTCGCTCTCAGCTCTCGCGTTTTATGTTTTCCTTCGTGATCCCCCGCATTCAAGTAGTAGCCGATCCGTCCGCCGAAAGTGCTCACCGCCACCACGAAGCTTCGACAGATGAAGAAGGATCTCGCTAGGGTTTTATTGAAATTTTCCGATTTAGGTATATTTTAACCATAAACTAAAAAAATTTGTTAGATTTTGAATTGTATGAGTTTATTTTGTATGTTTAAGTTAATTATTATGATTCTCATAAAAGTTTGTGTTGGATCTCACTTTGTTTGAAGTGTTTTTATTTTTTAAGGATTGTAATTTGCAATATGTTTTGCTTGATTAAGTGTATATGTGTAGTTTAATTAAGTGTTACCAAGTTCTTTAGTTGGATCTCACTTTCTATGTGGTATTTTTATTTTTTTAGGGATTATAATTTATGCAATATGTTTTGCTTGATTAAGTGTGTATGTGTAGTTTAATTAGGTGTTATCAAGCACTTTAGTTGGATCTCACTTTGTATGTGTTGTTTTTTATTTTTTAGGGATTGTAATTTGTGCAATATGTTTTGCTTGATTAAGTGTATGTGTAGTTTAATTAGTGTTATCAAGCTCTTTAGTTGGACCAAAGCATATGTGATTTTGTTTTTTGGGAAAAGTTTACTTTATGTGTGATCTTATTTAATTAATATTTTGTGCGTGATGTTTTTTTGCAAATGAAGTAATGGTTGTTTATAGATGTAAAAGAGGCCGATTATTTTTATAAGTGTGCCATCATACAAATTGATTGTTGTGACATTCTAGTATTTGGCTTTTATTTGTTATGCTGAAATAACCTAATAATTATGAGAGGCATCATGTTCTCTTCTAGGATTGTGTGATCGATTGAAGATCAAGCTCCATGTTGATTTCATATATTAGGATAGAGTGATTGTTTCAAGATTTAAGTTGTCGCCTAGGAATGTGTGATTCTTTCAGCCTTCTTTATCATATTAATGCAAGCTTTCTTGGCGTATGTGTAGCAGTGATATCTGGTGTTTCGTTATTACTAGTTAGTGATGAGTTCAGATATTGTCTGTGTAGTTCTTTACTATGGTGGTGAACTCAGAGTAAGCGATGAGTTCATTCCAACATATATTGGTGGGAGAAATCGTACAGTACAAATCCCACGACGGATTAAATTTGAGGAATTACAGAAAAGAGTAATGATGTCGTTGAAACTAGATCCATCAAAGTTCTCTATTAATCTGGTGGGTTGTTTTCCTATTGGAGCTGGATTTATTGCAGCACGTGAAGCTATAATTAATGCAGCATGTGCACAACCTATTGTGGTATATGTCGAAGTTGAGGAACTTCCATGTGGAGATAGGGAGGTTAACAACTCGACGGCGAGATGAATCGCCATCGATTACATCACACCACCTTCTCGCTTTAGCACTCATGTTGAATTGTATGGGTGCAAAGAAGAGAAATGAATATTTCGGCAAGTTCGTTCTACTCATATGGACCCGAAGTTAATGAACCAAACCACAAACTCATGAAGATGTTGAATATGAAACTATGCCTAGTGGAGATAGTAGCGATGATGATGATGGCGATGATAGTGACTCGGAGAGGCCCGATTTAAGGGCAATAGAACCATCCCATATGGTTAGAGATTTGATTGTCGATTACTCAATGAGAACAAGTCATACTGAGAAGCATTTGATACGTAATAATGATTACATGTGTAGTGCTCAAACCACTAGAGAATAGGATGAAGACATTGCATTTGATGGCTCATCAGATGATTCATCCTTTGAAGAGAAAAATTGCATCCCTGATGAATTGGTTGAAGGTATGTACTTTCGTGACAAGAAGCAGTTACAATTTGCTATTCAAGGTTGGTCAATTATGAACAATGTTGAGTATGGCATATATGCTTCGAACCAATCAAATATCACTGTGTTGTGCACCCACCATTCTGACACAGCTAGACCATGTTTATGGCGCTTACATGCCTGCTCAGTTAAGAGGTTGGGTGGTGCTTGGAGGATTGGTTCAGTAGGCTCACCTCATAGTTGTACTCATTCTATTCTTAATGCTGGACACAAGCAATGCACATCACAATTTATCAATTATTTCATTCAACCTGCAGTCAGACGTCAGCTAGATCTGAAGCCCAGGGAGATTGTAGGTCGTATTGAGTCAAAGTTTGACATAAGTGTCTTATATGAAGGCATGGGATGCACGTCGAAAAGCAGTTAAGGAAATTTTTGGCAGTTGGAAAGAATCATACAGATCATTGGGAAAATTTATGGTCTGCATCTATGTCGAGATATCGAGTACACTCCACAGAATCGAATAGATTCCAACGACTATTCTGGTCGTTCGAGCCGTCAATACGAGGTTGGCAGTATTGTCGCCCAGTTTTATGTCTTAATGGTGCTTTCCTCCTGGATAAGTATAGAGGCACTCTACTTAGTACGGTTGGGATCGATGCAAATAATGGATTGTTCTAATTCGATTGTGGAATCAAAGTGAGTAGAGTCATGGATTTGGTTTCTACACACATTACAGGATTTGATCCCATTAGTATCTACAAGGGGTGATATCTACCTCATCTCAGATAGACATGCAGGCCTTATTCGTGGCTGCAGAGAGATCTTTCTCTGCGCATCGCTCTATCGCACCATTTGAGGAGAACTTCAAAAGTCAGACGACAACTCGATACCGATGTTGATTTCATATGTCAGAAAATGTATGTCACTGGAAACACAGTAGATATACGCATTTTTAAAGGTACATGGAAGACATTAAGAATATTAAGCAACAGCACGAAAGTGGTTGGTTTGGGATGTACACTGGTCTCAAACTCATGATGATGGATACAGTGCTAATGATGACAAATGCCGTTGAGTGGTTTAATGGAGTCCTTAAACGTGCACGTGGTTTACCAATTCAAGCTTTGATCACAGCAGTATACTACAACATAGTTTCTCTTTTCATGAAACATCTTGATACAGCTACAACTCTAGAAAGTCAACAAGAAAATTTGTTCTCCCCACGCATTAAAGCTACATTGCTGGCTAATGAACGTGAGGCAAGGAGATTTCTTGAACCAATTAGGATATCTCCGTCTGAGTACCAAGTGTTTGATATCAACAATAGAACCTACAAGGTGGAAATATCTGAAAATTATGAATGCAACTATACCTGTAGACAACCACAATCTTACCATCTACCTTGTGCACATGTGATTGCTACTTTGGGATATCGACACCTGAACCACGTGCAATATGTCTCAGTATACTACAGTTTGCAAAATTATATTAAGACATACCGTGGAGATTTTCATGTCATACATCGAGGAGTGACTGAACACATTACATTATGGCATATACGAAAATTATAACCCACCTAATATCGAAAGTCCGAAAGGCCAAGGACGCGATTCAAAAATAGCATGGATGAGAACAAACTAAGCTTGTAGCAGTGTGTAAGATTATTGAGCATAATAGTCGACGTCTCAAATGCATGGGTGTGATATGTTCCAATTTATTTGTTGGTTGTGTCATCCTAGTGTGTGTACTTGTGTTATTTTGTATTGCAAGGGCAAATAAGATTATAGTATGTTTGTTTTATTTAGCTTTTCTACTACAATTCAATGATGGAAACTATTTGTTATCTTTCATAGTGGATGCTTGCGTTGTACTTGCGTTAAAATTCAAAATTATATGTTTTCATTAGGTTTTGTCAGATTTCCAACTCAAAGTTGTTTGTTTTATGGGAGTTTTTTAATTATCTTTTTTCATTTCCATACAATGCTATAAAATGCTTTTTTTAATCGACTCATTGCTGTTATAACAAGCAAAGATGTCTGGTGATGAAGCTCACGCGAGGAGGCTGACACGAGGAGAGACAGATTAGCCCACCACCCAGGTATACACCCCAAGCATAGCTATGCTTTGGCATAGAGCAAACGATCTAATTTGGTAAATTTTTTCTAAGCAATTTGTGAGCCTTTATACTTATGTAGTTGTTATGCATCATTCTAAGCACTTCATTATGGTTGCGTTAAGTGTTCAAAAGCACTTGTTGATGTTTAGGGAATGGTTAATGTCAGATTCATGGGTGCCTACAGATATCTACTGACAAAGGTATCCCGTGATGCAAAGATGCTAGATCATTACTTACCGACAAGATGTGGAGCGGTGCCGCAGACGAACACATACCACTGGCCATTGGTGAGATGATCCATCGGGATGTTGCGATGATCCGAGCAGATGGCCCACCAGTGATTAGCAGTGTTGTTGTAGGTAGAGGGAAACGGTGGGCTACGTGGCCAGACTGCTGTGATGAGTTGTTCGGAGCGCATCCAGAGCCACACATTGTGTATCACGATCTGATCCATCCACATATCATATCATCGATGGAATACATGCACTGCTACCATTACGATGGTAGATAGACATATTATAGATTCATACTTAGATCTAGAGCTCCAGCTTTATGCATATCGTATGTATTTTGCCATTGGATCTTTATTCTCTAAACTCTTAAGGTTCATCTCAAGATCTACCATTCTTGGAGGATATTCATACATTTAGGGGGTTGTCATTGGGCTCAGCTGTGCTTGCACATATGAGAGTTACATGAGGCTACCAATCCAAAGTTCATGAACATAGCAGGATGTATTCATCTATTGCAGGTATGGGCTTGGGAGCACATTCATGTCGGAGACCTACCTACGTGTTCTATCACATTGATGGGCTTAGTGTTGGATGTCGGTGGAATGAAAGTTTTGTTCGGGAAATGCCAGCATCCAACATCAGAGTATACAGGGATGGTTGGATGGCCTTTTGCAAAGTCATGTACGCTAAATTTATGTCATTTTTATTAACTTGCTCATCATGTGATTGCAATTGTTAGAATAACTTATGCTGAATGCACAAGTCATCCGGGAGCCATGAACATTATCGATGCGTGTGATATATGTTTGGTGAGAGATATGGCTATCGACCGATTTGTTGGAAGAGGGTATAGTGGTACGATCGCGGTGGTGACAGCGACATGCCTCTACATTGATGTTGTCCCGATGATCCATCATTCGTGGATAGGAAAGGCGATGTTGATTGGTACCACCACCCTACATTGCATACGTGAGTTGGTTGTCATGGTGGATTCATCGCACATGATCGAGAGCAATCAACCGCATAGAGGTGTTCTTGGCTTCACTTTACATGCTGAAGGCATCGAAAGTTCCTCCTGACACATACATGATGGTGCACCTGAAGATAGTTTGATGGTTAGTTTATGTGAAATTATAATTTCCTTTTCCTTGTAACATTGAAACCATGATATAAATTTACATTATTTGCAGCGTGAGCATATCTTAAATATTGAGAATATATTTCAGTGCTATTTCGGTGGAGGTGATGATGCAGAATTTCAGAAAAATATCAACGATTATGAGCAAATTGATGAAAAGGCGAACAGCACATCTCACAAAGATATACAAGGATGACATTTGATACTGCATCGCATGTGTCGATGGATATGAGTTCCTCTCATTAGTGGTGGGATCCATATAAATTTACGACCCCGATTCACAGATGCAATGGGTTGAGAACTCTTGGCATGCACCGATCCCGCCAACATATGGTCCACTGTCATTCTATATGACATCGCCATACGGAGCGTACTACGGGTGTTCATTGTTATCTCAGGCTTCTGTTGATATACCACATGTTACGGACTTGCGATATTCGCAACAACTTGGCAAGCAGGTGGAAGAAGAGGATCATCATCAACATCATCTACGTGATCGGCCACGTCGACCACCATCCCATTACACCCTTGGTAACCATGCAATTCCACCACGCAGGCATCGACGACGATAGCTGTGTTATCTTATTTTTACGGTTCATGGCATGTAGTTTTAGTTGTTTTTATTTCTAATGTTCACTCATTTAGTTTCTTCTGATTGTATACTTATAGTATTGTTTGTTATTAGTTTAGTTTGTTTTGGTTAATGAAAATATGAGGAACAAAGATTCAACGTGAAATTACATATATTTCAACTGACTTAAGAACTTTTAGCCAAATATAAATTTTAAGTCTGTGACTCAAATGTGTACATATCTATACTAAATTAACATTATATAAAAAGATTCAACTACGGCTCACCGGGCGAGATTCGTCAAAAGTTGTCATCATAAAAGTTGTAGAATTTTTCATTATTTTTCCAACGATACCAAGTACGTCAAATTCTGATACCTAATGAGCGATATGGCCAAAAATGAGAACTTAATTTTTAAAAAAAATATTTGAGTCAGAAGTTAGGTAGTTATTTTAATTTTTTTTTAGATGCCTAATTAGCTAATTTAATTACTAAACAGGCATATTATAAAAATTTAGCCTACAAACAAATAGCAATATAAATTCGAAATGATTCTAAAAATAATAATCTAAAAAATTTATAAAAAGAAGTATTTGAACCTAGACTATTTTTTTATATGACAAAAACTTCAACTACTAAATTATGCTTATAACTATAATATTATTTATATATATATATAAATAATATAATAATATTTTATTTTATTTCAAGATAAATTATGTGGAACATAATTGAATAAAAGATTGTTCATGTTCGACTTATTTATAAATCGAGCTTGAAATATTTATTTGTGTTCGACTCGTTTGTTCAACGAATATAAGCTATTTAATGAGCCAAACACGAGCTGTTCACGAAAAATAAACTTTTTTGATAGCCCTATATATATAATCGCTAGCGGGCAATCGGATGATATAGAATAATTAATTGTATTATCATAAATTATGCTCAGGCCTAGATGAATTTGTTGTTAAATTGTATTCAACTTCATTTAATTATCCAACATTTAATTTAGATTAATAAATTTCTAAATATTATTAAGGCGATTACTAAGCTTATAGTTAAAACATCACATGCTTGTAACATTATAGACTAAAAGAATATTGCTATTTGTAATAGATTTTATAAATTCAATATAAAAATTCTCATGAGCTAAATTAAAAAGGTTATGAATCATATCATTCATCCTACTCATGTGGTCTTTATGTCTAGTAGTACCTATGCTATTAATATTATTACACCAAATGCTATCCCTAATAATTTAAAATGCACTTATACTACCAACAATTTATGTGCTAAGATTGACATTCATATAACTTTTAACTTAGGGGTTGTTTGGTTCAGATGAGTGTAAAGTAAATCAAATGCAGAATTTAATCTTTTGAATATTTAGTATGGTGAAAAGTAAAATTTCAATGCATTTGTAGTGTATTAAATGCATATTATTTGGGTGTATTTAGAATTTGTCCAATTTGGGAGAATTCTAAATATACAAAAGATAAAGTGTTTGCTTAATCATCGCCGACATGACCAGCGCCAACCACCAACCAATGACCAGTTGGCATGGTGACCGCCAACCAGCCACCTATCGTCATGCCACTTGTCGATAATCTAAAAAATATTTTACATTACATTTATTTTGCTAAACAAGAAAAAGGAATTTCATGTAATTATAGAATTTTCAACCAAACAAAATAAAGTAATCTAAATACATGATTCATTTTACACTCAAATCGCAACCAAACAACCCTTAGTGAGATTTCTTACTTCACTTAACTCTTAAAACTTTCGTATCTTCATGAATGTCTTATCTTCATTTATTGATTGACATTCTATCTTCATTTATTGGATCAAAGAATACATTTTTGATAAATTATTGTTATTATTAATGACAATCTTGAGAGTTTCCATTATTCTAAGGAAATAAATAAGAATATTAAATATCCCTTTATCTCTTACATTTTATTATGAATGTCTTATCTAATCACATAGATTTTATTGTTCCTAATGATTCCTTATATGGCATTTTATTAAGCAGGATCCATCTTTTCCATCAATTGTGTGTTGATGATCTCCATGTGTTTGGTATTGCTTCTCTTGCCAACATTAATTACCCTAAGCCAATTTTGAAGAATTTTTACTATATCTTTGGTTTGAAAGTTAACAAGTAATAAAAATTTGTATCTCTCAACTCTTTTTGCACATCTTAGAGCTCTTTCTTTACTAAAGAGCTATTTCAATTGACTACCTTAAGCATTCTTAAAAGATCTAAAAGAATATTGGACGTTGGAGAGATTCTTTCCACTAATGTGTTGGCTAATTGCAATATGCCAAATTCTCTATTTGAAATCTTAAGGGTTATTAGCTAATATCCATATTTGTGCTAAAAAAAAAGTTAAATTCATCAATATCATTTGTACTAAATTTATATATTAATGTGAAATGATATTAACAAAATTCATATTATTATTATTATTATTATTATTATTATTATTATTATTATTATTATTATTATTATTATTATTATTATTATTATTATTTATCATCTTTATTTCCCCACACCACCTCTCTTTACAATTTTATCTCCTTCTAACTAGTACCTAAATATTACTAATTGGATTGATTTAACTATTATTATTAATTCTTATAATAATATCAATGCCTCTTAGGAAATGGTTGCACCACTTGGCTTATCTTTCTTGATGTATAATATAAATAAATGTTGGCTTTCCTTTATAACCAATTGCCTAATTTTAACAATAGTAACTATATTTGACATAAGTGTTATATTTTATATTTTCCTAGTCATATTTGATAAATGCTTTAAAATGATCTAGAGTTAAATCTATTATAAAAGAGGATAAAAAAAAAGAAACTAAAGCATAGTGTCATTTATCTTTCTTGAGAGTGAAAAAAAAATATAAGATAGGTATATTGAGAAATAAAAAAGATTAAAAATTAATAATAATAACAATGGGTTGATCTTTCAAACATACTGATGTAGAACATCACGAGGATCAACAAATTAGAGCCCAAGGCCCATTTACAAGATCTCGAGCTAAAGCCCAAGAAAATTCAAGAAAGAAAAAGACTTAGCCCATTAGCCTGATAAGACCCATTTTATGATTTCATCTCTTTTATTTATGTAATTTTTAATTTTCTTCTAGAAACTCCATGTTTGAAATTTTGCATTTAAAAATTCAAAGCATGACATGTGAGGTGGTTGAATCCACATAAAATAATAGCATGTGAAATGGGTGGATGACATAAAATAATGAGGCATTTAATGCTTCACATTAATGTGGCCACCCACCTTTCCCTCCATATTTTGAATTCTTTTCTTTTGAAAGATGCTTGTAATGGCTATAAATAGCCCCTCTTATTAGAATGAAGGGGATCTTTTGGCAATTATAAATTTTGAGTTATTCTTGTGGTTTGAGAGCTTGGTGGCCAAACCTTGGCAATCCTGGTGGGAGCTAGTTATCCAACATATCTTCTTCTTCACCCCAATACCACGCTCTCAATCTCATCAAAAGAAAGAACACCCACCTCCATCAAATTTGGTATCATAAAAGCTGGAAGGAGCAAATTTGGTCAAAAGTTTGCTTCAACAAAGGGAGCAACTCAAGTGTTGGACTTGTCTTCAAACTTGTGAGTTTTCTTGGACTTGTGAGGTTAATTAATTTTCTTTTATATGTGATAGTTTAAAATATATATTAGTAGCTTGGAAAGATTTATATTGCTTGCAAGTTTATGGTGATAACATAAAATTTCAATTAGTAAGCTCCATTATATATTTTAGCTATTTTCCAATTGTGTGCACCCCTTTCCCCTCCCTCCAAAAAAAAAAAAAAAATTAAGAGAGTTCCTTGGTGAGATAGTTCATCACTAAAGCAACCTAGCCATTAGTGCAAATCAAAATCTAATTACTTGCTTTATTATCTTTGTTATTATTTATGATTAATTTTAGAAGTTTCTTTGATTAACTTATGATAACTTGCTTTCTTAAAAGAAAAAAGAGGTTTGATAAATTTGAACATTTTATTTCATTGCATTAAAATATATATAAAAAAAAAAATATGCATGCATAATATATAAATGTGTTAAACTTGGTGATTTTGGAAGCAAATAGAATTTTGTCAAAAGACTTAAACTGTCTAAGGAGAGCTTGGATTTAAGTGGTCTTGTACCCCTCCTCACGGAAGTTCTCTTAGCTTAAAATTTCACTTTGATTGCACAATTATATTATACTTATTTATTATTTTTTCATTTTTTTCATTGGTCCCTTTTCATATATCTTTTTTTTTCTTCCTTAAAAAAAAATCTCATGGCACCAAAATCTATCTCAAGATCAAGTTAAAATTTGACTAGATTAGTTGATGCCTTAGATCTTAGGATCCAAGACAATGAATTAAAAACTCAACAAATATTAAGAAAGTAAGAATCAAATGCAAGAACTTAAACAACAAATGCAAACTCTTTAGTGCATCTACAAAATAATAAAGTACCAACTCCTCCTCCAATACCTACTCGGTGTGCCAATAGGGATAGATGAAGAAGATTCATATCCAAACCATAGAAAATCAACCACTTAGAAGACAATCAATTGCTAGAAATGGTGGAAGGGGAGAAAATTATTTTAAGACTATAGAAGACTCTAATGATCCATCTCAAGAGTTAAAGTAGAAGCCCCAACTTATGATGGTATACATGATCCAAATAAATTTCGATTAGTTCAAATGGATGGCTTCTTTGATTGGTATAAAATGGATGATTACCAAAGGGTTACTTTTGCTAAAATGAAATTGATAGGGCATGCTAAAATTTATTGGACAAATATTTTAGCTAAAGAACAAAGATTAGGAAAGATAAACCTCACTTGGATAGAAATAAAAGAAATGTTAAGAGCAAAGTACTATCCTAGGCATCATGATAAGAAGCTACATAGTCAATTATTAACTTTGAGATAAGGTAATTATCTTGTAACTGAATACTTGAACACTTTTGAAGATCTAGTTTCTAGAACTGATTGTGCTGATAATGATTGACAATTAGCCAATAAATTTATTATTGGACTTAGGGCTGAAATTAGAAATGAAGTTGAATTATTTGACCCACAATCTTTAGAGGAAGTATTTCATTATGCATTATTGGTTGAACAATAAAAGAAATCTGCCTCCCTCTCTAAAATTAAAAGTCAAGTATCTTCCATTTCATCCCATAGATCTACTGTTAGACCAGCCCATCCAAATGGCCCATCCCCTTTGCCTAAAACTTCAATTGAAGGGAGCTCTAAGAACATTAGGGAAGTAATATGTTTTAAATATCATAAAAAAGGTCATATGCAAAATCAATGTAAAGCTCAAATCTTATTTTTAGAATAAGTTGAAAATCCAATAGATGATAATCTAGAAGAAGTTTATGATGACACCCCATTATCGATGAAGAATTGGAATTAATGATGACCTCATGTTAATGTGATGAGATGTTTTACTATAATAAAAAATAAAAGAAGATTGGAGGAGAAAGAACATTTTAGCATGTATGTTTTGTGTAATGAAAAGAGATGTAGGTTAGTTATAGATGAGGGAGTGCTATGAATGTCATTTCAACACAAACCTTAACTCGAGCCAACCTAAAATCTGAACCTCACCCTGAACCATTTCATGTTAGTTGGGTAAATCATACATCTCTTCCCATCACCAATGTTTAGTTCTATTAAAATAAGAAGCTATGAGGATCAAATTTGGTGTGATGTTCTCCTATGGACATTGCTCATATTCTCTTAGATGACTTGGCTATATGATATGAATGTTATTCACTATGGTGGGAAAATACTTATGTTTTTAAACATAATAATAAGACTATTAAACTCCTACCAATAAAGCCAGTAGAAAAACACCTCCATAACACCACACAAAATAACTTCTGACTTGCAACTTAAGCCTCTATTGAAGAAAAATGCCAAACTTCAATTATCATAAAAATTCTACTTAACACTATCATTTCGATCCTTACTTTAAAACACCTACTCTTTCTCCTTGACCCCAAAGATAGAAATAATAGGTTTTGGCTTTACGAAAAGAATTTTCTGATCCATTTCTTCTTCACATATTACATGTAAAAGAACTCATACTAGATTCTAATGAGACTCACATACTTATTGTGGTCTCTTCTCTTCTTTCTGATTTTAATGATATTGCACTTAATGAGCTTCCTGATGAGCTACCTCCTCTAAGAGACATTCAACATGCTATTGAGTTCTTACCCGGTTCTCAACTTCTTAATCTTCCACATTATAGGATGAACCCTACCGAGCATGTTGAGATTAAAAGATAAGTTGAGGAATTATTAAGAAAGGGTTTTATTCAAGAGAGTCTTAGCCTTGTGGTCCCCAACATTATTAACTCCAAAGAAAGATGGAACATGTGAATGTATGTTGATAGTCGAGCAATAAATAAAATTACTATCAAATATAAGTTTCTATTCTCGATTAGATGATATGTTAGATTTAATCTCGAGCAAATTTTTTCAAAGATTGATCTAAAAGTGGATATCATCAAATTCGATTAGATCGGAGATGAGTGGAAGACGGCTTTTAAGACCGATGGACTTTATGAATGGCTTGTCATGCCCTTTGGACTTTCAAATGCTCTAGCACATTTATGAGATTAATGAATACTTCTTAAACCATATATAGGTAAATTTTTGGTGATATATTTTGATGATATTCTGATTTTAGTCCAAGTAAAATGAGACATCTACAACACCTACAAAAGTCTTTGAACTACTTAGACAAGAGAAATTATACATTAATTTAAAAAGTATTTTTTTTGCAAGTGAGGTAATCTTTTAGTTTTATTATATCCACTACTGGGCTTAAACATGATCCTTAAAGTGAAAGCAATCTTAGATTGGCCACCACCTAAAGTTTTACTAAAGTTAGAAGCTTCCATGGTTTAGCCACTTTTATCGATTTATTAAGAATTTTAGTACCATTGTTGCTCGATAAGCGATATACTAAAATTAGATAAATTTTGTTGGACTTAATGCAAAAGGCCTTAGAGCAAATTAAAGTTCTTATCACTTTACGATCCTTAGGCTTCTAATTTTTCTAAAGCCTTTGAAGTGACATGTGATGCTTCAGGAATTGGGATAGGTGGAATTTTAAGTCAAGAGAATCATCTATAGCATTCTTTAGTGAAAAGTTAAATGAAGCTAATATTCCACTTATGATAGAGTTTTATGTTTGTAATTCAATCCTTAAGGCATTGGTATCTCTTACATAGAATTTATACTTAATTCGATCATCATGCCTTAAAATTCATTAATACTCAAAAAATTAAGTCATAGGCATGCAAAATGGGTTGAATTTTTTACAAGACTACTCTTTTGTTCTAAAGCATAAGCACGAAATTGAGAATAAACGATGCTTTATCCGAGTAAACCTAATGATTTCCTCTTTAGAATTGAGAATCCAGATTTGATAGAATTAAAGATGATTATATTGTGTGCCCTGACTTTCACCTAATTTATCTTGAACACCTAGATAAACCAATAACTTTACAAGGGACATTCTTGATAACAAATGGATATTTATATAAAGGAAAATAATTATGCATTCTTCGATCTTCTCTTAGAGAATTCCTTATCACTGAGCTACATGTTGGGGGTGTAGCTGGTCATTTTGGAAAGGATAAGACCATATGTTTATTAGAAAATAGATTTTATTGGCCTTCATTAAAATGAGATGTTCAAAAAATTAGTGGCTCAATGTTTAATTTGTAAATGATAAAACTATCAAACAAAGGTGGACAATACACTACATTCTTATAGGCCTTGGGAAGACTATCAATGGATTTTATTCTAGGATTACCTAGACATCGAGGACATGATAATATTTTTTGTTGCGGTGGATAGGTTCTCAAAATGGCTCATTTCTTACCTTGTTCAAAAATAAATGATGCTTCTTATATAGCCAAATTATTTTTTAAGGAAATAGTGCGACTCCATGGTCTCCCTTTAACCATTATTTCGATGAGATGTTAAATTTGTCTCATATTTTTGGAAAAATATGGAAATTATTAGGTACCAAATTAAAATTCTCTTACACCTTTCTGTTTAATGGTAAGTTTGTGCCCATGATGACCAATAGATGTAAACCTACCATCTCATGTATTTTTCTAATCTTGACATTCTCATTTCTTGATTTTCAAAGCCTCCATGAAGAAGATATAAAAAGTAAATTACTATAAGTAATGATAATTATGCTTCTAAGGCAAATCATAATCGTTCAATGAAAGAATATAAAGAAGGTGATTATGTATTGATTCGCATTCGGCCTGAGCGTTATCAAACTACTAGATATAAGAAATTACATGCACGAGCTTGTGGTCCATTTAAAATTCTCAAGAAAATTAGAACTAATGCTTATCACCTTGATTTACTGATATGTTCATTCATCCATTATTAATATTGAAGATATTCTATCATATGAAGGAATTAGAAAACCTCCACTTGTTCATCTAACTCTTTAGTAGAGATATAACACCGTACTTGCGAAGCCCTCTTCCTTTGAAGTTGACTATATTATCGAGGAAGCACCCATTAATCCGACTTGAACATCATTTTCTAGTTCGTTGGAAGAATAAACCACCAGCTGAAGACACATGGTTGACCCATAGTAATTTGGAGACTTTAGCCCCACAATTAGTAGAAAACTTCTTAGATTTCAACTCTACGGAGCAGAGTTCAATTGAGCCCAAGGGAGTTGATGTAGAACATCATGAGGATCAAAAATTAGAGCCCATTTACAAGATCTCAAGCTAAATCCCAAGAAAATTCAAGAAAGAAGGCTTAGCCATTAACTAAGGCCCATTTTATGATTTCATCTTTTTTATTTATGTAATTTTTAATTTTCTTCTAGAAACTCCATGTTTGAAATTTTGCATTTAAAATTCAAAGCATGACATGAGGTGGTTGAATCCACATAAAATAATAGCATGTGAAATGGGTGGATGGCATAAAATAATGAGGCAATTTAATGCTTCACATTAATGTGGCCACCCCTTTCCCTCCATATTTTGAATTCTTTTCTTTTGAAAGATGCTTGTAATGGCTATAAATAGTCCTCTTATTAGAATGAAGGAGATCTTTTGGCAATTACAAATTTTGAGTTATTCTTGTGGTTTGAGAGCTTGGTGGCCAAACCTGGCAATCCTTGGTGGGAGCTAGTTATCCAACATATCTTCTTCCTTCACCCCTAATACCCACGTTCTCTCAATCTCATCAAAAGAAAAAACACCCACCTCCATCACATACTCTCTCTCTTTGCAATTAATTTATCATGTAGTATGGCATACTATAATTATTTTAATTTGATTGTAATTTCTAAATTAACTTACCATCAAATAATTTATCTTGTACTGACATGTTTATCAAAAGAGAAATATACATTTATAACATGACTAACATATTTACTTTCTTATCTAAACTTTTCTATCTTTAAAACAAAGCATTTGTAGATAAAACAAATTATATTAACTAATCTTTTCAATATTAACTTAACCATGGTTATTTTGGTATATAAATAATTTATATTTTATGATAAGATTATACATAAAAATTTTACTTAAAAGATCAATTAGCTTAATTTAAGGGAAAAAATAGATAGATTTCAGGTGTGTTATCACTTTACTATTTATACACATGAGAGATTTTACAAAACTCTTAAGTTTCATCAAGGAATATATCACAACTCAGCCCAAAAGCTCAAAATTCTTATAGTGGGAATAATTAGTCGCATGGACTTTAAATTACATTACTAACTTTAAGGTTGATATTAAAATAAAAGAGGATTTACATACATACCACAATTCTTATGTTTTTACATATCTAACACAAAAATTTTAATTTTACATAAATAACGCCAATCTTCAATATTATATTAAAATACCATCATCATTTATCTTTTTTTAAGTGAAATGGATATTTTCAATCATAAGAAATATATAACTAAATATCTAACTTTAGCGTCACGGATAAGTGAATGCGAAGATTTTGGTATGTATGTAAATCTTCTAAAAATGTTAGTATTCAATACAATAAATGATTAATTAATCTACCCAATTCATTATAAATCAAATATATAATAATTATAATACAAACATTCCAGTCTCTTGCAACATTTCATTTATGATATATACATTGTCTTCTCATACTCATTTCTTTCTCAAGATCTTATCAAAAATATGTTAATCTAAATATAATGTTGAGTTCTTAACATAACTTAGTGGATACATTTTGTAAATTACAATAATATAAGAAACTTTGAAAAAAGAATATGTATACTAGATAAATTAAGTAAACATATATAAAATCATTTGAAATTTTATTTTATTCAATGATGTCAATATAAGAGGTCTTTAATCAATACATGAATAAGAATAAATCATATATTATCTTCTCTATTTTACTTTAATATATTACACCACCCACAAGAGAACCATCTAAATTATATCATTTAAGGTAGCTCAATATTTATATTGACTTATAATTTATGTGGGATATCTTAGCATCTCTAATTATTAAAATATGAGAGTAAATTTTATCAATTAACATGCTCATATAAGCATTTATACATAATTTATTTGTTTAGTATTTCTAAATCCATTCAATATCTTTCTATAATAAATAGTGCATAAAACAAATGCTTTGAATTGATAAGAAATCCATAATTTTCATTTCAACATAATCAATATATTAGTGAGATAATCATAAATAGCTTTGATAAAATTTGATTGACTTAATATCAAAATTAATTATTTCATTTGATTCAAACATAATATTGTCACTATAATATATAAATGAAAACACCCACCTATAAGTGATGACTAACTTTTGTCTTTAAGTCTTTAACTTTACTTCTTTTATTTGAACACTATGAGCACACATAATATATCCATGTTATTAGATCTTATTTATTCTTATTATTTAGTAATGATTTTGTTCAATAAGTCAAATCAAATTCATTTTGTAAATATTTTTTTTAAATAGAGTTTTGCAATCTTTTATATTTAACAAAATTTATTGTGGGAATTTTCTATCTAGTTACAATTATTTAACTTAAACAATTCAATAAAATAACTTCAAGACATAAACTTAAACATTACTACCAAATATTTACAATATCATAACAACATCAACTTAAAACTCATTTATCACAAATATCAATGTCGAGTATAGATTTGTGCAAATTAAAATATTTAATATAAAGTAACTAATCAATATGCATTTGGCTTAACAAAAAAATTAACTAACCTTATTAAATTCATTAGCAAATATCAATGGATTTGGCTCTTGTTGGGACAAGGTATAGATTTGACTAAACATTTTACTTTTCTTAATTTGGGGTTAAAGCTAATAAATTTATTTCTATTATCTTTTGTCTATAAAAACAATTCTTATATAAATATGCTCTACTTGATCTCAATTCCTTTGAGGCCTTTTTAACCAAGTGTAGGTGGTACCTTACTATATGCCTAAGCTGATGCTATGAATAATAAATGTTGGAACCTAATAAGCATTCATCTTTATGATATTCTTCACTAAACTCAAGATTTTAAGGGACTACCAGTCATAACACTACTATCCATACTAGTAATGAGCTTAGGCTTCTTTAATTTAATCATTTTAATAGAATAATATTAATTTTTATTAATGCTTTCCTTTTACTATGTTCCTATACTTTTGAGTAACTTGGAAAATCAATTTCTAGCCCTCTCACCCTCTCCACTGGTATAATAAGCATTCATCTTTATGATATTCTTCACTAAACTCAAGATTTTAAAGGACTACCAGTCATAACACTACTATCCATACTAGTAATGAGCTTAGGCTTCTTTAATTTAATCATTTTAATAGAATAATATATTAATTTTTATTAATGCTTTCCTTTACTATGTTCATATACTTATAACTTGGAAAATCAATTTAAATCTCAATTTATTCATTGATTTCTAAAGATATTAAATTGTTTGATCATATTCTTTAACATAGATAAATTGGTGACATTTTTTTGTGAAAAATATCTTGATAATGTAAACTTTTACCTTGATTATATAATGGTTATCTTCTTGTTTTAGTTATTCAATTTATCTTATATATATATTTAAGTAAATATTTCAAACTATTCTCTTAAATTTTTATAAAATCTTACCAACTAATTACCATATTGTATATTTAACTTATCTTGTTATACTCTCTAATATCTTTTGCTACTTTGTGTAACACAAATGTAGTTAAGCACCTTACTTTCATTTACAAAACATATCATCCAATATCTTCTTCATAGCCACTAGCCAATTTTTGGCTTCAATTATGAAAAGAATGATGATTGTAAGTCATGAAATAGCTTCAAATATTTGCCAATTGTATTGCTACTTCTACTAGATTAAGATATCAAATCTTAAATTGTGTCATTGTTGTCATCATTTGAGTGATATAATTGATATTCACAATAATGTTATATGGGTACCCTCTTTCCCACTATATTCATCTCTCACCTCTTCTTGTATGTCCATATACCTTAAGTATATAAGATGATATTACTTAATTAGATTTACATATTGTCTAATCACACACTTCTAAATTTCTTATGAATTTTTTTTATTAATTTTCCTAATTGCACTTTCATTATGACTTGTAACACATAATTTAACCATGGTATTTGATATTGTTTTAATTATAACTTAAGATATAATCATAGAATTATTAAGGAGAAAATAGACAGAGTGACAAATTTTAATTATATTTACTATCCTAAATGACAATATCAAAATAAAATTTAGAAACATTTTAAAAAATTTAGTATCTAATATGATGAAAGAGTCACCAATAAATGAAGCTTATTCAAAACTAAACATAAAAGAATGTTATTCATTTGACCATTCTCATGTAGCATATTCATAATATGGATACTTTTCCCTCACTCATTTCTTTCTCTAGATCTAATCCTAACAATATATTAATTTCAATATAATGATGAGTTATTATTATAACTTAGTGAATACATCATGTCTCTAAATTATAGTAACATAAGAAAATTTGAAAAATAATATATATATACTTGTTACATTTTAAGTAAACATGTATAAAATCATTTGAAACTTTATTTTATTCAACTATCAATGCAAGAGGTCTTGGAATATTCCATACATAAATTACAATAGGGTTCAAACAAATCGAACTGGGCATGTATGTGTTCAAGCTTGAGCTTGTTTAATATTATCGAGTTAGCTCGATTAAGCTTTAAGAATAGTGTTCAAGCTTGAGCTTGTTTACTATTATCGAACTTGATATGACACTAAAAATTTCACTAGTTGAAGCACGAATCTTGATGTCAAAACCAATCTGATCCTAAGTCGAAACTTATCCAGATCAAGCACTTAAAATATCATTGGAAACTTTGGGATTTTAGTTAAATCCCTAAATAGTTCTTAAATATGGAGTATTTATGATCAAATCGAGCGTCTTAATAAGCCAGATCTAACAAGCCCAAGATCTCTTGATTCTGACTACATTTGAGCATTCAAATACTTAAAATACATCAGATGATCAAGGGAATTATTTTGAGCCATCCGATAGAGTGGTTTGGATGTTGCATGTATATACAAAAATGACATCTCTCTAATCTGTAAATAACCTCTCATTTTTCACGTGAGGGGAGCCCAAGCTAAAGAGAAAAGAGAGCTCTAAAGCTTGAAAATCCTCCAAGCATAATCGTACCACCACTGAGCCGACCACCGCCGGATCCTCATGTCGACCACCATCGGCGGTCATCTGCCGGCCATCATCATCCGCGTCAGATCAGCGTTAACCACCATCGTCATCACTGCCCACCGCGGTGTGCCACCACCATGATCGCTGTCATAAACCACCATCTCGGTCATCACGCCGACTATGCGTATCATCGCGGCCACCATCGCCCGGTCGTCATGCCCGTATCGACCATCGATCATTGTCATCATCAACCACTGTCGCCGATCCTCACCGCCGACCACCGTTGCTGGCCACCGCCGCCAACCATCACAACCATCTCCGGTCATCCGTCATCGGCAATCCGTCGGTCGTTATTCGCATTGTTCACATTCATCGCAAATAACCCTACTACATAGTTATTGTTCGATTATAGATTCCATTGTTAGCATTTCTCATATATAATTATCCGTTATCGAAAACTTTGTACTCAAATAGATACATAGTGGAAGATTTTTAGTGGGCTAAGCCCCATGATTTTTTCCCCCTCTTTAGGGGTTTTTCACATAAAAATTCTGGAGTTTTCTTGTTCATTCTTCAAACATCTTTGTGTGTGCTAGATTTCACAACAAAGTTATGGCATGGACTTTTATTCTACTGTAAATAATTTTCTAGCAAGCAATAGTTTGGCGTGTCGTGGAAAATACCCTAATCATAATCTCTGTGAACACCGTATTATTAGCAATATCTATCATAGCAGCCTCCCAATCCAACTCCCGTCACTCTCAAAATAAATCCTTGAACTAAGAACGCTAAGCCACTCACTTTCAATAGGCATGATGACCGGTGAAGGTCAGAATCTCTAGAAGATCGTGTGTGTCGAATGAAAGAGTCTCAAAATGAGATAATCCGACTTTTGCGAGAAACACGGTAGCCACTATTACGGTAAACACATCTCCTCCAAGATCGATCACTAGCCAGAGGAGGTCAAAATGCTAATACAGGGCCTTCTCACCATCAGGCTGAAGTTCCTTTGCTTCACCATGATCTTAACCTCCGATATAGTTCTACTCATCCATCACTTTGACTTGCTAATCCACCAATTATTTTGGTAGCTTCATCATCTGTTGATTCCATCTATGTTATACGTCGAGAATTACAACATTAGGAAGAATTTCACTTTAAAGATGAAAATCATCTTCCTCTCATCGTTGATTATGAGTCTTCACCTTTGGTGAAGCTATTATCCTATTCGTAGGGTTCAAGCTTCAGAGCATCGACTCTTATGATGGGGCAACTGACCCATGTGAATGCATCGACCATTGCAAGACCATTATGTAAATCCAAGGAGCTCGACACTTACTTTGTCGTCTTTCGTTACCCTCAAGGTTAGGCTTTTGGTTCTACTCCCTTCAAGGGAATCATCCATACCTTTGAACTTCGCCAAGATTTTTGTAAAAAGCAGGTTCATTACAAATGGAAGGATCATTAAAGATTCTCTCATCTCTCGGCATTCATCAAAATGAGGCGAATCATTTAAGGAATACTTAGAGGTTCTCCTTAGAGGCTGTAAATACTTAGAGTAGACCCAAACTATTAGAGGAGTTTTTTTTTTTAGGGCTCGTCACAGCCTTTCTACTCATCATTAATTGAATCGATGCTCATATCGACTTGGTTCATCGTGTGGAAGCACAAATTTTGATGAGGCTATTAATGCCATCATTAAATAATTTGAACAATTCAGAAAATATAAGAGTGCCCCAGAGAACACAGTCAACAATCTCATCAAAAGAAAAGGCGTGATCTCCTCCCTCCGGCCCTCACATCAACACGTGAACCACGACTAAAAGGAATACACCCCTGAACATCTCATGTTAATCCATGGTTGAGATGAAGAGAGACCATCAAGTGGCCACATCCGAAACTAAATTCAAGAAATCAGACAATATTATCACTTCCATCAGTTGGACATACTGAGGTATGTAAACAACTCAAAGAAGAAATCAAGAGGCTCATTCAATAAGGATATCTATTTTGATTTGTGCAGAATCAATTGACTCAAGCAAACATAACTCCAACTGGGGGGCAACTAGAACAATTATCTCAAAAATAACAAAATAGTCGCCAGATAGTTGGAGAAATTGAAATAATCGTAGGAGGATCACTACTATCTAATCAAGTTCTCATTGCCACCTCTGAAGAATCAGAGTTAAAGAAATCTCGTATTGATCATTCCATCACTTTTAATGACTCAGACTTAGAAGGAGTCCAAGTTTCTCATCAATATCCACTTATCATCAACGCAGGGATCGATGACCCATGTTATAATATTAAAAGAATTTTGATTAATAACAGGAGTTCTATCGATATTTTATTTTACTCCACATTTCTTAGCATGGGCTTGGTTAGGGAAAAGCTCCAACCCGAGGACCATTATATGGGTTTAATGATCGCTGTGCAGTGGAGGCAATAACCCTTCATCCTCGAAGAATTTTGACAAGTGACTCATTCAATTCAATTCATGGTGGTCAAGTCGATTTGTATACTATCTTGAAGGCCCTCCAATCAATTTTTGGTGTCGTTACTTGTATCTCATCTAAGATGAAATTTTCAACCCCGTTAGGGGTTGAGTATGAAATCAACACATAATCATGTTACCTCAAGCTCAACCACTTTCGGTGACCTTCATCAAAATTTTAATTTTGAGATAAAGAAGTACCTAGAGCTTCGCCAGAAGACTTGCTCCCTGCTTTTATTATCGATGACCAACCTCTACAACAAGCAAGTCGATCTCTCTCCTCGATCAAACAAAGGGTAAAATACATATACTTTGTGCAAAAAAAAATTAAGACATCTTTGCTTGGAGTTCAACAGATATGCCTGGGGTCGACCCTAATGTGATCATGCACTCTCTCAAGATTGATCCAACATTCAAACCGATCATCCAAAAGAAGTAGAGTTTTGCACCTGATCGCCTCCAAGTTATTGAACAAGAAGTTAACAAGCTCTTAGAAGTGAGATTCATACAATAAGTACATTACCCTACATGGCTAGCAAATATTGTCATGGTTAAGAAAGCAAATGGAACTTGGAGAATGTGTATTGATTACACTGATCTCAACAAAGCTTGCTCGAAAGATAGTTTTTTTCCTCGAATTGATCAATAGTCGATGCTACGTTTGGGCATCAAATGCTCAATTTTTTGGATGCTTACTCAGGTTACAACCAAATAAAAATGGACCCATTGGATGAAGAATCACATCTTTCAAACATATAAAGGTTTATATTGTTACCAAGTTATGCCGTTAAAAATAGGGTGCTACCTATCAACGCCTTATGAATAAGGTTTTAAAGACCTCTTAGGTCACACAATGGAGGTATATGTGGATGACATGTTAGTAAAAAGCTTGAAAGAATCACAACATATTTTTGACCTAAAAATATGCTTTAATCTTTTTCGACGTTATAACATGCGACTTAACCCGACCAAGTATGCTTTTGGGGTTACATCGAGAAAATTTCTTGGGTTCATGGTCACTCGCCGCGGGATTGAAGCTAATCCTGAGAAAATCAGAGCCATCAGAGATATGGCTCCTTCGAAGAATATCAAAGAAGTTCAACACTTGAATGGACGAATTATTGCCTTATCCTGCTTCTTAGCCCATTCTGGGAATAAATATTTGTCATTCTTTAAAATACTAAAGGGAGCTAAAATAATAATTTTCAGTGGACTGATGAATGTCAAGTTGCTTTTGAGCAACTAAGGGAATATTTAGCATCTCCACCCTTACTATCCAAGCCTATCCAAGGAGAGATGTTATACTTATATCTCGCAGTCTCTTCTTATGATAAGCTCTTTTAGTGAGAGAAAATGCATACAACAATCAATTTACTATATCAACAAAATTCTCTCTTATATAGAAAGTCGTTATCCACTGATAGATAAGATGGCTTTGGCTTTAGTTTTCTCAAGAAAATTGTCCATACTTCCAAGCTCACACCATCGATTACACTCATTTACCATTGAGGGTCATTCTAAAAAAGAGGCATCTGGAGGTTAATCAAATAGTCGAAATTGGGAGAGTTTGATATTCATTTACCCGCGCATAATAAAGTCTCAAGTACTCACTTTATAGTGGAATGCCCTACTCTAAATGAGCTTTTTATTACACCCCTTTTGTCTCCTCAATGGACCCTCTATGTTGATGGAACTTTAGAAAATACTGGTGTCGGAGTAGGAATCTTACTTATTTCCTCCTAATAGGACACCTTAGAGTATGGACTTCGTCTAAAATTCTCTGCAACTAATAATATGGCTGAATATGAGGCTCTCATCGCAGGGTTAAGACTTGACATCGATTATGAAGCTCAAAACTTAATGATCCACACTGACTCTCAGCTTGTCTCCTCCTAGGTTAAGGGAAACTTTAATACTCATAATTCACATCTAGCATAATACCTCAGCTTGGTGAAGTCACTTCTTGCTCATATCAAGACACATCAAATTATTCACATATTATAAGAGAAGAACACTCGAGCTGACGCTCTCGCTAAGCTCGTTACCTATACTATTGGAGATCTATTTAAGAGAATGTATGTTGAGAAAATATATTTTTCTAGTATCCAAGGGTCATGGGTAATACAAGCAATTAATGAGATGAAGGAACCTTAGTGGATGGATCCCATCCTGTCCTTTCTACATGAAGAGACCCGTCCTGAAGACCCAATCGCTGCAACTCGTCTTCGAAGGCAAGCTACAAACTTTATTATTATCGGAGGTGAACTATACAAACGAGCTTGTTATGGTCCATGCATTAAATGTCTCTCACCATCAGAGGCCGATTATGCATTAAGAGAGGTTCACTCTGGGATATGTGGAGAACACCTAGGAGGAAGGGCGCTAGCCCTTAAAATTATAAGGCAAGGATTCTATTGGCCTATGATAAAGCAAGATGGTTTGGATTTCACCAAAAAAATATGCGAGTTATAAGTTACACTCTAACCTCTCTCATACACCACATACAGAGCTCTCATCCTTTCAAAGCCTGTGACCTTTTGCTCAATTGGGAATTGATATCAAGGGACCTTTTTCAGTAGCGTCAGGGCAATGAAAATTTATCATTTTAGCTATCAACTATTTCACTAAATGGGTGGAGGATAAACTACTTGCTAAAATCACAAAGGCAAACGCTAAACAATTTATTTGAAAAAATATAATATGTCGATTCGGTCTTCCTGCAAAGATTATCACTGACAATGGAACCCAATTTACTGGAAAAGTCTTTACATTTTTTATAAATATTTTCACATTCAGTTACTGCATACAAATGTAGCTCATCCTCAAAAGGTTAAAAATGCATCTCGAGAAGGCTGGGGGGCAATAGGTTGAGGAGCTCTCTTACCGCACCACATCGAACTCCTGGTGAGACACCATATAATTTGTGTTTCGGCACATAAGCTATTATACCAGTAGATATCGGGATTCCAAGTCCAAGAGTTCAATCATTCAATTATAATAGTAATGAAGAAAAACTCTGACAGAACTTAGACCTACTCCTCGAAACTTGTGACATGACCCTACTTCAGACTGCTTCCTACCACCAAAGGGTAACTCATCAATTCAACAGAAGAGTGAAACCCCATCCCATATTGCCGGTGACTTGGTCCCGAAGTCAGCTATGGGCAAAGGTCCTCAATGCAATAATCTCTTACCTTTTGGGATGACCCTTATGTGGTTACAGCTGTGGTCAAGCCAGGAACATTTAAGCTCAAGGATCTAGAGGAAAACCTTACCTCAACTTGAAAGACATCTCTAAGTATTACCGAATTCATGCATAATTATTGTAACTTTTATTTTATCTCGTTTGTCATTTCCTCTTCAAACTCATATCTTTGTTAAAATTATCTTATGATTGTATCACTGACCTGTTGACCTCCACATATGTGTCATAAATCAAGACAAGTTCACAAGTTAAATTCGATGGACTTCGAAAGCGACAATGCGTAAATCAGGGTTCAAAATGCACTAGACGTCACCTAAAATGGTTGAAACGACCTCCGACAAACGGACTCGACATACACATAACATCGAAATTGATCAAAATATAGATATTGCAAAATTTAATGATCAATCAATTAAGCACTCAAGCTATCAATGGGTCGACACGCATATCGAAGTTCAGAAACTACGACGAGTACTAAATGACCTCCGTTCATGAAATTGATTGTGTCGTTAGCTTCGAAACATTGAAATATATCAAATGAGTTTATATGCACTCAATTCAGACAAGTATGTGCAAATATCGAGTGATTTGAAATGATAGCACACAAATCAAGGCTGAAATGCACTAGACATTGTCGAAATCAACTCAAATGACCTCCGATCGATGAACGGACTTCTCCAACACATTCAGAACATCAAAATTGAGGATATAAATATTTCACAACTAAGAACCAATCAAGACTCGAGTCATCAACGCTGACGATATCGAGATCAAGAGACCGAGAGGATCAAAGCGATCTCCGTTCATGAAATTGATTGGCTTCAAAATGTCAAATCTATCAAATAAGATTGTTCACATTCAATCGGACGAATGCGAAAATTGAGCGAGTGAAGCGACGCGCAGATTGAAATAATAACTCAATTTTACAAGAACTAAACTCGATCAATAAAGCGCGTATGTTTGAAATTATAAATCATTATATATGGATATGTATTTATCGGCACTAAATTCACATTAAAAATATTTAAAATATATAAAATTTATTAAAAAATTCTTAAATTACCTCTATGCTCAACCGTTCCCTGCTATTTTCAGTATTCTGAAAATAAAATAAAAAACAAAAAAAAAAACTACTCTTCTCACTCCTTTCTTATTCTCTCTCACTCTCTCTCACATTCAAGAAAAAAATCCCTCCCGAAAAAAAGGTAATTTTCCTTCCTCCGGCTGAAATTTTCTCTCGATTTCTCTTGTTTCGGCCAATCCCGCCGGCCCAGCCTCCACCGGCCCATCGCGAGTCGCACCCGCGCGACCCGCGAAATCGCTCGGAATCTCCGACCCGCGGAGTCCGGCCTGCGACAACCGGCGCTGCCAGCCTGAGCTTCGTGACCCTCTCCGCGCATCTCACCGTCAATCTGCTCCGCGACGCCGCGACCCGACCCGCTGCACCGAACCCGCCGGTGCAATCCCGCGTGCCTCCCGCGCAAACCCGGCCCGAAGGCCCACTCCGCCGTTCCCCCAGCCCGCTTTTCTTGAATCCGCCGCAACCGCCGCTCCAGCCCGCCGGACCCATTTCAGCCCGTCCCGACCCGTGCAAACCCAAAACCGAACCTTTTACCAGCCGTTGACCCACTCTCCTGTCCCAGCCCGCCAGCCCACAGCAAGCCCACTTCTTACAGCCCAATAGCACGCTTCTTACAGCCCAGCCCGCTGTTCCAGCCCGTTCTGCACAATCCAGCCCGCAAATCTGGCCCGTTCTGCGCAATCCTTCTCACAAGTCCATAACCCATCCAAATTTCACTATTTCCGCTGTGTCGCAATTAGAAAGACATCATGAATTCTATTTTCGATTTTCAGATCGCACCTCAAGATTTTGCACATCAAGAATCAAGAACATCGTCGACTAATTCTTCCTTCGATTTTCGCGTGACCCTTCTCTTAGCATTTATTTTTTGCTCAAAGGGAAGAACATCGATAATTCTTCCTTCGATTTTCGCCACACCCTTCGCTTACAGCCTGCTTTTCCGATCGCAAATTAGAAGAACATCATCGAGCGAATTCTTCATTCAATTTTCGTCGACCTTCACCTTACCGTCCTTTTTGCGCCGCAAATCGAGGAAGAACATCGTCAAAAGGTAAATTCTTCCTTCGATTTTAGACGACTCCCCACTTTAGCTCTGCGTACACCACAAATTGAGGAAAAATATCGTTAGCAGACGAATTCTTCCTTCAACTTTCGGCGTCGCACCTCTCGCTTTAGCCGTCCCATTTTCAATGCGCCGCAAATCAGAGAAGAACATCGTTAGCATGCGAATTCTTCCATCAATTTCGACGTCGCACCTCGCTTTTACCATCATGTTTCAGAAATCGAGGAGGAACATCGGCCAGAATTTTTCTTCGATTTTGGTGTCACATCCCCGCTTTAGCGCTGGATGATCATGGAAGAATATCGCCAATGAATTATTCTTTAATTTTAGTCGACTCTTACCTTACATTCCCAATTACATACCTAACCCGCTCTTTTGCAAATTTCTTGCAAAAAAAATACGCCGAATATGAGATTTATATATATATATATATATATATATATATATATATATATATATATATATATATATATATATATATATATATATATATATATGCTTGTATTCTTTCTGATTCAAGACCTCGCTCAAGAGGCACGAGGATAAAAAGCATTGGTCACAAAGACACCGATGCTCCATACACGTCGAGTACCACTTGTTAGATGTTGCTCCCCATAGATAAAATGCTGTCGAAATTTTGTCTAATTTCTAGACTTAGAAAAAAAAAGTAAAATGAATATATATTGCATTGTATGTCTTCTTCGTTTAAAGCCTCTGCTCTGTAATGACTGATAAGTGTCGATAACAATCACTTTTAACAGTGCACAAGTAAGCCAAAATACCCCGATCACTGGACATTGAGGGTTAAATGCATCAAATATTTTAACTTAAGAAAAATGGGAGAGTGAAATGAGCTCACTTAAGAGCGCTAAGTAGGGAAACCGATAGCTAATTTTAAACTAAAAATGTCAAACAAAAAAGGGGAAGCCTTTAAAGAAAATTTTGAAAAGAATAGAACATTCATTTAAAACTAAAAAAATTTGGGAGGCTAATATTAAACTCACAAACTAATAAATAGCGATTACATGGCTTAAATTGAAGTAAAGTGAGTTCTCTTTCTTTTTAAATTCCTCAAAATTAAACAAGCTTTAATTGGAATTTGGGTGGGGGGGACTAATACTAAACTCATAACAAACTTGCAATAAACTCAAAATCTAAGGATGAATCCAAATTGAGTTTAATAACTCTTATACAAATATAGAGGTGATTACTATGCTAGTTATGAGTATGGCTAAAGCAACAAACATTGAAATCTACATAACTTATCAAAACTGATGTAAATTGAGCATAATCAAGTGGGAAAATTACAAAAACTCAATAAGTAAACAAATGTCAATAGTGTGTTAAACTACAATCTAAATCAAAATGCATTCTTCGCCACTGAATCTGCAACCCTTTATATAAGCAGACAGAAGGCGATACTAAATCAAAATCTACAAAAATTATAATGCTTCATTTAATAAAAATTAAGAAATTTTATTCTAATTATGATTTTCAAGATCAATAATTTCATTAATTAGATGAAATTAGCTGAGCTATAAATTCCTACATGTGGACATAGAGATTTCAAGTGCAAATTTTAATAAAAAGGTCAAAGGAAGTAAATGAAAATAAATCAATCTCATAATTAAAATAAAAATTATCTAAAATTACTATACACCGCACCATAAAGTTGAATGCTTAAATTTAAGTGTCGAGGATTTCTTTGCTTTTAGTTTAGACGGATCCGAAGTTAATACAATCTAAAATCTATAAAAGAGTTTTAAATTAGTGAAATATCTAAGAAACTAATTCCGTGGTGATCTAATCTAATAGCTAAACAGAGTTGATAGGATCTAAAGCTCTTAAATATATTCAAATTAATCCATTTTTAAAATTAAATTAAATAGCAATATGAAACTGCTTAAATGAAACTTTATCATTAAAAACTTAAATCCAACTCAATCTATCCACATTCTGCAACTATTTATCGGGGGTGACAAACTAAGAAAACTCTAGCTCACAAAGGAGCCAATGTCAAATTAATGTTCACTCAATCAATCTCTCACGCCAATAAGGACATGACTCGATCCTCCGATTGGCTTGGCCAATAGGCTCAGATGCGTTATGACCGAGTCGACGGGTGGTTTGGCCCCGGTTCTCCATTATATTACGATCAAGATCGTATCTCATATGCTCCCCAATGGCTCTGCCTTTTGAGTTATGAATCATAGGATATATTTGATAGGGCAAACATCCTCCGGCCAATGACTTAAGCTTATCTCTTAGACAAATACCACCCCAGTCTGGACGACGCGTAATGTTCTTGATGAGGATCATCGAGTTGGGTCAAGTACCTCCTCCGACTAAATGGGGGCATGGCCTTTCGGGATGATGAACCATGAGATCTAGACGCGTCATCATTCCCCAACCATCGGTTTAAGTTGAAAAAATGAATTTCATATCTTAAATTCTAAAACTCTATATCTTTTCTTCTATATAGCATTTGCGATCTAATAGCCTTGTCGAAAGTTCTCTCTCTTATTGAGAGGGTAATTAACTATAGGGCTTGCGCTTATAGAAACACAGCCGATCTAAAGTCCTCACCAAATGAGGATGAAATCTCACAGGTAGTGTCTACTATTTCTCTTTGAAAATTACAAGCTTTAAAATACTCTTTTTCATCGAAGATTGATTGGTGAATTTTTTGCCACATTTGACTCCGTTGGGGACAAGATTCTCTTTCCATCTTTGGCTAGTCATATATGTGCTATAGTAGCAATAAAATTTTTGAAAATTCAAAACATGATGATTTAAGTGTGTAATAAATTCAATATATGGGGCTATGTAGAATGAATCATTCGTGTATATCTTTATTACATTATTGTTGTAGTACTCTGCATCTTGAAAGTATGGGGTGAAATAATAATTGCTAATTACTAATCCCATCTTTCACTTTTAGAAATGGATCTACAAAGCACTCCTTTCACCGTTCGGTGTCGTGGTGCGAACATCGCCTTAGCATCATCAACCGGAGATGTTGGGGCTACCATTCAATTTGGTAGAATTTCCATCATGGTAACTCTGAAGTACCCACCCTGGTACATTCATCAGAGCCATCTTTGGAAGGCCTCAAGTTCTTGAAACTCTACTAGCCATGTCAGTTCAATAACGTCGAGAGTTCTCCATGAGAACTTTTTCAAAGGCTAGGTGGAAGCTCAGGTGATGAAAAGAATCGTCAAAAAGCGTGTCTTTAATTCTCGTGGTGCATGGTACTCTTGAACCTGTACGGAAAGCATGATCATGAAGCTTCCTCATCAGGAAGCAAATTAACTAGAAGATAGAGAAGCAGAAATGTTGAGAGGCTCGTGATCCCTTTGAATGACCTGTGAGCAACTTTGCCGAGTATTCTACCCACAACAACTTTGACAATCTAAAGTGGGTAGAGGAATAGCTCTCTTGAAATAAAAGTCTTCGGAACCAACCACGTCAAGCTCCACCACAAAGAGCCAAAACATATCGGGGATACATAAAGTTCTCAAAGTAGAGGAACAGGCCTAATGAAAAGAAGATTTTAGGCTGTGGTGATGAAAATATAGCTCCAGAAAGTTGTCATCTCTTACGGTAACGGAGCGATGAAGCATGGTGAGCATCGAGCGTGACACTTGGACCATGTCCAAGAATCCTGAAAGGTCCCGACAAAAGGGTAAGCAAATATGGAGGCCAAGGCCCCATAATGAAACTTTGAGTAATATAAGAGGTGTGACATCGATACATATACTCAAATCCTCAAAATCAACTCATCATGGATACCCAAAAGAAGGGATATCAATGATATGATGATATGACCTGGAGAATCCTCTGGGATCCCATCGCCGTCAGTTCACCCTACAAGAGAAGGTTGGGATCGTGGTCCTTTAATAGAAGAGTAGTTGTTCCGCATTGAACAGAGATCCACTGGAAACGTCGATAAAAAATTCTTGTGCAGAAGAAAATAATGAAGAAGATTCCATGGAGGTGGAAGTTGTCATATGGTCGAGAAGATGAACTCCCACATCAATGAATGCAAATCAGAATGAACATTTGAACATGAAGAAGAGTCTTCAGAAATAAAGATGGATCTTCAATCTTTGCTAAAGATGAAGAAGAAAGACAAAATGAGAAGAGATCATGGGTGTCAGCTATATGGTTGAACCAGAAATGATCGACTGGTAACATTTTATAATCGGCGTCGTCGTCATTGCAACAATTATCTGCAAATACATAAGGAGAAGGCGGTCAAGTTCTCTCCCCAAAATGAGCAAAAAGAAACACAACAAGAAATAGAAGAAGAGGAAGAACTTTGATTGGCGTTCATAGCTAGAGAGAAAAAGAGAAATCACGTCAAATGGAGGTCAAAGATAAGGAGATTGCGACTTGGTACCAAAATGAATGATATGATGGTACAAATGAACATCATGATGGAGATGTTCTGAAGAATATCATATCAAGCAACATAGCTAACCAGCGAGTAACAACTTCTATACTACCACTTGTACCTCAAGCTCTACATACATATGCATGAAGCGAGGTTAATAAAACACCTCTCCCGATAATTCAAAATGCTTAGAAGATAACATTGCTCGGTTAGAAATAATAATCAATGAAAAGATAAAGCGGTCATAGCCTCGAGTAGTGAAAAGGCGGTGAGTAAAATTGCATACATGAATATGACCAAGTGTCATTACCCGAAAGGTTACTCGGTGCAAAATTTAATACTTTCGGGGGCTTGGTAATCCAAAGCAACATCTAGCCAATTTAAGGCTACTTGTGGTAACAGGGAGGTGATGCACTACTTTTCATCAATTTGTTAGTAGCTTGACCTCGACTTTGAATGGTATGCGATGTCAAATGATTGATTAAAATATTTCTGAATTGGAGACTATATTTGTGAAGAGGTTCATGTCGAGAAAATCACAATCTTTGACCTTACCTTGTTGAAACGGAGGAAAGATGAGTCAGTGATAAATTCATAAGTCATTGGCACAAAAGTATGAAGTGAGCAACAATTGGAAGAAGAACATGCGATCCAATTGCTAATGGGCAATATGGATGATAAAATGGCACCATTTCTATGCATGGCATCGATTGCAACATTCAGACTTGCTCGATAGGTGGCTAAATTGAAAAGTTGAATCGCTAAGTCAAGTCTATCAGATAAAGCAAGAGAAACAAACCTTGGACTCAAGAAGAAATGAAATTCATGTGCTTCTTATAGCTCAAATGGAAAAAAGCGGGTGATATATAATGATAAAGGAAAAGCGATGTACAATGATGATAAGGGTAAAAGCCTTTTATTCTAATCCATGACCAAAATTGGTATTAGGAGGTAATGACAAACCTCAGACTTTTTCAAGTGGTGGGGAGCATCCAAAACAAGCAACAAGAGATGATGAGCGAATTCGACCATCTCTTAAGAAAAAGATGAATAAAGAATATTCTTTTAGAAGGGACAGTGTGGCTAAATTATTTTGGCAAGCAGTCAAAGCGTTTACAATTACAGAAATTAAAGGCGAAGAAGGATCAAGTCTAATCCAAATTACTATCCCTATCATCGGATGATCGGTCATCTATGAAGATTGTTATGTCTTCAAAGATTGGCTAGAAAGAAGTATCGGGGTGAATTTACACTATCGATAGTGTTCTAGTCACCCCAAAAGAGAGTCATAAGGATGATTATGTCCTCTTCCATCATCCAACAAAGAAATAGAAGGAGAAATGGTTCGGTGAAGAATGGCAACAGTAGTCTCCAAGAGCATGAAGATGAAAATAGCTAAAAGTCCCTAGTGTTAAGTGGAAATCACCTTGAACCTATATTGGACTTAAGAGAGAGATGCTAAACCAAGTATTTGGGCTTCTCAGCGGCATTCTGATAAGGCTACTTCATCACAGCATGAGAAGCAGTCTACTAAACACAGACCTCATAAATCAAAGAAGCTGGCTAAGAAAAGAAGATCAAGAGAACTACAACTCAAAAGATCATTAACAATCTAGAGTATCACCGGCCCAAGAGACCATTTTAGGCTTGCACTTCATGCTAAACCGCATTGAATCGGATGAAGAAGATAATGGTGAATCTTGTCGTAGAGACATGTCGAATCATCGTGATGATATTCTTCAACATCAGTTACTCAGAAATGACAAGGTAGTCAAAAACTCAACCCATCAAAATTTTTATCAGGAAAGCAAGAAGAGCCTGAGGAGCTAATGTATGAATTTTGTTTAATGACTCAACAAGACAATAACAGTTGGATGAAGATCTATATTTTTCATGGAGAAGAGTCGACTCATCGATATCATCATGAAATGTATGACGTTGAAAATGAGTCTAACCTTTTGGCCAATCTTCAGAATAAGAAGGAATTTGAAGAAACTACCTCTTGAAGAATCGAGAGATAAGTTATTCAAGTTTCGGTTGAGAAGTGGTAAAGTCTTACCACCTTCATCAAAGAAGGAAAATGCAAATAAGACAAAGGCAAACAAATTGAAGTCAATTATTCTCAAAATCTAGAAAAGCCTAAATCGCGAGAAGATAGATTATAATATTCTATCACATCTAGAAAGATCTGCACAATTGAGTGTGTAATGAGGCTCTCTTGATGTCAAAAGACCTCAGAAACTTTGATACAAGCTCTCGAGAGAGTTATGAAGCTTACTTTGTTGAAATGCATGACTAAGCATTGCAAACTCAAGATCTCCCGGTCATATTTTAAGAAGATCTTATGTTGGGAGCGGAATCATAATCATCCTCTTTATGTCGAGTGATGGCATCTCGATCGATATTGATTGATCCAGTTCTTATCAATCTTATGAGTCTAAAGGTATTAAGAGGATTATCACTGATATCCAACATCTTGGGAGAGATAAGTTGATGGTTCAATTCAATGAAAAGGGAAAACTTTGGGTTCTTTTATTCTCCTCAAGTTCAAGATTATATACAAGCCAAGTTTCATGTAATCGATGCGATACATCATTTAGAGCTCTCTTGGGTAGGTGGTAGCATGAGTATGGCATGGTCCCATCAACTATCAATGTATGAAGTATCTAAAGATGGAGAAGAATTAAATTCGTAACCTACAATCATTCTCCGTCAATGAAGCAAAAGAGCCTAAGACAATAAAGCCTCTTGAAGCGGTAGCATCCACTTTAGGAACTAAAGAGCAATTTCATAAAATGAAAGAGCAAGGAGGAAGAAAGAAGAAATGCGACTCTCCTAAAACACTTGATTACACCAGTTAGAAAATTAGTTCCTCATTTGGGAAGTGACGAAGAAGAAGAAGATATTGCAAAGGAACTTATAAGCTCTCAGAAAAGAGTATGAAATAAGTGATTGATTGGTATGATTTTGAATCTACTTATGAAAATAGAGTTCAGATGGCTGCATCAAGGAGGATAGCTCACTTGATAGAGTCAGATGACTCACTCAAAATTATACCCATCCCTCAGCAGTGCTTCAAAGAAATCACTCCACTGGAGGTTCATAATATTGAAGAATTGATAACATTCTATGTGCCACCGTTGAGTGAGAGTGGCGAGCGAACTCTATTTTACAAATCAAGAGTCTCGACCTCAAGATTTTTTGAGCACCTTTCAACATGAAAATTATGATGAGATAGTACCTATATACTATCCGAAATTGAAGAATGATGCATAAGCTTGGATTCATATTGAACTACTAAACATAGGACTCAAATCTTTAACAAGATGTGGAGCCAAAGAAGTCCTCAAGCATCGTGAAGAAGTGATAAGTTTATCACTAAAGGTCTAGGGTTCATCCACAAATCTCGTCAAGATAGAGGCTATTATAATATAATAGAAGCGAGATAAACTCTTAGTCTGAAGAAGATGATTCCCACGAAATTCTTCTTAAAAATGATGAAGAAGTGGAAGCAAGCACGCAACTAAAGAACTTGAAGATGGTGGACAAATAGCTACTATGGATGAACTTAAAGAAGTTAACCTAGGAGTTGAGGATGATCCCCATCCAACTTTTAGTGCCTTCATATGAGAAAATTAAAGAGCTAAAAATATTATTTTGTGAATTCAGGGATTACTTTGCCTGGACATATTCTGAAATGCCAGGCTTATCCCTGATGTAGTAGTTCATAAACTAGCTATTAAACCAAATGCAATGCCTGTTAAGCAAGCTCCTAGGTGAATGAGATTGGAGATTGAAGAGCAGGTAATTGCAGAAACTAAAGCTAATTAAGCAGGCTTCATCCGAGGAGAAGTATGTATTGGATAACAACATTGTCCCAGAAGAAGAACGGTCAAATCATCTGCATTGACTTAGGGACCTAAATAAGGCATGCTCAAAAGATGACTTTTTTGCTTCCAATATCGAACTATTAGTGGACAACACCCCTATGACATGTTCTCATTCATGGATGGATCGTCGATAACCAAATCAAAATGGCACAAGATGAAAAAATATACATCGTTGAACACTATTGCATTTATTGCTACACGTCATGCCCTTTGGCTTTATCGAGCTACATACCAAATTTTGATGAGTTGATTCATCAAAGGTGGAATGTTATGTCGATGATTTGGTGGTGAAAAGCTTTGTGAAAACACTTTGAAGACTTGAGAATTGTATTGGAGAATGAGAAAATATGATCTCAAGATGAATCCTCTAAAATGTGCATTGGGTATCCTCAGAAAAATTGGGGTACATTGCGTCATAGAATTGAAATTGATCTGCTAAAATCAAGGCAATCATGGAGATGCCTCCACCAGAAGTTTGTGTCACTCATTCTTTACAAGGACAACATTCATCCAGATTTATATCAAATCTTTGTCAACATTTGCAAGGTTAATGAAGAAGGATGCTTTCAAATGGGAGAGTGCGAAGCCTTCAATAGCATTAAAAGCTACTTGTTTAAATCCCTTGCCTTTACTCACAGGAAGCCCTCATTCTATACATGCATTAGAAGAGTCCTTGAGCATTATTGGCACAACAACATGTGAAGGCAAGAGAATGCTCTTTATTATATCGATTGAAGATTAATGGAATAGAAATGAGATACTCTCAGAAGCATTATTTAGCATTGATCTTTTGGTCAAAGCTTCATCATTATATCTCACAAGATTACCCTCATCTCAAGGATCGATCCAGTACTTGATGACAAGAAGCGTGGTAAACTTGGCAAGATGGGCGATATTGCTTTTTGCAATTTGATATCACATATGTTAGAAAGCAGTAAAGGGACAAATCTTAGCAGATTTTCTTGCTGCACATCCCATCCTGGCAGACTATTCTCTATATGATGATTTACCTGATGAGCAAATTAAGCTCATTCATGAAAGAGAAAAATCATAAATTTGGGAAATATACTTTGATGGAGCCTCATCGATAAAACAAGTGAGCAGGAATTGCATCATCTTCATAACACCAGAAGGAGGGATAATGAGATGATCATATGGATTGACCGAGCCAAGAACTAATAATGAAGCTGAATATGAAGCATTAGTGGCAGGTCTGGAAGAAGCTATTTTCATAGGCATTCAAAACTTGCATATTTTTGGCGATTCTCAGCTTATTATAAATCAAGTACTTGGCATCTATAGAATCAACAAGCTTGAGTTAGCTTTCTATCATAGCGAGTTCTCGAGCTTATGAAGCAGATACCAAATATCACACTAACTAGTCTCTCGATCAGAATAGAATAAAAGTGCTTAGCAAAATTAGCTAAGAAATGACAAGTATGAATGGTGATTATGTCATGATCGACATATTTACTCGATGAGTTCTAGAGATAAAGTATCAATCCCCGGTAGAGGGGTTACCAAATTGACCCAGGATGTGACTCAGGTTGCTCATACTCTCAAAATCAAGAAGTTATACCAAGAAGAATAAGAATGACATTGCTCGAAAAGCGTGTGAAGCCTTTGTTGTAGAAGAGTCACATGATTGGAGCAACCCTTCATCACTACTTTAAAGAAGGCAAATTACCAAATAATAAATCGAATCAAATCAAAAAGAGAATGTCTATGCTTTTCAACACTTTATATCGTAGATCCTTTGAACAAATATGGCTACAATGCTAGGGTAGATGAAGCTAGCAAAGTGATGGTTGAAGTTCATGAAGGACTTTGTGGTGCACATCAGTCCCAAGATGGCGGTAAAGATCAAAAGGATGGGTTATTATTGGCCATATGATGTATTCACTAAGTGTCATGAGAATGTCAAGTACATGGGAATCTCATCCATCAACCTCCAAATCCATTACACTAATAGCATCACGCCATTGAATGTTGGGGTATAGATGTAATTGGACCAATTGATCCCATCGTCATTTGGACATCGCTTCATCACCTGGCGATTATTATTTCTCTAAGTGGTGAGCTACTCCATTTAAAGAAGCTACGAGTGATCAACTTCTTCACATAATGTAGTCTATAGATTTGGAGTGTCACATGAATAATTTTGATAATGGCACAACTTTCAAAAGTGCAAAGATTTATAGATTCATCGATTGACATAAAATTGATTGGCGATACTCTTCAATATATATAAGAGCAAATGGTTTGTGAGGCTTCAACAAGACATTAGTCAAAGCGCTCAAGAAGATTCTCACTAAAAATAAAGAGAATGACATACCAAGCTAGTAGAGGCTCTATGGGTGTATCAGACTACTACAAGATGCCATTAAAGCCACTCCTATTCATTGGTATTTGGAAGAGCGGTTCTTCCACTGAAGTTGAGTTGCCTTCACTTGTAGCCATCCAATACAATCTAGCGAAGATCAAAATGCTCTCGAGAATGGAGGAACTTCGGCACTTGATGAAGTTAGATTGCAAGCTCATCAAAATATGGAAGTCTATCGAGCAAAGATGTCGGGGCTTTTGACCATACGTGCGACCTCGAACATTCAAAAAAAAAGATGGTTGGTCGAGAATTATTCTAATCAAAATTTGGTGGCAAATTTGAGCCTAATTGGGAAGCCCTTTTGTCATTGAAAAGTGTATCAAGGAGGGCATACCAACTCATCAACTAAAGGGTGAAAGACCAATCATTAATGGTCGATACTTGAAAAAGTATTATACTTGACACATTCTCGAGGTACAATAGAAATCCGCAAGGCAGGGGCATTTTTTTTTGTATATCTATTTAGGTTGACATCGTGCTTCATGAGATCCCTAAATAAACATACTCGGATGAAAGAACTTTTGTGAAAATTTCCCTTGTTACATAGGCATTTTAGATTTTATATATAGATGAAATCAATGTTGTATGTTAAAATCTCTTTAGAGTACATCAATTCAAATATGATGTATTTGTATATTTTCATCTTGAAAATTCTCAAATGTACTTTAGAATTCCCAAGATAGGGGCATTTTTTTAGTTTATATTAAGTTTATTTGAGTTGACATCATGCCATAAGAGAGATCCTCAAATATATTATTAGTTGACATCGAGCTATGTGAAATCCACGAATATATCATAATTATCATTGTTAAGTTCTAGTCTTGCAAATAAAGAATCTATTTCGCATGAAAAAAATAACCCTAAATGTCAAGAAATTTATCTCCCGATTTGCCAAATTCTAGAGATCAAGTCGAAGAACTCCGATTTGAAGCTTCAATCAAAGTTGGAGAAACATCCTCTACATCGAAGTCTAGGACACGGATGGGTTCTAAAGGTCGACTCAACAAGCCCACAAATGGTGAGTTGTTGCTCTCCTCACTCACAAGCGCAAGAAAAGGCAGTGAAAGAGCCCCATTGTCGATGACAAAACCAAACCACTATAGCTTAAGTCGAAGACTTCGAGTAGGTTCTAAAGGTCAACTCAACAAGCCCAAATATGGAGTTCTGCGCTCTCCTCACTCAACAAGCGTAAGAAAAGGTTGAGTGAAAGAGCCGTCAATGATGAAATCTCAAACCGTGATCCAACTTAGTGATTACAAGCAACCGTGATCCAAGAGATCTCTACTTGATCGAGATCAAGGCACCAAGAAACGCTCAAGGGGCTACCTCAAATCAATCTTCATATTACCGCAAGGTGATATTTCAATCTATTTTCAAATGATCCAAGCTCAAAGCATCAATCAAAGCTATCTCCTCATCAAGTCCATCAAAGCAGAAAGCACAGGATCGAGGAAGCAATTCCATAGTTCATACAAAGTCGATGGCAACTAAAGGAATTTTGTGGTTATTCGCCATTAAAGCTCACGCTTAGACTAATAACTCAACATTGACCCATATAAGCCAAGGTCGGGTCATCTCAGATGTATCCTTCAACAAATCCATCAAAGCATGAAACACAAGGTTCATGGAGTGCATACACTTCCTGACAGGTCAATGTTGATAAATCAGGTCAATCCTTCATCAAGTCCGCTTCAAAGCTGATAAAGGAATTTCAACCGATCAAGCACGGATAAATCGATTCCCTATGGAGTCCTATCATCAAAACAAGACAATTCCTCCATCAAACCCAACCAAATATGAAGCTAGGTGAGGAGACTCAAATCAGAAATGACATAAAGAAAGAGATCTTCAAGAAAGCCATCAAGCAAAAGATAGATGGTGTAAGAACTCTTATCAATCCAACAAGTCGATTCGATAAATCTAATCCTCCATTTAGCATGTCCTAATAAGATACTAATGACAATCAAAGCTCGTAAGCTATTGCAATCGAAGCTAAAATGATCCAAGTTCTATGGCCAGCCTAAAAGGTCAACCAATTTTCAACAAACGTGACTCGCTCCATGCATGAATCACATTTGTTGGGGCATTTGTTGACCTCCACATATGTGTCATAAATCAAGACAAGCCCACAAGTTAAATTGATGGACTTCGTTTACAAGGTAAATCGGTTCAAAATATATCGATGTCACCAAAATGGTCAAAACGACCATCGACAAACTAACTTTCTATCACATTAATGTCAAAATTGATCAAATATAGATATTGCAAAATCTAATGATCAATCAATTAAGCGCTCGAGCTATTAATGTATCGACATACATATCAAAATTGGGAAGCTACGATGAGGACCAAATAACCTCCGTTCATGAAATTGATTGAGTCGTTAGCTTTGAAACATCAAAATATATCAAATGAGACTATTCACATTCAATTCAGACTAGTATGTGCAAATATCGAGTGATTTGAAGTGACAATACGTAAATCGAGGCTAACATGCACTAGACGTCATCGAAATTAACTCAAATGACCTCCGATCGATGAACGGAATTAACCAACACGTTTAGAACATCGAAATTGGTCAGGATATAAGTATTGCATGACTTGATGAGCAACCAACCAAGCGCTCGAGTCGTCAACGCGCTTGCACGCATATCGAGGTCAAGAGGCACTGACTAGAATCAAATGACCTCCATTCGCGAAATTGATCACGCCATTGGCTTCGAAATACCAAAATATATCAAATAAGACTATTCACACTCAATTCGACGAAGTCACAAAAAATCAAGCAAATAAAGCGACGCCGCATTTCGAAATAAATTAACTCAATTTGGCACTCAAACTAAATGGTCTCCCATCACTAAATGATCAAGGCCATTGTGTTCGTAATGGAATTACCCTAAATCGATATATATTGACTATGTGTATTTATCGCAAAAAATACATTAAAAAATCGATACGTAAAATTAATCGATCAAGACCTAATCTCAAGGCATTTTCGAAATGCCGATCTAATCACTTTCAGAATTTAAAATAAAATCCTCGATGAGATAACATAGCAACATCATAGTCGATCCAACTCGAATCACTCTGATCGCTATCGATAGAAATGGATCGATCCGCCAAATGGTCACCAAAATATATATTTATAGTCGAAATCCCAAGACGAATCCAACGAATCCAAGATCACCCAATCGACATCATTAAGGTACCCGGATCATTAAAATACACCGCTCGATCGGGGATCGTGACTCCGTCACGGATGGAGTTTTTCAAATTTACATTCGCCACTCAAAAACTATAAATGATCATTTCACCTAACCGAATCATTTGAAGACAGAGCTCGAGAACCTCCAGACTCGATGATCTAAGACCACCGCCACCACCAAGAATCAAGATCGAGTCAGCCTGGAGATCGCCGAGGACTAAAAGCAGCCGCCTTTCTCCTCAAGATCAAGACTCCCAAGATCCGTTCGCTTTTGGGAAACTTCTCCTGAGTGGAGTTATACATTGACTTTTCTACACTCAATATGTTTCATCAGAACACCTTCTTCTAACTAACGAAGCCCTGATCTTTAACACATGTAAAGTTACCAGGTGGTTCTTAACGTTTTCACGATAACCTCTGTTCATATCTATTGCTGGATAATTTTAATTACAGAATCTAAGATCTACTAATAAAATTCTCTAGCACGCAACAAAAATATTTAATAATTATAAAATTTATTTAAAAATTTCTAAATTACCCCCAGCTTAACAATTCTCTCATATTTTTAGTTTTCTACAAAAAAAAAAATAAAACCTAAAAAGAAAATCACTCCCCTCACTCCCTCCTCATTCTCTATCACTCACTCTCACGTTCAAGAAAAAATCCATCGTGAAAAAGGTAATTTTCCTTCCTCCCAGCTGAAATGTTCTCTCGATTTCTCCTGTTCCGGCCAATCCTGCCGGCCCAGCTCCTGTCGTCCCGAGTTGCACCACGGACCCGTGAACTGCTCGAACTGCCCACCCTGCGGAGTCCGCTGCGACTGCAACTGGCCTGTCGCCAGATCGCCGGCCCACTTCGCGACCCTGTCCGCACATCTCACCGCCGATCCGCTCCGCGACGCCGCGACCCGACCCGCTGCACCGAACCCGCCAGCGCAATCCCACGCGCCTCCTGCGCACACCGCGCAAACCCGGCCTGCAGGCCCACTCCGCCGTTCCCTCAGCCCGCGTTCCGTGAATCCTCCGCAACCGCCCGCTCCAGCCCGCCGGACCCGTTCCGGCCCGTCCCGACCCGCGCAAACCCAAAACCGACCCTTCTATCAGCCGCCGACCCGCTCTCCTGTTCCAACCCGCCAGCCCGCGCACTGCACCAGCCCAGCCCACCAGCCAGCGCGCTGCATCAAGCCCAGCCCGCCAACCCACTGCAAGCCCACTTCATACAGCCCACTAGCCCGCTTTCCTACAACTCAGCCCGTTGTTCCGGCCCGTTTTGCACAATCCAGCCCGCAAATCTGGCCCGTTCTGCACAATCCTTCCCGCAAGCTCATAACCCATCCAAATTTTGTTATTTCCACTGCATCGGAAATTAGGAAAGAACATCATCAAGAGTTTAATTCTTGATTTTCGATTGCACTCACTTTAGCAGCTTTTTCATCAAGAATCGAAATTAAAGAACATCATCAGTGAATTCTTCCTTCGATTTTGGATCGCATCGCTTTAGATGCTTTCCGCTTTTAATTGAGAAAATATCGCCAGATTCTTCCTTCATTTTCAAGATCGATCATTTGCTTTAGAAAGCTTTTGCGTCAAGAAATTAGTAAGAACATCGAGTAATTCTTCTCAATTTTCGACCCCTCGCTTTTTATCCATTTCATTATCGGCCGAAATCGAGGAAGAACATCATCGTGAAATTTTCCTTCGATTTTGCATCGCACTCGCTTTAGCCGGTTTCATCGCACCTAACGGGAAGAATATCGAGCGAATTCTTCTGGCGTTGCATCTCTCTCGCTTTAGTGAGCGCAAATAAAAGAACATCAACCAGTAAATTATTATTCTTTGATTTTTCAGATTCTTTACCTTTACATTCTCAATTACCTACCTAACGCCTTTGTCTAAATTGCAACACGCCAAAAAAATTGCGGCCAACATGTGGGATTTGAATGTGAATATATATAATATAAATATATATATATATATATATATATATATATATATATATATATCTTTTCAGGTTAAGACCTCTCATCTCAAGTGACGACGAAAAAAAAAGTTTAGACACAAGCTTACGCTCAACAAGGAAATTTGAAACTACCACTTGTTAGATCGCCTCATGATCTAAATGCTGAAATTTTATCTAATTTAGATGAAAAAAGTGAAATATATATATTGCATCAGTCTCTTTCGTGTTTAAAGAATCATTGCTAAGGGATCACGAGATAAATCTGGTGAACAAAGATTACCACTCGCTAAGCTCAACGAGCATCCAGTAAGCCAAAATACTCCAGACTCTACATGGATACAAGGAGATCTAAATTAAGGCCAAATCTTTGACTTAGAAAAAATGGGAGATGAAAGCTCACTTAAGACAGTAGGAAACCCAAATTAATTTTAAACTAAAAGCGTCAAACAAAAAATGGGAAGCCTTTAAAGAAAATTTTGAAAAGAATAGAACATTCATTTAAAATACACATAAAATTTGGGTAGACTAAAATTAAACTCACAAACTCTAATAGCGATTCTCATGGCTTAAATTGAAGCAAGTGAGTTCTCTTCTTCTTTGTAAATTACTCAAAATTAAACAAGCTTTAATTGAAATTTGGGAGAAATTAATACTAAACTCATAACAAACTTGTAATAAACTCAAAATCCAAGGATGAATCCAAATTGGGTTTAATAACTCTTATACAAAGGTGACATTACGCTATAATAAGCAAGAGTATAAACAATAAACATCAAATCCATAACTTATCAAAACTAATGTAAATTGAGCATAATCAAGTTGAGAGAATTATAAAAACTCAATAAGTAAACTAAATGTCAATAGTGTGTTAAATTACAATCTAAATCAAAATGTCTTCTTCTTGATCCAAACCATTTGCAAAGCAAAGAAGATACTAAATCAAAATCTACAAAAATCATAGGCCCTCCTTTAGTCAAAAATTAACGAATTTCTTCCTAATTATGATTTTCAAGATCAATAATTTCATTAATTAGATGAAATTAGCTAAGCTATAAATTCCTACATGTGCTCGGACATAAAGATTTCAAATGCAAATTTTAATGCGAAAAGATCGCTTGTGCTAAAGTTGAAAGTAAATAAAAAATCTAAAATCAATCTCATAATTAAAACATAAAATTACCTAAAATTACTATACACCCGCATGGCCCCCAATACTAGGTTGAATGCTTAAATTCTGAGAGATGTTCAGGTTACTTCCCGCTTTAGTCTTAGATGATCCGGGTTAACAAAACCTAAAACCTATAAAGAGTTTCAAATCAAGAAAATATCTAGAAATTGATTATGTCAGGTGACGATCTAATCCTCTGTTAGCAGCTAAACAGAGTTGACAGGATCTAAAGCTCTTAAACATATTCAAATTTATCCATTTTTTAAAATAAATTAAGTAGCAATCTGAAACTACTTAAACAAAACTTTATCATTAAAAATTTAAATCCAACTCAATCTATCGACATTCCACAACTGTTTGTTGGAGATGACAAACTAAGAAAACTCTAGCTCACAAAGGAGCCAATATCAAATTAAGTGTTCTGCTATATTCACTCTCAATTAATCTCACGCCGAAGTGGCTCGTCCTCCGAATGCGTTTTGGCCAAGAAGCTCCATGATGAAGCAATTATGACCAGTCCTCCGACGGGTGGTTTGACTAGCCGCTCCATTATATTACGATCACAACCGTATCTGTATGTTCCCAATGGCTCGCCTTTGAGTTATGAATCATAGTATACTGATACAAATCCCTCACAACTTAGACTTAAGCTTGTCTCAGAAACACCACATGTCTACAAAGATCTCTTGACGACGTAACCCATGTATCTAATGAGGATCCTTACGTCAAACTACCTCCTCGACTAAGTAGACAGGACCGACTACCCGATGACTAAAATGGGATTTAGATCGGGCACGTCATCATTCCCCCAACCATCCGGTTTAAGTTAAAATGAAGAATTTCATATCTTAAATTCTAAAACTCTACATGCTGCTACTATATGCTCTGCATTTTATGATCTAATGACTAGCCTTAATCGAAAGATCTCTCTCACTTACTGGGAGGGGTAATTAACTATGTGGGCTTGCTATGGAAACCTAGAACTGTGATCTAAAGTCCTCACCAAATGAGGATGAAATCTCTTGGTAGTGTCTTATCTACTATTTCATCTGCCTTCTGAAAATTACACCGACACTTTAAAACACTTTTTTCATCGAAGAGGTCAGTGGCAAATTTTTGGAGCCCACATGACTTTATAAGAGTAATGAGTTTATGACCTTTTCTTTCAAGCTTATTGCATATAAACAATCTCCTTCATTTAATCCTCCCACTTGAGAAATGCACAACTCATGTTGTGTCTCATTCGGGATATGATCAATCCCAAGGGGACTTGATCGGACCTCTTCCATACAAGTAAGAAGTCAAGTAACACTTTGACTAATGCCTAGAATAGGTCAAAAAGTCATTGGTGGACATTCCACGGCCACTTCCATACGGGTAAGACGTCAAATAATATTTTGACTAATACCCAGGATAGGCCAAAAAGTACTTAGTGGACTTTCCATGACCTCTCTCGCAGCACCATCGAATAATATTCTGACAAATCACCTCAGATAGGTCAAAGCAAAATAAGAGCAAATCACCAAAAAAATTTTAATGTTATTGATAGATCTAACATGATGATAAAAGAAAGAATCAAAATTACGATACAAAAATAATAATAATAAATAACAATACATATATAAAGGAAAAGAAATGCATCCTCAAGTGATATTACGATATCAACGCCCTCCTCGCCACCGGAAGATGCTCCTTAAACTCACTCTCAACCCCTTCATCTCCGAATCTAGAAGGGTCTTCAAATACTACAGAAACAGATTCTCAATACTAGCTCCAGCTTACGATGTAAAATGGATTCAGAATCCTCGAAGCCTTCCTAAAATATTGGAACTCAAGTCCTTCACTTCAACATCAAGAATATGATTACTAGCTTCTTGGACATGGTCCTCGATAGCATCGCATTAAGTTAGGGAGTTCTTAAAGTCATCCACTATCATCAAGGAGATTTCATTTGCTTCCAGTTCTGACATTATAAGCTCCTTCTCAGAAAGATGATCTTGTAATATTTTCTTCTCCAGTTCAAGGGCTTTCTTCTCTGCTGCAAGTGCCTTGAGTCTTTTCTCTTTCTGGCAAGTCTCTGCCCTCACCTCAATCATCTCATCATGAGTACGCTTCACCTCCTGACGTTGGAGAGAAAGAGAAGTTGACATGTTCGCTAGCTCAATTCTACACCCGGTTAACTGATCCTCTAGAGCTGCCACTTATTTGGTCTTAGCACTCATCTTTCGCTCATACTCACCTTACAAATACTTAAAATACATCAGATGCTCAAGGGAATCATTTCGAGCCATCCGATGGAGTGATTTAGATTTTGTATGTATTTACAGTAAACATCATCTCTCTATAAATAACCTCATTCACTGGAGCCTGCTAAAGAGAGAGTTGAAAATCCTCCAAGCATAATTGTGTCACCACTCGAAGGTCGCCGACCACCACCGATCCTCGTTGTCGTCAACCACCATCGTCGGTCATCACCGCTAACCATCATCGCCGATCACGGTCGCCGATCATTGTAACCACTGCGCTTATCACTGGCGCGACATCGCTACCGCTGCTGCCGAATTACCATCGACATCATCATTGTCATAACCAGTTGCGGCTATCACTGCTGACCATCACCGCCACCGCCATCACTAAATTATCATCTCACCGCCGCTGTACCACCGGCCACCATCGCCACCACCATCGATCATCGTGCTATCATCATCTCGCTTATCACGCTGACATGCCGTCGAATCCGACCATCATTGGCATCTCGCCAATCATCATTGCCGACAAACTGTTGTTCACCATCATCAACTACTACCAACAACTGTTACAACCTAACCACTGTTGCATTGTTGTTATTACCTGATTATAGGATTCCCATTGTCAGCCTTTCTCATATACAATTATGTAATTCCATTATCGCAAAAACTTTGTACTCCGAAATAGATACATAGTGGAAGATTTTTACTAGGCTAGGCCCCGTGATTTTTCCCTCTATTTAGAGATTTTTCTACGTAAAAATTCTGGAGTTTTCTTGTTTATTCTTCAAACATCTGTGTGTGTGCTGGATTTCACAATGAAGCTAAGGCGTAAACTTTTATTCTACTACAACTAGTTTAGACGCAAGCATTTGCTCGATTGAGTTTGTTCACAAGATCGGTTCAAATTGGATTATCGAGCTTGTTAACGAAGCTCATTTTAATCAATCCTTAATCGAGCTTGTTCACGGCGACTTGTTGAGAAATATACATGAGATGTATCAATTCTTATTGAGCCTAAAAAAATAATAATTTGAACAATATTGTTCACAACAATCAAAATAATTAAGCTCCTTAGGGAGCTTGTTCAATAGCTTTAAATGATAATATTCATGAACATAAATGAACCGAATGACAAGTTGTTCAAGCTTGTTCATTTAGGGATTGAGTATTTCAAAAAGTGTTAAAGCTTGTTTGATTAGTCAATTAAACAAACATGAACGAGCTCTAATCGAGTCGAGCCATGAGTAGCTTGTCAAACTCTCGGCTCATTTGCAGCCCTAAATTACAATAAACCATGTCATTAATTATGTGTTTCAACTTTATATAGTATGGCCATAATGAGAGCAATATTTAAATTGTATTATTTAAGATACTATAATATTAATCTTCTTTTAATTTTATGTGTGTGTATCAGTGCATAAAACAGATGACTTATATATGATAAGAATTCCATAGCATTCATTCAACATAATCAATATATATATATATATATATATATACACACACACACACACACACACATATACATTAAGATAAATTATAGCTAGCAATAAAATTGATTAAACTAATGTCAAAATTAATTTATTTATTTGACTTGAAGAAAAAAATATTATTATTAATATAAGTTAGAAATAAAAGTACTCACTTCTTCCTTTGATGACTAGACTTTGACCATTAGTTCTTAGCTCCACTTTTTTTAATTAAGCACCTATAATCCTACATGCAATATATTTTTGTTAATTAATATTATTTAACTTTATTATTTATTAACATTTTTCTTTCATTCATGTACATAAATTACACAATTAATTTTTACCCATATAACCAATATTTATAAATACTAAACATATCTCTACTAAATTATTAACCTTTCATTTTATTTAAATTTTTTATTTTTTTGCTTCATTAATTTCTATTTAAATTATTAGCCTTTAGACAACTTTAATCTTACATAATGACCTAAACTATTTACTTTAGCTTTTTACTCTCTCTCTCTCTCTCTCTCTCTCTCTCTCTCTTTATATCTATATATATATATATATATATATATATATATATATATATATATATATATATATATATATATATATATATATATATATATATATATATATATATATATTATAAGATTTTATTATATTACAAAATTTTCTCTTTTTCTCTTTTTTAGATAAATTTTCTAAAATAACATTAATAATCTTAGGTCTTAAATATGTATTTCAAAAGCCATAAACTTTAATTATTTTTCCAATAACAACAAATACAATTTCATATAAAAGCTAACCTCGGTTGATGCCCTCCTCTATTGTTTTGACCAATCAATTAAAATTTCATATACATCAATTTAACAGAAGAGTGAAACCCCATCCCATCTCTATCGGTGACTTGGTCCTACGAAGTCATGAAGCTACGGGCAAAGGTCCCCAACATAATAAGCTCTCACCTCTTTGGGATGGCCCTTATGTGGTTACAACTATGGTCAAGCCATGAACATTTAAGCTCAAGGATCTAAAGGAAAAATCCTTACTTCGAACTTGAAACACAAAAAATCTCTGAAAGTATTACCAGTAATTTCTACTGCATAATTATTGCAACTTTTATTTTATCTCGTTTGTCATTTCCTCTTCAAACTCATATATTTATTAAAAATTATCTTGATAATCGACCTTATCAGAGTAATGAGTTTATGGCCTTTTCTTTCAAGCTTGTTGCATATAAACAATCTCCTTCATTTAATCCTCCCACTTGAGAAATGCACAACTCACTTTGTGTCTCATTCAGGGCATGATCAATCCCAAGGGGACTTAATCGGACATCTTTCATACAAGTAAGAAGTCAAGTAACACTTTGACTAATACCTAGGATAGGTCAAAAAGTCCTTGGTGGACATTCTACGATATTGTAAGACAAATAATATTTTGACTAATACTTAGGATAGGTCAAAAAGTCCTTAGTGACTTCCAATGACCTCTTACGTACAGATTAGCATCGTAGAATAATATTCTGACAAATCACCTTGGATATGTCAAAACAAAATAAGAGCAAATCACCCAAAAATTTTTAATGTCATTGATAGCTCTAATATGATGATATAAGAAAGAATCAAAATTCTGGATACAAATAATAATAATAATAATAATAATAATAATAATAATAATAATAAATAATAATAATAATACATAGATAAAAGAAAATAAAATGCATCATCAAGTGATACTACTATGATATCAACATCCTCCTGCCTTTGGAAGATGCTCCTTAAACTCACTCTCAACCCCTTCATCTCACGAATCTAGCGAAGGGTCTTGATACTCAGGCGGGAGGCAGATTCTCAATAGCTCATTTTGCATGTACTAAATGGAATCCTTTTAGGAATCCTCGGATGGCCTTCCTCCAAACATTGGAACTCCAGTCTTTCACTTCGGTCAAGAATATGAGCTTCTTAGACATGGTCATCGATAGCATCACGATAAGTTAGAGAGTTCTTAAAGTCTTTCACTATCTTCAAGGAGATTTCATTTGCTTCCACTTCTGACATTATAAGCTCCTTCTGGAAAGATGATCTGATCCTATAATACTTTCTTCTCGGCAAGTGCCTTGAGTCTTTTCTCTTTACGGAAAATCTCGCCCTCACCAATCAGCTCATCCGCTTCTCACCTCTTAACGCGTTGGAGAGAAGAGAAGTTGACATGTTGCTAGCGCAGTTCTACACCCGGTTAATTGATCCTCCAGAGCTGCCACTTCTTTGGTCTTAGCACTCATCTTTCGCTCATACTCGCCTTGCAAATATTTAAACTACATTAGATGATCAAGGGAATCATTTTGAGTCATCCGATAGAGTGGTTTGAATTTTGCATGTATTTACAGAAACATCATCTCTTTAATCTATAAATAACCCATCATTCTTCACTTAATGGGAGCCCAAGCTAAAGAGAAGGGAGTTGAAAATCCTTCAAGCAAAATCGTGCCACCACTCGAAGGTTGCCGACCACCGTCGATCTTCGTCGTCGTCAACCACCGTCACCAGTCATCGCCGACCATATCGTAGATCACGATCGCGGTCGATCACGGTGCATGTCGCATGCCACGCGCTTCACCGTCGACCAAACCATCGATGTCATCGTCACCGACCCGCGTCATCGTCCATCCACCGTCATCGCGGTCACCTATACCCGCTTGGTCATATTGCCACCGCCATACCATCGACCACCACCATCGATCGTGTGCGTCATCGACCATGTCGGTCATCACCAGACCACGTCGTCGGATCATGCCGACCACCGTCGGATCGCATTGCGACCCGCCGTCGTCGGTCATTCTCCAGACCATCGCATCATCGCCGTAGATCATCTCGATCAGCGGCGTGTTCATCAATCATCAACTCTACCAACAAGCGTATAACCTAATCAGCACATTGCATTGTTGTTATCGTTTAGGATTCCCATTGTGAGCCCTTCTCATATACAATTATGTAATCCCGTTATCGGGAAAACTTTGTACTCTGAAATAGATACATAGTGGAAGATTTTTACTATGCTAGGCCCCGTGATTTTTTCTCCTATTTAGGGGTTTTTCTACATAAAAATTCTGGAGTTTTCTTATTTATTCTTCAAATATTTGTGTGTGTCTTTGGATTTCATGGAAGCTAAGGCACTTTTATTCTACATGGCTAATTTTCTTGGATGCAACAGAGCTCAAGCTCGATTCGAGTTTGTTCATAAGATCGATTCAAATTGGATTATCGAGCTTGTTAACGAGAAGCTCGTTTTTAATCAATCCTGTCGAGCTTGTTCGGCGACTTGTTGAAAAATACATAAGATGTATCAATTAAAGCTTATTATGAGTAAAATAATAATTTAATATTGTTCTAAACAAGCCTTAATCGAAACCATAATTAAGCTCCTTAGGAGCTTGTTCACTAACTTTAAATGATTATTCATGGAACATAAATGAACCGAACGACAAGCTGTTCAAGCTTGTTCATTTAGGGATCGAGTATTTGAAAAAGTGTTAAAGCTCATTTGATTAGTCAATTAAACGAACATGAACGAGCTCTAATAGAGCGAGCCATGAGTAACTTGTCGAACGCTCGGTTCATTTGCAGCCCTAAATTACAATAAACCATGTCATTACTTATGTGTTTCAACTTTATATAGTATGGCCATAATGAGAGAAATATTTAAATTGTATTATTTAAGATACTATAATATTAATCTTATTTTAATTTTATGCATGTGTATCTTAGGATCTTTAAATAATATCATAAGGAGTAGAACTCCATTAATCAACACACACATACAATCAATTTTATATAATTGATTTCTTTTGCATTTCCCAAATTATTTAATATCTTTTTTTATAATAAATAGTGCATAAAACAGATGACTTATATATGATAAGAATTCCATAGCATTCATTCAACATAATCAATATATATATATACACACACACACACACATTAAGATAAATTATAGCTTGCAATAAAATTGATTAAACTAATATCAAAATTAATTAATTTATTTGACTTGAAGAAAAAATATTATTATTAATATAAGTTAGAAAAAAAAAAGTACCCTCTTCTTCCTTTGATGACTAGACTTTTGACCATTAGTTCTTAGCTCCACCTTTTTTAATTAAGCACATATAATCCTACATGCAATATATCTTTGTTAATTAATATTATTTAACTTTATTATTTATTAACATTTTTCTTTCATTCATGTACATAAATTACACAATTAATTTTGACCCATATAACCAATATTTATAAATACTAAACACATTACAACTAAATTATTAACCTTTCATTTTATTTAAATTTTTTATTTTTTTGCTTCATTAATTTCTATTTAAATTATTAGCCTTTAGACAACTTTAATCTTACATAATGACCTAAACTATTTACTTTTAGCTTTTTTACTCTCTCTCTCTCTCTCTCTCTATATGTATATAGATATATATATATATATATATATATATATATATATATATATATATATATATCTCTTTTTTATATATATATATATATATATATATATATATATATATATATATATATATAAAATATAAAATTTTATTATATTACAAAATTTTCTCCTAGATAAATTTTCTAAAATAACATTAATAATCTTAGGTCTTAAATATGTATTTCAAAAGCCATAAACTTTAATTATTTTTCCAATAACAACAATTAAATCTCATATAAAAGCTAATCTTGGTTGATGCCCTCCTCTATTGTTTTGACCAATCCCACTCGGCTCACTGAGCCCACTCGCCTACTCACATCTCATCTATGATACACCGACATCTTTAAAAATTAGGTGTGCGATTAGACACATGTGGACATGGACCATTCGGCACCTCGGACATGTGTCAGAACAAAGAAAAATATCGATTAAAATAATATTAAAAAATTAAAAGGACATGCATGTCCTAAATAATTGAATTAAAATTATATAAAAAATATTTTAAATATAGTTTGTTATATATTAAATTATTGTAGAGAATTTTGAAAATTTTGAGAATGAGAGTTGAGCTAAAAGAGAATTAATAAGATATATTTATTACAAATAATTAAAATTATAAAAATTATAATTACATTTATAAATTTAGAATTGATAATAAATTTTATTCATTAAGATTATTAAAGTATAATAAAATAAATTATTTAAGTAATATATATATATATATATATATATATATATATATATATATATATATATATATATATATATATATATATATATATAACCAAGGTTGTGAAAATTGAACCAGACATAGAATGCAGGAAGAGGAGATTCAAGTTTGATGATTCGAGATGGGATGATGTAATAAATATTAAAATGATTAAATATATATCTAATAGAATGCTACAATAATTTAAATATATGATAAATATAAATACATAAATAATATTACTAGTAATTATAATTTTAAAGGTTGATATAAAGCTCATTTAGTTATAATTATTGTGCATTATAAATTTTGATAAGTGTAATAAAAAATATGTAATAATGTAAAAGATGGAATAATATAAATATGTAATAGAAAATAAATACATAAATAATATTTTTAATAATTATTAATTTTAAGATTGATATAAAATTTTATAAGATATAATTACATTTATATTATAAATTTAATTATGTATATATTAAATATATTTAAAATCTAAAAATTATAATATAAAATTATAAATATAAATTTTATCATAAGAATCTAATTTATTAAAATTATAATTTATAATAAAATATAAAATTAAAAATTAAAAAATCATTTTATAATCCTTATAAAATATAACTAATATAAAAATATAATATATAAAATATTTAAACATATTTTTATAAATCATGATATATATATATTAAAATATTTAGAATTTAAATTTTTTGTTAATGTCAGTTTATGAATATAAATATAATTTACAATATAAAAATATAAGATATAAAAAAGTATTTTAAAAATTTTATAAAATGTAATATATAAAATATTTACAAAATATTTTATACATTTATATTCTTAAAATTTTTTTTTATAAATTATAATTTATAATAAAATATAAAGGTAATAATTAAAATATTATCTTTTTATTCATATATTTTAAAACCCATTTAATATTATTAAAGCCCACATTATATAATTCAAACTTTCAAATCCTAACCCAGCTTAATTATTTTTCTCATATTCAATTATTTTAGTTCAACATTTTAAAGAAAAGATGGTGTTGCACTCTTTATATTAAAAAATAGAGCTCTCAAGTACGAGCTTGTGATATAATTGAAATAATTTAGTGAATATAATATGTTTAATTTATTTTAAGCTCATTTATAATGATAAATTTTGATTTAAAATTTATATTATTTATTATAAAATTATTTAAATTAGATATTTTAAATATAATATTTAAATAATTTAATTAAACCGGCCGGTAACCAGTTCACCGATTGAACTGCCGGTATAGACTGATTTTGACGGATTCAACATAGAGGATGATTTTTGAAAAAATCAGATCGACCATATACCCAATTCATGATTAAACCGGTTGAACCGACCATTTTAAAATAATATATATAACTTAAATAAGAATTTTAAAATTTTAATTAAATAACTTATTTTTTATTATTTTAAATATTTTATCTATTTAATTTATATATATTATTATTTATTTATTATTATTATTATTATATCGTGTCCACTGTATCCTATATCTTATATTTTTAAAAATAGAAATCTCATATTCATATCGTACATATATTTTCGTATCTATGCATCATAACATCTCATTCTCCCCTCTCTTTGACTCACTATCTTTCTCTTCTCCTTCCCTCAGTCGCCCGCACTAGGTTTCTCTCGCATCGGTTCCGCCCCCTCTGGGTCTCTCCTCTCTTGTAATATCGAAGACAGCTAATGACAGTTTATTTGAATCTAACTTAGTCGGTTCATTTTCTTTCTTCTGAAAATGGACTTCTACAGAGTGTATCACACCTCTTTTTAACTAGAATCACATTAATGAAAACAAACAAAAGAAATCTATCTAAAATTATTAAAAATAAAAGATTGATGGCCGACAGAAGGATCAGTTGTAGCATAACCTGGAAAATTCAAATGTCCAACGGCTATATAAAATTAGCTCACAAACAACAAAATTCATCTGGACAAAAACGACAGTTAAGTCTCCAATTTTATTCAAACGAGGGGGGAAAACACAAATTATTGCATAAATATATTACAGAAAGCTACAAAACTGAAACTTCATAAAAGATTCAGAAGCTATTATATACAATTTTTTTTTTTTTTTGATGCTCTGAAGCATTAACATGATAAATTTATCTAAGCCTATCCACTTACAATAACGATACCATCATCAGTACGCATCAGCTGAACAATCAGGAAGCTCCATTCTGTCATCATCATTCAACTCCAATATGTTCCTTGTAAGATCCTCTAAAGTTACTCTTGTTATCTCTAAATGAAAAAGAATATATAGAAAGAAAAAAATGAGATGAATATTACAAAGAAAAATAGAATTTATAACACATGAAAACCTCAGATTTTTACCCACCATTGTCTCCATAAAACCAATCTCTGGTGCAGATGAAAGCCTCCAGAATGTCAGGTCTTAGTGCGCTATAGTATTGATCAAGCTTTCTTCCACCTGTATCAAAAGCATTTTCCACAGTAATTGTAGAGACAGGGATGCTTAGAATATCACGCCATTGCAGCAACTTCAGGATATCTGAATTGATTGCCTCTCCAATAAGCTAAGATATCCAACCTTGCCTTTCTATCCAATCTCGGTTCATCTAAGTATAGTTCGAGTTGTGATTTTTGTGAGACAGCTTCTTCACTTTCAAAAGAATCAAATTCCTGGATAAAAACACATGAAAGGGCTAAAACAAGCTATATCTTAAGAAAAAAAGCTTTAAAAGGGTAAAATAATGCTTCTTAGCATAATAGAGTTGCAGTGTCGTAGGAAAATATATTTTGTGAGAGATAAAATTTACATACCGAAATACATCTGTAGCTTCTGTAGAAAAAGAAGTCTCAGGAGCTTTCAGGTTGCCTAGAGATTCATCATAGATTGCAGTGTCACAAATGGTGCTGCTTTTTGGACCTGGAAGAAGTTTGTTTGTGCTACTGTACTCACTGAAAAGAGAGAATAACATATCTTTCACCTTGGTAGACTCAATGACTCCAGCATCATCATAAAGCTTCTTGTAACACCATTCCACAAAACTGAACTTATATCGAGGATCCAAAATGACGGCTATACTTAATAATATGTGGCAATCTGACCAATATTTCTCAAATTTTGAAAATATGTGCGTAGCCATTGACCTCAAAAACTCATCATCACTGCACATTTCTTCTCTCAGTTTTAAATATGCTGAAAACACCACAGGGAAGTGCAAGTTTGCAGTAGTATACTTGGCATTAGAAAACACACTAATGATTTCATAAAAAATAGATAAGAGCTTTCCTATTTTTTCTATATTATCCCAATCACTATTAGATGGACAGTCCTTGTAGTTTGAATCAATCAACTCTAGATGCAAGAAAGCTCGACGATAATAAAGAGCACTCTCGAGCATAATAAACGTAGAACTCCACCAAGTGGAAACATCTTGTCTCAGACCCCTTCTGTCCTCAAGAGAGCTATGGTAAACACAATCCAAAAACTTTTGTTTTCTAGATCGAGATGCTTTCACATACTTAATGCTTTCTCGAACTTTTTTTAAACCATAATCTATCTCTTTTAGTCCTTCTTTGACAATCGAATCAATAACATGAGCACAACAATCCAGGTGAAAAAAAGCCCCTTCACATAGAAGCCCTTTGTTGGAGTTCAGTTGGCCTTTTAACAATTCAATAGGAGCAACATTGGCACCATTGACACTAAAAGTAGATATTCTTTTATCCATTCCCCATTCAATCAAGAAATTATAAATCTTGTCAGCAATATAAATATCGCCATAAGGAGGAGGCATAAAGCAAAAGTTTAAGATTTTCTTCTGAAAATTCCAGTCCTTATCAATAAAATGAGCTGTAAGGCAAATATAACCATCAGAAGTCAATGAAGACCAAAGATCATATGTAAAACTGACCCTACTTGGTGTTTCCTCTAATAAAGTCTGTACTTTAACCTTCTCCCTCCTATGCATTGCAACACAATCAGCCCCAACAGTATCTCTATTCCCAAGCTGCAAATTCGAGCACAACTGAAGCAAAAGAGCTCTAATGCCTCTCCATTCAACAAATTGGAAAGGGAGATCATGCAAGATAACAGCTTCTGATAGTAATTCTCTAAACTTCTCATGATCAAATTTAGGAGCAGATGAGGGTATAGAACTCTCAAATTGTGTCAGAAGTAATGGTCCCGTATCGCAAGTAAGTCTTTTCAAACAGTTGACCAGATGACGTTTCATATTACCAGTCCCAAACTTGCTGTCGTACAAGTAGGATGTCCCACAATTCCTACACTTGCACCTTTGCCTCCCATCCTTTCCTGAAGGGAGCAATTCAAAGTATCCCCAAACAACTGATCTTCGCTTACGTTTTGCTGACATTGTGACTGGTGTTGCATTAATTTCTGTTTCAAGTCCCACAGCATCATTGCATCCATCAACAATATTGCCCATTGGGTTCTGATCATTTAGCCCTATGGAGTTCGCATCAGCTTGCTCATTTTTCTGTAGGAGAAGAAATATTACAGTATCAGAGCATAAGAACTGATGAAATTATGAATAATTAAAACAAACTTTTTGCTTATATATTGCAATTTAAAGAGAATACTGTGGGCTTGAAAATTAGCGGCCTCTTGTTGAGAGAGTTTGTTTAATTCTGGTCAAATTTTCAGAATGCAGATTGGATTTGAGATAAAGCATTGCCTAGAGATTTTGCCTTATTTTCTAGTGTCATTTGGCAGCAGAACCACATGAATAAATGAACACAAGTTGTGAATTTATAAACGTATGCTTGATATAACATTGGTTCTTTGCAAGCTTAGACTAATTCTAAATTTGTCATTCTCAACAAAATGTTGTGTAAGGTGGATAGATTTATGCTTTAAGCTTGAAGCTGTGAATTTATTTTAAATATTTTGAATTTCAGAATTTTCATAAGTCTTTTAATATTTTCATCTCAATTTAATCTAAAGTGATTTACACATATTTATAAAGATTTGGATAAGAGTCTGCGCTATGGTGGAGATCTACTTTAACATAATCATCATTGAGGTGAAACTATTTGAGCCATTGAATATTGTCAATTCTGCACATTTACTTTCTAAAAATCGGGTCACAAAATGTATAGAACTTTAATTTATTTAATATTTGTTGCACTATGGAAATTGTTGATTTTATTTTGTGTAGATGATTGAATATGTAAATTTGGATTGGCAACCATTCCAAAATTTGAGGACTTTACATCTAAACTTATCTTTTGATTGAATTATTGCTCAAAAGTCTCAGTCTTGTCAACTCCTATTTCTTTAGGGGGGAGGATTGGAGTGACCAAATAAAATTTTACAACCCTATCCTAATGACAAAACAACCCTATCAAGGCATACACATACATAAATACTTAGAGTTAGATTTTAATAAATAAATATATTCTTCAAAATTATTATTTATTTGATTTATCAAAATATTTTGCACTTTTCAATGTGGATAATTCCAATTGATTTTATTTTCAACTTAACATTCTCAAACCATGTGTTTTAACATTCATGAGTCAAAACAAAAGCGGGTGTTTAATTTCTTAATATGCTAGTACAATATTTGATGCATTTATATAATATACTTAAATTTTCTATTGCACATGTACATTTTTTTTTTTTATTTGTACAGTCTTTCATACTTCTCGGTTCATTTATATTATATACTTACACGTCTTTTAGAGTTTGTGCACTATATGGTTGCATGCTTTAAAATATGGACAGGATTTTCAAATTAATATGATTGAGCTATAAGCAAAATTTTTAAAATAAAATGATGGAGCTTGCAAATTATCTTGCAAAGCAATGAAAAATTGAAACCTATTTATTAACATTTAATTGTGCATGCAATTTTATTTTAAGAAAATTTTAAAGACTCCTCTACCCATTAGCAAATTCGTGTTGTGAATTTGGTGGAGTGTTCACCTTGTTTATTTATCCCATAATTTGTTAAACTTCGTATATTCAATAAAGTCTAAGTCATTAACGAGCCTCTAATTTCATCATAGGTCCCATTCAAGTTTTTCTTGGTCATTTCAAATTATTCAATGCAGCATATAACATTATTTAAAGTTCATTGAAAGGTCCTAGTTGTGCTTGTTAGTGAATTTGAAAGTTATAACCTTCTTTGTGGTTTCAAAATTTAGTGGAAGTCACTTGTAAATTTTATTTGAACTAAACTATATTATTATTTTCCTTAAATGGTTCACATCATATTTAAATAAAAATTTTGTTCCTATTTCATAGACTGCTAGTTATGAGTTCAATTAGCTAGATTATTCAATTTAGATAGTCTTTTTTTTTATCTTTTCAAATAATATTAGAGGGAATTTTGGCAACCTCTCGATGTCTCCCCTATATAGGAGGTTATTTCGGGAGTGATGAGTCTTCCCACAATACCTAAAATGGTCAATATCATGAAACATCACAACCCGGGGTCTTTGTATCTACCATGCTTAAAACAAAGTGCATAGACCTTTGATGATACTTGCATAAAAGCACAAATTTTTTGACCCACTAGAACGGTACATACAAATTCTTAATTTGATGAATTTCCCAACCACATTGGAATAAAGATTTTTTTTTCTTTGTTTAAACAAAAGAGGGAGGATGGAGGGTGGCTCGGTTGGGTGTGCAGGTTCAACAGAGAAGGCTGCAGCGTACGTGAGAGGAGCAAAGGAGAGGGGTCGACCAAAGGAAGGGGGGTCGTTGGTGTGCTTAACAAGGAAGAGGGAGATGGCCAGTATGTTGGCAAAGGTATGTGTAAAGTGGAACAAAGAGATGAGGGAGAGAAGGGAAGAGAAGAGCAGGACTATGTGGTGGAGCGAGCTGGTGGTAGGCTGTGAAGAATGGACAGTGGCAAGGCTGAATTAGTAGGGTTGTGGTTGTGCAAGAGGACGTGGTCTGCTGGGTTGCGAGGGATGAGAAGAATGAAGAGGGAAGTGCAGGAACGATGATTTGAGGCTGACGTGTAGGCTGGAACAACTTACTAGGGTTGCTCAGGTTCAGGTTGGGGAAGGGAGAAGTAGGGTGTGCCCTCGACATAAATGGAAGAAGAGAGATTCATGCAGCTTCGTGAGATCAAGGCGAGGTATGGGGAGACGAGATCAACCATACGAGAAAGGAGCCGAGTAGGAGAACTAACTCTTCTAGTCTGCGGTTCGTGCAAGTTATGGGGGAGGACCTTCACGGGATCCCCACTTCATGCAAACTAAACTCAATGTTTGTTGAACATGAAAGTTCTACTTGCTCAAATGGAACAATAATAGGCATCATTTGGTAATAAGATTGTGTTGTTGCCACGGCACGTGCAAACTAAACTCAATCAACCATCATTATCATGGTCATGAAACCATAAAGGAATTATTGAAAAAAATCTTTTTTTTTTTGAATCATCCTAATCCTAGCACAAACATATTTATAAAAAGGCAAAATAAAAGAGAAATAAATAAAAAATATAATAAAAAAGAATATCCTCCATAATTGCAATATATTATAATATTAAATACTATATATTCCTAATAAATATTAATGAATATATAATAATATTAATATGATAATCTAATAATTCTAATAACTCTTAACACTCTCCCACAAGCTCATGACGTCGTAAAAGAAGAACCAAGAGATCCAAACTAAAAAAGAACTTTTCAAAATTGTTGATTCAAGCCAATCAATACTAGAATGAGACATTTAGCTCAAAAACTAAAAACAACTAAGAATTTGACAGTGGGCTAACCTCTATTGAGATCAAAAGTGATGAAATTGTCACAAAAAACAAAATATTCATGAGATCTTCACAAGAACTTCAGGGGATTCCCAAAGGATCATCAAATAGAAGATTAAGACTAACCATTGTGCATTAAATCAAGATGAGGAATGGTATGAAGGATGGGATCATCATCAAAGAAAGAACAAAGACTCGGAGTAGAGCACTAGCTCTGACACCATGATAAAAATTATAAAAAAATTACATCTTTATTCGAATCCACCTATGCTAGTGTAAACATGCATATATAAAAGAAAAAGTAAAGAGCAATAAGGAAAGTATATTAATTAAAATATCTTCCATAATCCAAATATATTATAATATAACTCTAGCAAAATCATTGAAAAGATACATTGTGTTAAAGGTACAAGGAAACAAATGAATCCACTGGTGAAGACTTCCTTCTGTGTGATGCCTACCTTACTTTTAGGAAAATATCAATCCGGGTTTATGCAGCACACGCTAATGTTTAAAGATAAAAAGATTACATTGAAGAATTACTTGATGAAATCTTTAAACACATTCGTATAGAAGATCAAATGAAGAAAATTACCAAGTAATATTAATAAATCCAAAAAAAGATTAATGTTAAGTAAGCTCTCAAAAATGCATAAAAGTAAATATTATTAACTAGATATTGATATTCCGAAAGTCATAACAAATATTTGAGTTAATTGATTAAGAAATAGTTGATGTAATTACCAAGACAAGAGAATGGAAAATAATTGGATAAAAATATTTTAAGACCAACTTTTGAAGATAAAGAGGCCATCATAATTTGTTTCAATGAAAAGGAAATGATTTGTGTTAAGTTGTCAACATCATCATATTTATAAACCCTGTATATACTAGTCATGAAGCACACTTCAAGGCTAGTTAATGACTTGATTAGATCAATTCGTAGCCAAGCTCATCCCACATTGAGTCACCATTCGCATGACGACTACAGGAACATGTTAGATGAGGAATAGCTTCTAGTAAAGAACTTTCCACCTCATCTAGTAGACACACCACAACTTGGTGAACTTGCCAACTACCTGCCCAAGGTGCAACTCAATTATGACCAATTTGGTGAACTCGAGGTCGCATCTATCAGAGGCAACATCAATCGCTACACCAAGCTATTATATATGTGTCTGCATCAGAGTAGTCTTTAGAGTCTATCCTCTTTCTCCTTGTTATTTTAAGTGTGTGGTGTAGCTATTTCAACAGCCTTCCAATCCTATAAATAAAGAGTTAGGATGCATGCTTAGGATCTTTTCAGACATTTTGGATCTTCAATTCTTATATCTTTTTGAGACTTACTGGGATTGGATGCACTTGGACCTTGATGAATTTTTCCCATTATTAGTGACATACATATACACTCACCCTCTCTCTCTAAACTTGCCAATCTCTCTCTCATCCTCCTTTCTTCAAATAAGTCTCAAGAGTAAAGTTTATTCACTCCATGAATAGATTGGAGTCCAACAATAATATTTGCCTTGTTCTAGCTATGTAAAGTCAGCTTCAAAAATCCAAATCCAATTTCTTGTTGAGCACTGCAAAAGGTGTAGGAAATGTGTGAAGCCAAAGGTAATATCTTCATTCATTTTCAATGAACCATGAAAAGATAAATGATTGAATAAAAGAAGAATTTATAAGGCAGACAGAGACTTGAAAAAATGCATCATGGGCATATGTAAGGGATTAACAACTAGCTTTTGCATAAATACATAGTGAACGAAGTATTCCTAATTACATTTGGGATTACGTAAACTACCAACACCTAGTCCAACCTTGTTATGATGGTGATTGATATGCTTATATAAGATGTTGAAAGAAGAATTACCTTGATATCCTTCATTTGCAAATTAACACAGTACTAACAAGCCAGAATGTTTTGAAGCGAAAAGTTCAAAAATCAATAAAAAGGAACTCGGGATCAAGAGAATAAAGACATGATGACGTGAAATGTTAGCCATTATGAAATCAATAATGGCAAATTCTAATAGTATTCTTGCATAGCTTAGATAAGATTAACTAATGCCACTTAACAAAACTGCAAGTTCAACTTGGTTTTGCAAGTTGCACAATAATGGAATCGTGTGTGACAAAATTGCAAAAGCACACACATGATACAGCACAAAAGAATTACATGCTAACTCCATCTATTTCTGCAATGAAACGCCATGATCAGGAATTAGTTCGTTAGCATATCATCCAGTTGACAAAATTGCATGATTCTAAAAGTGTAATATAAGGGGTTGTTTGGAAACACTTTTGCTTTTGTTTTTTTATTTTATTTAAAATATACTAAACAAATAATAATAATAATAATAATAATAATAATAATAATATAAAATAAAACACAAAACAAAATTGATCCCAAACAGGCACTAAGTTTAACAAAAGTTAATAGACCATTGAAAGGATTTATTATGGTAAGAAATGTACCAATGTTTTGCATCATAGTAACACATTAATGATTACATGTTTGGCCTCTGCTTATAACTAACATATGAATAGATAAAACCACTTCAGTCCTTCAGGTAGCTCTTCAGCACTTCATGTACACAAAGAAATTTAATCTGTAACATCCAAAATGAAACTATCATTTACTATTCCAGTTCAAATTTTAAGCCATATGTTTGTCAAATTTTGATAGAAAGAAAAGAAGAAGAAGAAGAAGAAAAACTAAACTCCAAAAGAAAGTTGTAGACTTATTTGTGCAGTTGCTTATGGATGGCTGTTTTAGGTATTGATTACTGAACCTTAGAATCGTGAAATTGCAGTGGTTATGGAGTTTGGAGGTGGCTAAAGGTTCTGGTCCTCTTATCGGTTGGTTTTGAAATTTTGTAAATAAGGAAGGTGGTCTACTGTTTTAGCGGCATATTGGCCATGTCGAGAAACTAAAGCTGTTAGCCATTCACTCTTGAATTCCCAGTTGACTGAGTGAGGAGATGTAGTGTTCTTAAGATGCAGGTTTTGATTGCAGGAAAAAATTTTTTTCAATGATTTACGGATATCTACAGACAATATTTATTTTTTATTTTTCTTATTTAAATCCAAGGGAATTTATGATTGAAAAAAAAAATGTTTGAGCCATGTAAAAATGAGCCCAATAACTCTAAATAATTTTTTTATTGGATGTGTCATTACTTCAGTCTACTCCTTCGGGAGAGGTTATCTCCTTGTACAAGCAGAAACTTGATATGCGATTTATTCCTCTTCTTTTTTATGTGATCTCTAAGATCTTGCTATTAATTTGCATACATGATTGATTTTAGCCAATTTTAATACGATCTAGATTTTCATGGTGGTATGTTTTTCAATTTATTAAGGGGTTGTTTGGTTGCCTGCATTTGAAATCATTATAAAGAATCTGATGTAAAGGATTACTTTATAGTTGTTTGGTTGAAACTTTTAAATTCGACTTTTTTTTTTTTTTTGGTTGACAAAATATAATGAAAAAAATAAAGCGAAGGTTTTGACATGTCGAAGCGGGGCCAGCCGGCTGCGGGACGATCTGGCGGCCGGCGGTGGCCGGTGTAGCGATGGCGGTACCGGAGTTCCAGATGGCTATGGCAGCGGTCGGTGGTCGGTGTGCGGCCGTTGGCCGTGGCCGGAGGTCGTCGCAGATGCCGGCGGCGGCTGGCCCGCTGCATCACTCATTGAGGTGTATTTGGTCGCCCAATCTGGCGAATTCACTGCTATAACATTTAGTGTATTTGAAATCTGTTGGAATTATGAAACGCAAAATGTTAGCGTTCAATCTGAACAGACAAGTTAGAGGCTTTAAAGTAAATGAAGTGTGGAAAAACAGTAAGACTTAATAATATTCTAATAGAAGTGTAGAATACTTAGGAGATCAAGAAATGTCTTGACTTACTAATCTTTTTAATGTTATTTTAGAGATTAAAAAAAATGTCTTATGAGTGAAGAAAGAGTTTGTTGGTTCCTATTTTTAAGAATAAAGGTGATGCGCAAAAGTGTACAAATTATAGAGGAATTAAGTTAATGTGTCATATATTAAAATTATGGGAGAGTAATTGAGCATAGGCTACGATATGATATAAAAAGTTTCTCAAAATCAATTTGGCTTCATGCCAGATAGATCTACTATAAATGCTACACATTTGTTGAGATGTCTAATGGAGAAGTATAGAGAAAGTAAGAAGGATCTATATATAATATTTGTTGATTTAGAGAAAGCAAATGATAAAGTTCCAATAGAAGTGCTTTGGAAAGTTCTAGAAAAGAAAGGAGTTAATATTGGTTATTTTTTAAGTCATTAAGGATATGTATACTACATTACTTGTGTCCAAACACAATGAAGATTGACAAAAAAATTTCCTATTTCAATTGGATTACATCAAGGATTGGCTTTAAGCTCATATCTTTTTGCTTTAATTATGGCTGTTCTTACTAGGCATTAACAGGAGGATGAACCTTGGTGTATGTTTTTTACTGATGACATTCTTCTTGTTGATAAGACTAGAGAAGGAGTTCAAGAGAAACTTGAATTATGGAGGTCAACCTTAGAGTCTAAAGGTTTTCATTTAAGTAGATCCAAAACTGAATATATGAAATATAATTTTAGTTGTAAAAGTTATAGTAGTGGGGCATTGACATTGGGTGATCAAGTCATTAAAAAGAGTGAACGTTTTAGACATATCGGGTCTATTGTTCAAAATGATGGTAAAATGGATGGGATGTTATTAATAGAAATCATGTGGATGGTTGAGATGGAGGAATGCATCCTATTTGTGTGATAAAAAAATACCGCTTAGACTTAAAGAAAAATTTTATAAGATGGTGGTAAGACCTACAATGATTTATGGCACAGAATGTTGGCCAGTAAAAGAGAAGCATAAAATTAAGTGTTGCATAAATAAGGATGCTTAGGTGGATGACTGGCTTTACTCTTACAAATAAAATGCGAAATAATTATATTTGTGAAAAGGTTGGAGTATCTCTAGTGGCAGATAAGATTAGAAAGAGTTACCTTAGATGGTTTGGTCACATAAATTATCGACATCTAATGACCCAGTTAGGAGAGCAGATGTATTAGATTTGCCTTATGTTAAGAAAGGTAGAGGTAGACCTAAAAAGACTTGGGTATAATGTATAAAGACTGACCTTAATTTATTAGAATTAAATGAGATTTTAATGCTTAATAGGACACAATAGAGAAGAAGGATTCATGTAGCTAACCTCATATAATGGGATAAAGGATTTTTGTTGTTGTTGTTGTTGTCGTTGTTGTATGTTTTTCAATTTATTATATAATTTTTATGTTTCAAAATCTCTTTGTATTACTTATAATATAAATTATCATCTAAGTTAGATTTCTCGTGTTTTCCGACTTTCATCTCAAGTGACAAATAATTGTCTAAATTAAAATGTTATGACATGGGATTTTGCACACATTTGTATACTTTTTTTATACATCCTATTGTCAGTTTATATTAGAGAACCCTAGACCCTAAAATATCCTACATTAGATCTAATATCAAAGCATAAAGTTCTATTACAACATCCCTTAGTCTAACATGTTAGTTCATGCTAATAAATAAATAATATATTTTAGACATATGATATAATATCCTAGTCAATTATTATAAAACAAATTATGCAATTTAAATAAAATTGATTAAACAATAACTCCAGATAAATTCAACATAATTATCTAGTGTTCATTATTATATTACTTCATTCAAAGGGAGACACAAATTCAAGTGTATTTTTAAATTAGATAGAAAAGTTAAAAAAAATATTCAAAAATACAATATATTTGTTACCAAAGGACAAAAAACACAATTAATATAACATGCTCATTATTTGTAATGAAATCTTGTGCTAGAAAACCTACATGGGCTAATATGAAACATAAAATTAGAGAACAATACTTGCTATTCGGAGATCAAAGAGATTGACAATTAATCAATTTAAGAACTTTAAACCAAGGTGATTATAAGAAATAGTTTAAATGTTCTAATAATCTTGCAACCTAACATTATTTGCTTATATATTACACTGCTACCACTATTTAATTTATTAAAGATATTTGACACAAAATTGAGTATGAATTAAACTATAATTCACTAAAGACATTATATGAGAGTTTACATTAAATTTTAAAGATTAAGAAATATAATAATTATTCTTATGATAGGTCGAATGGATTTATGGTTAATATTTATAAAAGAAATCATTCTTATCTCATCTAAGGCTTGCTAAATAAACACTAAAACAAAATTCATATATAACCAAATTTGATCCAAAAATGTAAACTATAGAGTATGACTATTCTTTAATTGATGCATTGAATGCTGAAGAAGATTTAAAGTTACAATATGATTCTATATCTAGTTTTTGTAAATATGAATATGCATTGGAGATTACACTACGATATATTCATTAATCTGCATATAAAATTAAGGGAGTAATAATATCTAAATCTAAAATTGAATTTGAATAAGAAATCATTTCTAATGTCAATAAAAATTTGGGTACATGCTGGACTGTGAATTGAATGAATCATGCCCATTGAATTTGGTAAATCAATTGAAGAATCTAACAATATAACTTATGAAATATCTAATGAAATTATCTATATGAAGCAAGTTCAAATACATTTTATTTATGTGTGTTGATTTAATGATTTATAAACTTATAAAAATAATCACTGGAAAAAAGTTAAATTATGTCAACATTATTTGGTCAAATCCAAATGTATATAATTCCTCACAACTAAGTTTTAAGTCCTTTGAATTTTTAAGATAATGCCTTTTCATATGATAGGCACTTAATATTTATTCGATTCGTCAATTATAAAAACAATTTATGAAACTTAATATCAATTTTAAGTTTGCTTTTTAATCTCACCTTGAAATTAGTTGTAATATCATCATTAGGAAGCATATAAAATAAATATTTCAGCATTTTTTATACTCATGAAAATATTTGCATGAAATTTATAATTATTTATGACAAATTATATGTCTATTGTAGGTGTGAATTTGAGATATGTGGAATTCAAATTCATATGATAAACTAATGGTTCGATTAAACCTTAAAAGGCTTACAAAAAGAATTCTTAAAAAATTAATTCCTAAAAAAGGAACAACTTGTCATAAACACTTACAAGTTAGAATCATTAAAAATTATGAATTAATATATTTTAATACATCTAATTTAAATTTATATCATAAACCATCAATTAAGGTCTTTACATCTCTCTTTTCAGCTCTACCTTTAGAACTAACATCCAACAAATCATCCCCACAATTCTCATAATTTCATACTAATATCATTCTTGATGCTACCATGAAAAATTACACACACATCACCCAAATTAAACATATTTACATGCCTAACACCCATCACAAAAAAAGAATTTCTGATCATGTGCATTCACATATGCCACAACCAAAACCTGAAGAATTGAAGAAAGCAAAAAATATGTGGTTGTGTGTTTTTTATAAAAATTGATATTTAATGTGATAATTTGAGGAATGAAGATAGAGGAGAGGTTTTTACGTAAATACAAAAGATTTGGGTATTATACAATAAATTATCCATTTTTATTATTAACAACAAACTCATGTTCATTAATGATTAAGTATATAAAGATACCTTATACAATAGAGAGACGAAATACAAGAATTTCATGGCTATGCTCAAACCTATTATAAAAATATCAACTAAATGATTTGTAAAGAAATGAAATTTTAGTCTACTTGCATCCTAATTTAGTCCCCCTTGATAAAAAAAAAAATAGTGTCAATTTTGATTTCATACTGTTTCTCTCAATAGATTGTAATAAAATTAGGTAAGATTATTTTTGTTTCCTTTATGCAACTCTTGGCAAAGCAAGCAGATTAACCAACTCATGCAGGAGTTCTCCACCATTTTCTAAGAGATGAAAGATTTACCACCCATGAGAGTTGTGAAGCACGAAATGCCATTGATCGAGAGAACCCCTCTATCAAATTAACTAACATACTCCATTCTCCATTAAAGTTAGAACTTAGAAGAGATTAGACAGTAGATGTCAAACCCAGTATAATAGAGAGCAATCTAAGCAATTCATTATTTGGAGCACTAGTGGTACTTGTGCCAAAAAAATGAAGTTGATGTGCATCAATTATAGTACACTAAACAAGATCACCGTCAAAGAACAATTTATCCATTGCCAAGGATTAAGAATTTGATCGATCAAGTGTAACCATTCAAGTATTTTTCTAAGCTAGATTGAAGTCAACAACCACCAATTATAGGCCAAAAAATAAGATGATTAAAAATTAGCCTTCAAAATAAGATAGGGATTGAATGGCGAGTGACAACACAAGGACTTTATAATACACAAGCAATCTTCATGAGGTCAATTTGTGAGGTATAGTGACCTATCCTAGATAAAATTATAATTATTTAATTATACAACATTATGGTGCACAATAATAACAAGAAAGGAGCATCTACAACACCTTGAACAAGTTTTGAGGCTTCTTCAAGAAATTAAACTTATACTTAATAAAAATGAGTTTAATAGCCTTAACTTGTCAACATTGGCTTCATTGTAGATGAAGAAAAGCTACATAAACACATATAAGGAAGCGATGATTTAGAATTGACCCACGTTTGGTAATTCCACAAGTAAGGAGCATCATGCAAGCTTGTCAACATGCAAGGAAATTCATCCATCACTTCTCAGAGTAGGTCATCAACCCCTTGCATCCCCTTATATCAGCCGCCCATTCCAATAGGGTGAAAAGGAAACACCTTCCAACTATTGTAGGATCACTAAAACGCTAATACTTGCACTTCCCAACTTGCAACAATTGTTTGAGTTGAAGATAGTTGTTCCAAGAAAAGATGACTTATGGATCATTTAGATATCCTACAAGATGGCCACCAACATATCCATGATCATTTTGCTTTTCACCATGCAATTAAGCATTGAAGGCACTACTTGTTAGAAAAAAATCATTCAACATAAAATACATCATCAACAATAAATCTTCCAAAACAGTGCAATCTAAATTAAGCACTTAAAGTGGATATCGTATATGTGATAGTTTAATCCAATGGTCAAAACATAAGAAGAGTGCCCTGCCCAATAACATAATGTATAAGTTGTCCTAAGCAATTACTAGCAACCACAAGCTTATTTAAGACTACGCAGGTGCTACCAATGCATTCCACGTAGCAGATTCAAACTTTTGGGACATGAGATCCAACTGTTCCCAATCGTCATATGCAATTTAAATCATCTGTTATACCTTCAAATTTGTATTTTCTTCTATAAATAACTGCAAAGCCGAGAAATCCTCTACTAACGTCCATAAATAGCTGAATAGTTTCAAAAAAACGTAAAAGTTAAGAAATGTAGACCACCAAAAAAATATTATTAAAAAAATACGCAACCCCAACCACAGCATTTACACCATAATTTTGAACTTGAGATAACCACAACCAAACTAACATGAATCCATGCCAAATTATATGAACCAATCTATTTCTAGAAATCAACCCAATAGAGAACGCACCATTTCATAAACATTCATCATCAACCTGTTCCACAAATAAAAATTGAAAACTATAATATAAAATTAAATTAACTAACTAATGAAATTAAATAAATATTGCTCAAATTATTACTTCACACTAAAATTTTGATGAAAATGCACGTAGATTTCCATCAAGGTGTTAACAAAACTTTGAATTATTTAATTGAGTTATGTCATATATGCATCCACTCTTAAAACTCACATCCTACTAATTAGAATATATAGCATAAACACTTTACAATCTATTAAGTAAATATCAATCTAGACAAAACAATTTCTTAACAATGCTACTTTTTCTAATTCAAACATCTATGACAATTGTCATTAATCAGTGATCACCAGGATTCCATAATTAATTGCCACAAAATCAAAGTTTTATTTTTTCAAGTCCCTCATTACGGGTTGACAATTGCCCTCCAAGTAGATGTGCCAACTCAACTCAATAACTACTAGTGTTAGGCTCATTTGCTATCGAAATAACTTAAATTTGAACAAAATTTTAAATTCAAATATTAAATGGGACAAATATAAATAAGAGTCTGCTTGATCACATTTGATTCATTGATAAATATAAAGTGTAAATACGAGAAAACCTGCACACACACTCACAGAACACCTATCCTCACATATCCTATATCATTCATCCACCTCTTTTATAATGGATTAAAATTGTATGAATACATCTCACTTGATTGAGGCTCACCTTGAGGTACCTAAACTGAGGTGCATGTCTCAATAATTCAGGGTTGGATTTTTTTTATTTTATAACTCTAAGCCCAGTTCCCATTAAATTTTATAACATTATAAAAGAAAATCAAATAACCTCACCACACATAGACTTGTGGTGGAAAATATACTAATGGAGGAGAGAAAGCTTCTTTATTAGATGCCATATGTTGCACCTTGTATTGATTTAGTATATGAGAAACATGGAAAGTTGTCATAACATAAGAATGCTTTGGCAAAAAGACAAAAGATAAGCAAGTTCATCTACAATCTTGTTAGCTTTTTGATTTGGCAATAAAGTTATCTAAACAAGACTCATTAGAATTGAGATCACCGGATTTATAATGATGAATATAACTTAGCAAAATATCTTAGAAGTAAAAGTTTCTGGAGGCAATGTTAACCTTTCCGTTGCAGTTAAATTGTGCATAGGAAAAAAAACTACGGGCAAGAAGTAAAAAAAAAAATGAATGAGAGATTTTGGATGTTTAAGTTATCAAAACTACAAATTACTTGGTTCATATTTTGAGAATATGAAGTTACATCATTGCAAATATAAGAGGAAGATCTCAATTTTGACTTCTTTAATGAAGGAAGCAATAAGTAGGTGTGAACATTCGGTCAGTTCGGTTGAATTTTTTGTTAAATCAACAAATCAAACTAAATAACTTAAAATAATAACTATCCAAATAACATATAAAACCAAACTATAATTCGATTTATTTGGTTCGGTTTTCGGTTAAACAGAATAGTATATAAAAATAAAAATAAAAAATTATTTTTAATGAACTAATTAATTAAAACAATCTAATAAATTTTATACATTAAAAATTTCTTAGTCAATTAAAAATCTATAAATCTATACAAATAATTAAGCATTTACAATCAAAATTACATATTTATATTTGACTTTTTAACTAATTTTGGTTTATTCGGTTTAACCGATCTTTTAAAAAAAATGAACCGAAAATCAAATAACTAGGCATTTACAACTAAAAACCAAACTGTGAGATTTAAAACCTAACCAAACTGACCAAATAATGTCGGTTCGATTCGATTTTTCGGTTTGAACTGGCTAGTGCACACCTCTAGCAATAAGAACAATATGAGTCAACAAAAAAATAATATAAAAGATGTAATACGCCCAAATGAATTCCTCCCTATAAACTTCCCCATACTCAAAAGTAAAATTGTAAAGTGCTCTCCCCTTTAGGCTTTTTCTCATTCTTTCTAGTCATCATTCGATTCTATCTCTACTTCAATAAAAAAGCTCCTCCTACTCCTCTCCTCCTAAAAGGACTAACTTTCACTCAATCCCCCTTGATCCGCCTTAACTTTGAACTGATCGGTCACCACCCTAATAGAAGTTCAATTGAAAGAACAATGTATCCGAGGCCGTCAACAAGTTTGATGATGATAGTTCAATGCAATGAAAGCATTGAGGTAGGGTCTAGATCAAGACTCAGATCAAACCAAGGTTTTAGTAGGCAAGAATATAAAGAATACATAATGTCAGATGGAGTTCTAATACAGGTTCATAGTGGCTTGGCCCGCAGCAGTACCTTGACCAACTCCAAGTTCGATAGAACCAAGTTTTACAGTCAATCCAACAGCAATAATGAAAGCAACTATTGGCTCTATACCTGTGAGTTTTGTTCTTGCCAGTTCTGTACTTTCTAGTTCTGCTCTTGAATCTTATGCTCTAGATAAAAAATCGATGAAAATTCTTGACTCATTAAAGTGCTAGCAGCACATTATCCGAGACCGAATCTGACTGACTAACCAAAACTTGTACTTCATCTGACACCATGGAGTTACTTTTCCATATTCTAAATTCTCTCCTTAAGCCAATTTATCTTGACCCAGGTCTAGAACTACTCTCAACGATTTTTGTAAAGAGAGAGGAGAGAGGCTCGACTGAAAGGAGAGGTATATGCCGGCTCAAGCAAAGCTAAAGGAATGAAGTACTCGACTAAAAGGAATGTAGGTTTCTTCGTAGCAAAGATATGGCCGGCTTGTGCTCTGACTAAAAAGTGGTCTCAGTTGGCGGAATCGAAGCTATCTTGCCTTTAGAGATAGAGCTTCTTTCATTGCATGTTGACATGCATTAAAGACAACTATAGTTGGTCCCTGCCTACTGAGAGCTCTTGTGGGACTGCTATGCTCAAGAAAGTTCCATTTCCCTCACTAGGAGATGATTGAAATAAGAGAAAAAGAAAAGATTGTAGGTTGGAAAAACTTTTGTCACTTTTTTTTTCTTCATATATGCGGCCCATCCACAAAGCAGAAAAATGAAGAAGTGACGTCCAAGGCCGTGGTCGCAATGCTGCCTCCACACAAGCCATCGGTAACTGAACCAACCTAGTCCACAAAAGCCATAGCAGAAAGATTTCCTAGGATTTCTTTCGATACCTTTTCAGAATCTAGCAACTAGCAACTTCGAAACAAACAAGAAAAGCTGGCTGACGACATGGTGGGTAACATTTTAGAACGAATCTACTTCTAGATTAGCTCTTTATAGATTCAATGCCTGTAGGGGATGGTTGTCTAAACCTAGAGCATGCTAACTCCTCAATTTGCCAAAGAATCTACCGCCATTTGATTCTCTATAGATGTGGTTGAGATTGAATAGATAGGGGCACAAGTTTGAAATTCACCACTGGGGAATTCACACAAAAGAGAATGAAGAATTCTCAATGAAAAAAGTGTTGTATGAACTAAACGTGATAGTTGTTTTCTATCAAACGACCGTTCACATAACTCCACTCTCAACTTGGGATCACACGACAAGTGCACGATCAACTTTGGACGCTCCATTCTTCGTGGCAAGCAGGCTACCTTGCCTTCGGCTTCAAAGCGATTCTCGTACTAGCGGCGAGCAAAATGGGAGCCTTTCCTCCAAGAGAAGAAATGCCACCTGGGATAGATGCCATGATGCATACAACTTTATAAAATAAAAATTAGAATGATTGATGTAGTCATTGTTTTAACTAATATTCTTATTGGATTTTATTAATTAGAGAAAACAAAGATGACTAAGATTGAAAATGATGAAAAAGATTGGAAGGATGCTAATAGAAGTGATGATGAGATAGAGGAGAAAATAATGAACTGTAATGATGATTCTAATGAAGAGCCTTTAAATGATAGACGTGGGAAAGATTTTTGAATTCAAAGTTTAAAAGTCTTAGATTTTTTGTTTACACGAAATTGAGAGCGAGAAAAACTTAATTATTTTAGACTTCTTGTTTAAATTTACTAGCTTATCTTAGTCTTCATGCCTATTATTTAGTATTTGTATGCTTTTTATAAGTTTAATATAATGTTAGTATGTTGCTTATTATTTTATATCTTTAATTAATTTAATAGTTTAATTTTAAGAAGTACGCTACTCCATATGAAAAGAATATGCCTCAACATCTAATTACATTATTTTAAATCTTGATACATGTATAGTGGGAGCCAAATATTTTCTTTAACAAGGGCATATGTACTATTTTATTATTTGTAAGAGCACAAATTGAATTTTTACAATTAGAAACATTAAATATCCATAGCGTATTAATATATATCTATTATATATAAACATATATCAAAATTTTAGGGTAACATGTGCCCTAAATCAATCTTACATATATACATGCTCCAGCATGTTAACTACGTTGAGCTCGATCGTGTTCCTCTATATAGTAAGAGGATCGGGTTCCACTCAATGGTTAACGAATCGTGTCAAACACTATCCTAGCTAGTTCATGTTCAGTTTATTTGAAGAGTTATGAAAGAACCTTTGTCAGTGGTTGAGTTTAGCAATTAAGAATCTAGTTAGTCCCATGCGTTTTTATCTGTGAGTTTGAGATTAATTTCCAAAAAAAAAGCTTTACTTCCCCTGCATAAGTGAAAAAGGTTAATTTTTTTTAAGCCTAATGGTAGAAACCCTAATATGAGCAATAATTATAACGAGAACTGTTCATTAACTGTAGCAGTCTATCGCTTCTGCAAGAACAAGCAATAATTGAAAAAAAAAAAAAACCAAATAAAAGATCTCAATCGATGGGATCAGACTAACAGTAAAAAAACCCAACAATGCAAAGTAAAACAGAAGATTAATACCGCCGGAAGCAGCGCCATCACTCTCTCAAGTTTCGCCTTCTTCGCCTTAACCCGCTGTTGCCCTGCAACTAGCGGGACCTTCAGAGCACTCATTGGACGATAACCCAAACCAGGATGTTTCCTTGAAATTCAAATTCAAGATTTGAGGTTATCGGACGCCAATGGGTAATCACGAGTCCTGGCTGAAGATGCCGACCAAGTTTTTAGGGTTTCCTGTACATTGTGACGAGTTAAAGGACAAAGGGGCAAGAAAGGTAAAAGAGAAAATAGTAGGCTCGCCGCCGACGATGAGATGGACGGAGATCGGCGGCCGGCGGAGCGTCGGCGAGAAAATGGATAATATAGGTTCAGATTGGGGCTTCGGCTAGCAATGGTTGGTGTGTTGCAGGTTTCCTTTCGACCCTACGATGCGAGAAGACTAACAAATCTGGACACGACACGGTGGGAGTCGTGAGATGGCCCAACACGACCCGGTAACTTTATTTTCACGGTGCGGAGATGCGGAGGCACTTCGGGTTGACCCGGGAATTGAGTCAAGAAATCTAACTTTTAAAGAAAAAAATTAAAAAATATCTTTTATAAACACTAATTTTCATTACAAAATTTATGTCATTTTAAATATAATTTTTTTATTAAAAAATTTTTTTATTTAATTTTTAATTAGAATAAATACAAATATATATATATATATAAAGAAAATATTATGTAAATTAGCATAATAAATATCATAAACAATTGAAATATACTAATTTTTAAAATCATTTTAATAAATTTATTTTATTTTACAAGACATTACCTACCGTCAACTATTATTTTAAAATTATATATATATATATATATATATATATATATATATATATATATATAATGTATTCTTATATAATTTATTTAAAAAATGAATTTACTTTTAAAAGTACTCAAAATAATTTTAAATATTTTTGAGTATTTTTAAAAATCATTAATATCAATATATTGTCATTATTGACATATTATTTTTCAATTGAGTATCACTATTAGCATTATTGACATTATTTATTATTCACTATATATCATTAGTCATCGATTGATGTTTGTTGATGTTCATTACATTCAATTGACAGCCACTACTCACCAACCATCATTACTGTTATTATTATCAAATTCTTTTGCTTCACCAATGATCGCCGCTCTACCAACAATTGTCATTCCAACAATAACTGTTACTATCATCACTAGCATAAAAATAAAACTGTGCTTTTTAAATATCAACCTTGTTTTATTTCAATAAAAATAAAATATAAAATAAAATGAAAAATAAAAAATAAAAATAAAAATGATCCTAGGCGTGCCCTAAGGAATAGCTTTTCTTAGATCAATATATTTTCATCATCATAAAAATAATATTTTCTTTTTAAAAAAATCACACTAATAATATATAAAAATAATAATAAAATAGATAATATGATATCTAACATCACTCTAAGATTTTAGATATTTTATGTTTAAGAACATTATGATTTTAGATATTTTATGTTTAATATGTAAAATGATATAAAAAAAAATTGCCAAAATATTTTTTAAGAATTAATTACACATTATTATTTTTAATAAATCAAATTGTCTATTAAATTGTTAACATACTTTGCTGTTATTAACCTTTTTCAGGTGCATAACAACCATGAGATGGGATGTGAGACAAAAAAAAGTTTAAGAGAAATTATGTAATAAGTTTGTTGATTCTTTCTTACGAAAATATGTTTTACAATATTTGAAAACTCATGTAGTTGAACAAATGTTGTGTTAGTTACTTATTGAATGCTTTATTGAGAGTTTTCATCATTTCTTCATTCCATCAATGAGAAAAGTATGTGTTTGTGGCATAATTGGCATTGAGCGATGGTCGATGAGAAATAAAAGTTGGATAATGGTTGATAACTAACTCAAATCTCTTGATATGAAAGGAGACAGGTGGTGAGGAAGATATTCAGTGAATATCAAAGGAGGGCGGACGAAAATCTTTTAGTAGTTCTAATTAATAATGATAGCATGATGTAGAATACAAAGAGTTTAATGCTTGTCTGCTTAATTGCTCTCTTAATGGAAAGGGGATATGGCAATTAGAAAGTTGGGTGTCAGGCATATATGTCTAAGATACATTGATTATTGGTATGAATCAAATGAGATTAATGATGAGGTTAGATGGTGGCCAACATCAAGCTCAATTATTCTTCTAATAAGCAAAAAATAATAAAAAAAGAAAGACAGTAAACTTGATAAATAATAAAAATCAAACATCGATCATTTATGTGTTTGATGATATCAACAAAGAGTGTGCAAATTATAGAATTAAGTTAATGTGCCATACATTAAAATTATGGGAGAAAGTAATGAGCATGGTTACGATGTGATGAAGTTTCTCTGGTTTGGTTTCATGGGTAGATCTACTATGGATGCTATACATTTGTTAAGAGGTTTGATAGAAGCATAGAAAGTAAGAAGGATCTACATATGATATTTATTGATTTAGAGAGCTTATGATAAAGTCTCAAGAGATATTCTTTGGAGAGTTCTAGAGCGAAAGGAGTTAATATTGGCTATATTCAAGTCATTAAGGATATGTATACTAGAGCTTACTTGTGTCCAAACACAAGGAGGATTGACAAAATATTTTCTTATTTGGTTGGATTACATCAAGGATCAACATTAAGCCCTTATCTTTTTACTTTAGTTATGGATGTTCTTACGAGGCATTTACAAGAAGATGTACCTTGGTGTATGCTTTTCTGACATTCTTCTTGTTGATAAGACTAGAGGAGTCCAAAACTTGAATTATGGAGGTCAACTTTAGAGTCTAAAGGTTTTCGTTTAAGTAGATCTAAAGCGAATATATGGAGTGTAATTTTAGCTGTAGAAGTTTTAGTGATAGTGTTGTGACTTTAGGTGATCAAGTCATTAATAAGAGTGGCGATTGATATTTAGGCTCTATTGTTCAAAATGATGGTGAAATAGATGGAGATGTTATTAGTAGAATTCAAGTTGGATGGTTGAAGTGGAGGAATGCATCGGCTTTATTATGTGATAGAAAAGTTCTTAAACTTAAGGAAAATTTTATAAGATGGTGGTAAGACCTGATGACTTATGGTCGAGAATGTTGGATAAAGAGAAGCATAAGACTAAGTTAAGTGTTGAGATGAGGATGCTTAGGTGGATGAGTGGCTTTACTCTTAGAGATAGAATGCAAAATGAGTATGTTGGAAAAAGTTGGAGTAGCTCAGGTGGTAGATAAGATTAGGAGAGTCGTAGATGGTTTGGCCCATAAAGCATCAACCGTCCGATGACCCAATTAGGAGAGTAGATGCATTAGATTTGCCTTATGTTAAGAAAGGTAGAGGTAGACCTAAAAAGACTTGGTTAAGATGTATAAAAAATGATCTTAGTATACTTGAATTAGATGAGAATTTGACATGTAGGACACAATGGACGAAGGATTAAATGTAGCCGACCCCACCTAGTGGGATTAAGGCTTGTTGTTGTTGTTGTTGTTGTTGTTGATGATGATATCAACAAAGAAAGTTAAAATTTGAATGATGGGGGACCATTAGTTTAATCATTTTTATGGTTGTAGGAGAGGCGACGTAATTAAGAAGATGGTTGAACATAAGTTTTTTTTTTTTGTAAGTTTTAGGTGCAAGTTGATGAGCAATGCTAGAAGTGATGCAACGATTGATCACGATCTTGATTATTATTTTGATACGATAAGAGAACATACGACTAAAAAGAAGGTGTTAGTTATCGTCGCTAACTAAAGAACATTGGTTTTTCGTAGATATTGAATGATGGTTAAAAAAAATGGCCAACAAATATGTTGCTCGTGATCTATGATTTCCTTGATCATTATCCTATAATCGGATCGATCATGTGATCAGAAAGATGCGAGTCTAACCCATAATGAAAATCGAAAGTTAATATTGATTGATGGCTCGTTGCACGACAACAATGATGAATGTCTATTTTGATCTATGACTAGCATTTGACAAAAGCTTATAGACCTTTGGATGTCTCTTAATCCATAATTTTTTTTCTATAAAAAACCCTCCATCATATACAAAAAAAAGACCTACTTTTAGATTTTTAAAGGGTTCAATTATTTATTTTTTGATAACATGTTTTTTATGATTTGTCTTTGTTACTCATGTCTTGAAATCCAATATTATATCAAAATATATAATATATTAAATAACAATTTTTTGGTAACATATTCATTATCCTCTATTTTTGGATATTGAAATTCAATATATTCTTAAAATATGTGGCTACAAATAAAACTAATTAAAAGTTGAAGGAGACTGGTGTAACATCCAACTTAATTTGACAATGCGACGTTGTACCATGCATGCGCTAAATATAAATAATTAAATTTAAATACTTTGTTCTCTCATATATATATATATATATATATATATATATATATATATATATATATATATATATATATATATATATATATATATATATATAAAACGTTATTTATGAGTGCTAAAAGTGTGAACTTTAATTAATATTCTAACAATGCACTAATTAGAGAGATAGGAGAGATTTTGAGGTCAATAAATTCCATGCTTGTGTCATATAATTATTTTTTCTATGAAAAAATATATATATCATTTAGAAAATCATTATAAAAAGTTTACTATATAATAGCTAAGCCATAAGTGATTCAAGCCAACCTGTGAACCAGCTAGAGTTTGGTTCAATAAAGGACTCACGAGTGGAGCTCGCTAAGCGAATAACTCGAGTTTGAGCTACAACTGATTCAACTTGTTAACTCATGAGCCAACTCGTTTGAAAATATTAATATAAAATATATTTAAAATATATTAAAATTTAATAGTTAAATTATAAAGTTAAATATTTAAAAAGTTTTATCTCTTTTTATCAAGTAATTTTTTTTATCAATTTTTTGGAAATTTACATACATACCACACAATTCTTATATATTTACATATCTAATATATAAATTTTAATTTTTTATATATCTATTTAATACTTAAATCTTTAATATCAGGTCAAAAATATCATCATCATTTATTTTTTTTAAAGTGAAATATACTATTTTAAACATAGGAGAATACTAAATAAGTAAATATCTAATTTTAATTATTATATATATAAATACATAAGAATTGTATGATATGTATGTAAATCTTTCATTTTTTTTTTAATATTTCACATTATTTCTATCATTTTATTATAACAACGTCTTGAATTAGAATCACTTTAATCTTCCATACTAAATAACTTAATGAACAAAGCTCGAGTTTAAGCTCAAATGTAATTAATTAATCAATCTCAAGCTTTAAGTCAGGGTGATTGAAACTCGACTCAACTCATTTACATCATTAATGCTCCTATTGATGGCTTATTTATATTGCATTAATAACATTATAAATCATTGTGTCAATTACATTTTTCTTACCTTAATAATTTAATAATTGCGTGCGAGCATTTTTTCAAAATATTAGTGTAATAATGATATCATATATAACATAAAATAAATAGTGTACCCACTCAAAATTCTGCACTTTTGTAAAATCAAATATTTTAATCAATATATTACGCGATTATTATTTTTTTGTTTATATGTTGACTTAAATATTGATTTTTTTTATCTCCTAGTTAAGTGCTTGTCAAAAAAATTCTTTGTTCTCAAAAATATTAAGCTCGTTAAATATCTCTTATAAGCAAGTAAGTCAAATAAAATAAATATTTTAAAAGGAGCTTTTATACATAGAGTCATCCTATTTTTTATATTTATAAATTCATTTTCAATCTTAATTTTTCAAATTGACTTTAAAATATTGAAATCCATACAAAACTCATATTTTTATTTTTTAAAATTTTTAAAGATTTGATCATTGCATATGTAAATACATAAGTCTGATATTTCAAAAAAAAAAAAAAGGTTAAATTATAAATATGTATATATTAGATGATTAATTTATAAATTTTCTAATAAAAATTTGATAGTTTTACCTAAATAATAATTACTTGATTGTTAGAGTTTTGTTTTGATTGAAATTTTTATATAATAAATAGATATAATCATAATATGAAAAGTCATCAATAAGGTGATGAATACTTTTTATCATCAAAAGTTGGAACATCAAAAGTTCTACAAATATCAATATGTATAATCTCTAAAAGTTGTGTCCTTCTTGTGATCGCTTTCTTAATTATGTGTTTTGTAGATTTACTTTTAATACAATCGAACTCATGATAAATTAATGTATGCGATTTATTTGTTAAGTGATGTTTTGTGTAAGTCACTTTATTCAAGATTTTAGATTTATAAATTTATACAATTATATTATTTATATAATTAAGAAAAATAAATTTTAACGATTACCAAATTTCTTACATTTTTCTAATAAAAAAATAAGATATAGATTCAAATCTTATAATCATAAATAAGAGCTTAGCTGGCACATGTTCTGCTCATCTATACCTTTCATTCTTGACTTTTTATTATGTAGCTTCAAAAATTGCATTAATTAAGAAGAGCAATAATTGTTAATGTCCGGTAACTCTGGTTAAACAACCTACGCTGCCTCGCTAGGCAGGAAACGTACACGTCAAATTCCAGAGTGTTCTCAAATTATATTTTTATTATTTTGAGTTTTTTTTTTTAACATAAAATCTCTTTTAAATATCTTAAAGATTATATATATATATATATATATATATATATATATATATATATATATATATATATATATATATATATATAGACCACATAATTCTCATATATTTATCTATCAAATACTTAAATTTTAATATTCATATGATAAGCATTAAAAATTTTTTGTATCAAATCAAATATAATATTATCGTTATTTTCTTAAGTTAAATATATTTTTGCATGCATAAAAATATTATATATATAAATATCAAATTTTAGATGTCATAGATTGATATATAATTTTAAAAATCTAATTTATCAAATATGAATCTTGAAATTATATATATATATTAATCTTTAAGAATTAAATTTGATATCATCTAAATTCAAATTTTAAAAAACTTATAGCAGAATTGGATATTTTTATGAGATAAGATAACTTCGATATTCTTATCATGACTATAATAGAATTTTATTTTCATTGATTGTTCATGGCTAAATTAGAAAGAAATCATGGGTCTCGAATCGTTGCCTTCTTGATCTTCATGTATAAAGAATGTCAAATTGTACAATCAACTCCTGTAATCCTGCACTAAATCAATTGACATTGAGATATGATAAATTCAAATCGATTGAGCCCAAATCAGTATTTAGTAGTTTTTACATGTCTGCTACTTTATTTTCTTTCGTTTAAAAACTTTTATTACATGTATCTAAAGAAACTCATTTATCATTATCGTAGTTCTTATTTTAATATATCTGTAATAATAAAATTTTTATTTAAATGAGTAAAATAAAACATTTGATAATGATCTTATGTAAAATATCTTTGATATAACAAATTAGAAGCATTTGTTTAAAGGTCAAATGATATCAAATTTGATATGTTAATAGTCAAATTGAATGAATCAATAAGAATGACTCCAACTAAAAAACAAAAATAAAAATAAAAAAATAAAATAATAAAATAAATAAAATAAATAAATAAATAAAATTTTTAAAAAAAGAAAAAGATGACTCCAATTTAAGATCAGTTAAAATTCGAGGCCATTAAGCCATATAAATATTGAAAAAACTTTTATAATAAATGGAATCAATATAGACCATCTGATTGAGTGTTTTAAAAATTTGCATAAATTTATTAAAATATTCCTCTAAAATTTTATGAACTAGACTCCATTCACATTGAAGGATGAGGAGCCAAAGAAAAAGCTTAAGAGTTTGAAGTAACCACAACATCATCAACGATATTTATCATTACTAAAGATTCTTATTGCTTGACTACTATCCTACGTTCGTTGTGGTCTTATTTTTAGGTTGTTGTGACCTAATATTCATATATACTATGAAAAGATAAATAATAGTATTTCAAAATTTATAATCTGTCTTCTTTTTAGAGAGAAGAATAAAACTTTATAACAAGTTATATAATGGATTACTTTAACTAGATTAGACTCATAATTTTTTCTCTTTTGAGTTTTCATGTAAATGATTTTTTATTGTTTCACATTACTTTCAATTGTGTGTGTTGATATCCTTACTATGGAAACATAAATAATTATATTTTAAATTTTATAATCTAGTATTCTTCAATTAGAGAAAGATAAAGTTTGGGTTAATTGAACCTATCACATGTTTCCTTGCTTATTTGCTCGGTTGCTTCACGAATGGTTGGATGGCTAATTGAATAGGTTGGATCAAATTTGAAATGGATTTGAAATGTTAGCTTCCTTGTTGGATCTATGAGTGGATTCCTTAGGTTCTTGAGGTCGATGGGCATGTTGGTGGGAAAATTGGATCTGGGTCATTGATTTGACTCGGCGTCTTCTTTCCGTCGATAAGGCTTAAGAAGCTTTGCTTTAACCTTATTTTATTTTCTTTAGTCGTTGAACACTCGGAGAAGCGTTGAGGAAGGAAAGAGCTAGAGTTTTGTAAGGGATTTTTTTGAGTTAAGAAAGAAGTGCCAGAGGAAGAAGAGAAGAAGATGGAGTGGAGAAAGATAAGTTTATTTTCATAAAATTTTATTACCTCACTGTTTGTCTTCTTTACCCTATTTATGGAAATAATAGATCATCTTTCTTTCATTTGGTAACTAATTTACATTTTGAGCTTTATTTACTATTTGTTTACTCTGTCTCTGAATATTAGTTAGTTAAATAGTTTTAACCATCCATGATCTTCTTGGTTTCTTGATCTTTTATTCTTCCATTCTTCAATTTGTCATGGCAAAAAATTATCTTGTTAGTTATTTCTTGAGTTTGAGTTATATAGTTTATATTATGGATTCTTTCTGCGAATTACTACTTGTTCATGTTGTTATTCCTGATGTTAATTTGGGGTTATTTCTTGTTGTAGATGTTATCATCTAGGTCTCATTGTTGTTAGAATGCTATTCTGGACGTGTATATTTGTAATCTGTAATCTTTGTAGTTATTTTCTGCTCTGAATTAGTATAATTGTAGTCTTTCTTCTCTGTTGTTATCATAGCTTGCCTCTATCTGTTTGTTCTCTGTAAATTATGGATGTATTTGTCCCTCCTTACTATCTTAAGTAATTACTTATGTTATCTTGTGAAATCCTTTTTAATTTGAAATTTTCTTCCTTTTGCCTTTATTGTCTATTTGAGGATATGGAGTCATATCAAAAACTTTATAACTCAAGATATTGAGTGAATTATTTTAACTAGACTAAACTATTATAAATTTTTTTCTTTTGGAGTTTTTCACATAAATTTTATTATTATTTCACAATACTTTTAATTATGCATTTAGATATTCTTAATGAGCTTACATCTAATTTAAATCTATAGTCATGAATTTTCTAACACATAAAAGATATGTAAATACTTAAAATATGTAATATGCATGTAAATATTAAAAAAAACAAAAAAAAAACTATACCTAAATTATAATATTCTTGTCGTCCTAAAATGTCGATCAAGCGAATCTCAGGCATTTTTTTTGAAATGCTTGATCCCAATCAGATTTGGACTACGGTCAAGCGGCGTCTCGATGAGGCGAGCGTAACATCAGCGTAGTCGTCGGCTCGAATCGACTTAGATATCGGACGTGAAAATGGATCGATCCGATGGTCACTGGCGACATATTTATAGTCGGTCGGCGGCTCGTCAGGCAGAATCCAAGATCACCCAATTCAGACATCATTAAGGCACGGATCATCAAAATACCGTCGATCGGGGATCGCAGGCCGTCCGATGGGAGTGGTTGGAGTTTTCCACAATTTACAAGGCACCCACTCCCAAAATCTATAAAGAGCCTCATTCTCACCTTAGAGGGGCCAGAATCGATTGAAGACCGAGAACTCGAGAACCCGGTCGACCTTGGCAGCCGACGATCCCATCACCAGGTGCCACCGGTAGTGCACGAAGATCGAGGAGCTACGTCCTTAGGAGGAGGGACTAGAAAAGACCGTTCTCCTTTCTCACGAAGATCGAGATTGCTCCCGAAGATCGTTCTGCGCTTTTGGGAAACTTCTCCCTTGGGTTGGAGTTGGATATTGTTTACACTTGGAATATTGTTTAGCCAACACTTCTTCTCAGTACGAGAAGCGAGGACACGTATCTTTGAACACATAGTGAAAGTTCTGAGGCTGGGCAAGGCCGTGGTTTTCCATAGCGGGTTTTCCACGATTATAACCCGTGTTCATATATGTGTGTTGGATAATTTTTGGGCTACGACGAAGATCTATCTAGGAATAAAATTCTCTAACGCATAGCGGTTTAACCGTCATGGGAACAACGGTTCCCATTGCTATATCTCCATATGGTTGGTAAGCGGGGTTTGCTCCAGCGCTCCTCATTCGATCAGGGCGAGTCTCCAACACTTCTCTACATAGCAGACTTACGTCCCCGGTGAGGGTCGTCGGGCCCCTCTTTGGAAGATCACGTTCAAGGATGGAGGATTCCCGAGCGAAATTCTTGACTCTGCGAGGGCCGGCAAAAGCGTTCCAACGCTGGAAGAGCCACGGGTTCATACGGCCTCGGCATAATCGATTTTCTTCGAGAATGATTGCAGGAATGCGGATCAACAAGTAGAACCCCTTGGCACCACATCCAAATCTAAACTTACGGATCTGATTACTCACCCACACGAATGGCTGACCTGCGTGTCGGTAAAACTCCACGTCATCTTATACGCGATGAACTCGACGGAGTGCGGGAAGAGTTCCCGAACAACGAATGATCCATTCTCAGCCTCTTCCAAAACTTCGTCCCTTCGGCGAGATCATCTCAATACCCGATTAGGCAATTCAAGCTTCCCGGCATGGACCCTACGATGGCTGCCGTCGTCGAGCATATCGATCACTTTGAGCGATCATGCACATTATGCAAATGACTTCTGTCTTGTCGGTATTCCGGCGACTCTCAAAGGGCAGCTGCGGTTTATATTCGCTGTAAGGGGTCCGTCAGATCATTTGGAGAGCTTCGCCGATTTTTGTAGAGCAGTTCTGGCGAACAAGAGAATCATCGAGGATTCATCACATCTCTCTCGAATCGCCGAGCGATGGAGAGTCCCTCAAAGAATACTTCAGGTTCTCCTCACGAAGAATACCGAGTAGATCGAACTTTTGAGGCGTGCTTCTCGGAGGACTCCGAGGATACTTATTCATCATTAATGAGCAGTCCATTCTATCTTGACTGGTCCAGAATAGAGCAAATCTCGTCAAGCTATCGGTGCTCATCGAGTTTGAACCATCAAGCGACAAGCGGAAGAAGGTTCCCAAAGGTGATGTTCAAACATCTTAGAAAAGAAGAGTGCCAAGGAGGAGAGTGAAAGACTAATCATTCGGGGGGGTATGGTCAGTTTTATACAAAACCAACCCATCGTCAAACAAATCTTTGGGGGGCAACCACTGAAGGCAGGCAATGTCGGAGAATAAACAATTGCGGAGGGCCGGTGTTATCAGCCAAATATTCATTGCCACCCTTCAAGAGCGAGCGAAGAAGTCTCGGGTTGACCATTCTATCACCTTTGATGATTTAGATCTAGAGGGCTTAGCATCCCACATCAAGATCCCTGTGTCATCGCGGTCGGTGATCCATGCTTCAATATTAAAGGATATTGATCGACAATGGGAGTTCGGTTGATGTTCTTTTTTACTCCACTTTCCTTAGCATGGGTATAGAGAAGCTTCAACCGCGGTCCAGTATGGATTTGATAATCGACCGGTATTAGTGGAAGGGACAATCAGTCTTCCCGTAACTCTTGGAGAATTTCCCCGACACGCAACCCACTTGATACAATTTGTAGTCAAGTGCAGTCGCAATGCAATATTTGGGAGACCTCTCCGATCATATTGGCAATCACATCGTACTCACCTCAGATGAAATTCCGACACCGGTGGCATCGGCATGGTAAGTGGGAATCAAATAACCTGGCGTCTTATATCAAAACAAGACCATTTTACGTCGGTAACCCTCAACATCGAGAACTTGACGAGATGAGGATGCCTCAGGGCTTCTCCAGGTTGAAGATGTAATTTGTCTTCTATCTCGAAGTTGATCCATCGCGAAGGTGAAGGTGGGATCGTTCTTTGTCTCTTGTCAATAAGAATCGTAGATTTTCTGCGTAAAATCAAGATATCTTTGCACGGCGCATCGATACGGGCATTGACGGGAAGTCATTACGCACTCCCTCAAAGTTGACTCAACCTGGCCGGTGTCTGAGAAGAAAGAACGCTTACGAGCGATTGCGGTCATAGAACAAGAAATCACCAAACTTACGGAAGTCAAGTTCATTCGAAGTCTACTACCCCCTGGTTGGCTAACGTGGTGTTAGTCATAAAGGCCAGCGGTTCGGAGAATGTGCATCCTGCGACCTTGATCGTGCATGCCCAAAAGATAGCTTCCCCTTCGTCATTGTCGACCAACTAGTTGATCGACATCGGGACATCGAATCTTTGAGCTTCATGGATGCCTGCTACAATCCAACCCGGATAGGTCAAAAGGTCCTTAGTGGACTTCCCGACCTCTTCCATCTGAGTTAACATCGAGTAGCACTTCGATAAACAACCTTGGATAAGTTGGCAATCCTCATAGGCGCCTACAACTTTCTCCATAACGGTTAACATCATCGAGTAAGCGCTCAGATACACAACCGGATAGGTCAAAATCCTTAGCGGATTCCTTCTTCCATACAGTTAACATCGTCAGTAGCGCTCGATAAACAACCTTGGATAAGTTGGCAATCCTCTCGCACAACTTTTCCATAAGGTTAACATCATCAGTAAGCGCTCAGATACACACCTCGGATAGGTCAATCCTCGGGGTTCAATTCGATCTCTTCCATCGAGTTAACGTCGATAGCTCGATAAACAACCTTGGATAAGTTGGCAATCCTTAGGCGCACAACTTTCTTCATAGCAGGTTAACTCATCATGGCGCTCCGATACCAGATAGATCGAGGTTCAGAGAACCTCATAAATATATTCCGCAGTTTGTCGTCGATGCCTCGATAAACAACCTTGGATAAGTTGGCAATCCTCATAGGCGCACAACTTTCTCCATAACGGGTTAACATCATCGAGCGCTCAGATACAACCGGATAGGTCAAAAATCTTGGCCGGATTCAATTCTCATCAGTTAACATCGGGTAGCAGCTCGATAAACAACGCGGATAAGTTGGCAATCTCTATATTTCTTAACGGTTAACATCGAGTAAGCGCTCAGATAAACAACCTCGGATAGGTCAAAATCCCGGATTTAATTGACCTCTTCCATACAGGGATCGAGTAAGCTCGATAAACAACCGGATAGGTCAAAATCTCGCCAGTTCAATTAACCTCTTCCACAGTTGCGTCGCCGAGTCACACTCGGACAACCTCGGATAGGTCAAAGATCTCCATTGGCGTGACTACCGTCGCGCCGACCACCCGTCGGGCCAACCGCTAGTCGGTCACCGTGGCTATCCGCGTAGACCAATCGTCGCCGGTCACCACCATAATGTCGCGGTCATCCCGTCTGCGCGTTAATCAGCCCGATCGACCACCCGTCGGTAGCCGTCATTCGCTGGGCCGGTCGTCATCCCGCATCTATCGTCGCCGCCGATCTCGCCGGATCGCCATCTTCCACCTGTCGCCGGTCTCCCCGTGACCGGCGTCATCGCCAGGTCATACCATCGCGATTCAGTGGCACCGTCCGTCGCCGCCGACCATCACAAACCTGGCGGTTATCTCCGCACCTTCATGGTCATCATCATCGTCATTACCGTTGCCGGTTAATCATTGAGACCACAACCCACCGATCCGCGCCTATCGTCGAGTAACGTTCGATAAAACAACCTTGGATAAGTTGGCAATCCTATAGGCGCCTGACTTTCTTAACGGGTTAACGTCGTGCAACACCACAAACAACCCGGATAGGTCAAAACTATCACTCCCATTGCGTCGTGACGAACTCGACGAACAACCTCGGGCCGGTGATCCTCAATTCAATTGACCCCTTCCATACGAGGTTGCGTCAGTCCACTCGGCGGCAACCGGATAGTTCAAAGATCGTTGGTAACCACCACTTCACGTCGCCGGTCCCTGCGCAGCCGTCGCAATCTTCATGGTCATCACCATTATCGCGGTCATCAGCGTCTCGACGCCGATTCCGCAGTCGAATCGCGTCAGGTCCACGCCGTGACCGCAGGAATCTTCCTATCGGCGGCATGCCGGCAGTCTCGATTCGCGTTGTACCAACCCGTCGGCCGTCGACCATTGTCACCTGCGTCGCGTCCATAAGACCCCGTCGGCGATCTTAGCCGGTCACCACCATCATCGCCGGTCATCTGAGATAGCGAGTCACCATCATCGATTTGCCTGTGGGCCACCATCGTCGTCGTCATCGTCAACCCATCTCGGTTATCGTCTCGCATGCCTCACGGACGATTCTGAGGCAGTTGGCCTCTTCGAGATGAAAATTATTCGAGGAGGTGCCCAAACTCCCACCGGGGGAGGGCTATGCACTCGGCTTGGTGGAGATAGAGGAGGTTGATCAGAAAGAGTGCCCGAACTCCCACCGTGGGGAGGTATGCACTAAGGGAGAAGAGGAGATCGAAAATTACCCCCGCCTTAGGGGAGGCTACAGCACGTCTCTCAAAAAACTCAAAGCGTTCGGGCGAGTGGGGCTGAGTTTAGCAGCGCTTCCATGCGGCCCATAGCCTTGAACCAGCAGCGCCCGCCGCCAGTAACCCACAGCCTTCATGGCTCAGGGCATTGGCAAACCGGTCCAGGTCAGCAGCGCTCCGGCGGGGCATACCGCTTCGCCGTAATTTTGAACATTCGCCCATGAACCGCCATGCCGACCCGCCAATGACCATAATGCTTCCATGCCAGCGCCGCTCGATGAACCATGGCCATATAATACATGGAAACCAGCATTAACTCGCTCAGCAACGCCCATGACCGTAAGCAGCGTTCGACCCAGTCGACCAGCGCCCAGGCAATAACCTGCGCATCCGGCCGTTCGACCCAGCGTCAGATCCACGACAGCCAGACCGAACGGTGACGGATTAGTAGCCAGGCATCAACCCATGTAGGCATCAGCTTACCGCTGAGCTCTGATGCGGCTCTCGGATCGATCCGTAATCTCGAAATCTGCGCTCGCATACACATTTCGCGGCCTGCTGGACTTAGTCATAATCTTGTGCTCGCTGAAGATCTGTTCTCTTAAAATCTTGCGATTGATGGTCTCAAATTTCATTGAAGAATTTTGCTATTTTCAAGTATTTGACGTATATTTTTGGATGGCCGAGATAATGTCAAAAAATGGGAGAACAGCGATCGTCGCCAGAAATGTCGATCGGCCACCGAATCTCGGCATTTTGAAATGCTTGATCTATCGCCGATTCCAGAAGCGATCAAGCGATCACCGATGAGCGAGCGTAGCATCGCATTCGTCGAATGTCGACTTCCGTCGAGCTATCGAGCATGAAAATGGATCGTCTGATAGTCACCAAAGCGACATATTTATAGTCGGTCGGCGGCGTCAGGCGAATCCAGCGAATCGAATCACCCAATTAGACATCATTAAGGCACCGGATCATCAAAATACCGTCCGTCGAGGGGATCGCTTGGCGTCAGATGGGAGTGGTTGAGTTTTCCAATTCTGAGCACGCCACTCCCGCTATAAATAGAACTCATTCTCGAGGGGGGTCGATTGGAAGACCAGAGAGCTCACGAGAACGTCGACCTTGAGGCGATCTATCACCACCAAGTCTGCATTAGTCTTGCGAAGATCGGAGCCGTCGCCCAGGAGATCGCCAAGGTAGAAAAAGACCAGTTCTTGCTCCTTTCTCACGAAGATCAGATTGCTCCCAGGAAGATCGGTTCTGCCGCTTTTGGGAAACTTCTCCCTTGGGTTGGAGTTAATGATATATTATTTGGAATATTGTTTAGCACTGTAAACACCTTCTCCAGAAGCGGGGCCATATCTTTTGAACATAGTGAAAGTTCTGGGCGAGGCGTGGTTTCATACGGGTTTTACGTATAACGTGTTTATCCTTTGTGTGTTGGATAATTTTTGAGTACGATGAAGATCTGTCTAGGAATAAAATTCTTGTAGACAATTCTTAACTTAAATCTTTATTGATGATAAAACCCTATAAACACATATCTTGATATGAGAATAAAAAAGTAGAAAAAAAAAAAAAATCCCCCATATAAATAATTCCCATAAAGAATTATTTTAACTCTAATAAAAAATATTATACAACCAAGCCGGTCTACCCGACCCGAACCGGAAAACTATCAATCTCATCCATCCAGGGATTCTTCTCCTTAACTGGTTCAACCGTCCTCAATGCCTTCCAAACCGCACTGTTACACTTAAACCCCGACCCAAAAGCTATTTGCCAAGTCCGGTCACCCTTCTTCATCCTCTCCTTCGCCTCGGTGTACGCCAGTTCATACCACAGCGAACTGCTCGACGTATTCCCAAACCTATACAACGTCATTCTGGACGGCTCCATATGCCTCTCCGTCAACCGGAGGTTCTTCTCGAGCTCATCGAGAACTCCCCTGCCGCCGGCATGGATGCAGAGGTGGTCGAAAGCTTAAAGTCAGGGATGTAAGGTCGGATTGTTTTGATGAGGAGGACGCGGCGGGCGACAAGGGATGCGAAGAAGAGGAGTTGTTCGGAGATGGGGAGGACGAGGGGGCCGAGAGTGGTGATGTTGGTTTTAAGGGCTTCGCCGGCGACGGACATGAGGTCTTTGGAGAGGGAGACGCCGGTGGCAGTCTTCGGACTGGAAGACGCATTTGTAGGAGCGGTCATCGGCGCCTTTGTGGGTGCGGACTGTGTGGAGGAGTTGGTATTTGGAGCGGCAGCGATCGGCGCGGCGGTTGGTGAGGAGGACGGCAGCGCCGCCGACGCGGAAGAGGCAGTTGGAGAGGAGCATTGAGCGAGTGTTGCCAAGGTACCAGTTGAGAGTTATGTTTTCCGTGCTTACGATGAGGCAATAAGAATTGGGGTGGACCTGCTTATGTCATAAGACTTCAGTTCGTACATTCAACTAAATTTTATCTGAATTAAATTTCAATAAAAATATAATTAGAGCCTGTTCGTGATCAATTTTATTTATCATTTTATAGTTTATATATTATTTTAATATATATATATATATATATATATATTTTAAAGTAATTTTTAAAATATTTAAAAAGTTATTAAAAATAACTATCACAATTAAAAATGAATAAATTAAGATACAAACAATTTGTTTGATATATTTAATGTGACTCTAATTAATATTTACCCCCACATATCCCAACGGTCTTCTGATCTATTTATGAATGCCTCCTCACCTACATTTTATTCAAAAAAATTAATGATTTTTGTCAAGAGCCTATGTGTTTAATCAACTTTCTCTATCACGACTTCATAAAACCCAACTTCTAATTTTAGTTTAAAAAATAAAATTGATTATTATTATTATTATTTATTAATCACAATAAAAATAAAAATAAAAATTCAAAAAAATAAAAATACTAACCTTTAATAGGTGCTTGCCAAGGTCTATGGAGATGAGGCCAGCACTACAACCCATGCCACCAAGATTATAGCTAAGAATGTTACCCCTAAGCTTGTAGTGATTGACAATCATGGAGGTGAGGGGTAGGATTGAAGAGGCTACAATTAACTATAAGAATACCAATGTCCTTTGCCTTCACCCTAGTTTTGGCCAAAAGATCATCAATGGCCCCAAACATCACCGCCTCGGCCTCCTTTCGTGCCTCAGACATACACGGGTTTGCCGGAATCCTCGCGATGGATTCAGGTAAGTATGTTGATTGCCCGAGTCCTGATCGCTCGATCACCCTCTCCTGAAATCAATATAATTTTAATATTTTTAGAGTTTATTTATAAATATTTATATAGCATCTTAATTTTTGGATGATATAAAAGATATCACTAATATTAATTTGTCCCAATTGAAACAATTTTTTCATGTATATGTTATATCCCAATTTAAAATTTATGTTATAATATATATATATATATATATATATATATATATATATATATATATATATATATATGTATATATATATATATAAATTTAATGATATGCATATAAAAATTTCATATATCTATATATGTATTTATATATTATATAAAAATAAATGAATGAAATATTGTATATAAAAGATGATGTGTCAAAATCTAAATCTTAAAAGATGAAATATATGCAAATACAAATATTTATTTAAAATTAATTGGAAATTATTGTTAATTTTAAACTTCACAAATTCCATAAAAATATAATTTGATTGAAAAAAAACAATCAAATTGGATGAAATTATTTTTTAATAAATTATGTTTAATTTGCTTTTGGATTATATTAATATGATTTATAATGAAGAACAAATGAGTACTAGTACGGTAGTAATATATAAAAGTGGATAATATTTATATTTAACAAAACCATATCTTTCCATTATATTCAATCCTTTAAAATAGTTCATTCTATCCCACCTTTTATTACACATTTCCCCTCGCCCCAACAAAGAAAAAAAAAAAACAGCTTACTTGAAAAGCCAGGCTCTCCTCTGTGAAAGCTTCCGTGAGCTTCTCTCAATATACCCTTCCCTTGTGCTCTTCTGCTTCTCCTCCGCCTTATAACAAGCGAAGTCAAGCAAGTAAACAGGGCGCGGACTCTTCATAACGTAAATGGTGGAGAGGACGACGATGATAGCCGAGCAGAACACAACCGAGATAAGATTGTACTGAAGCTTGTTCCAAAGAAGGTGGAAGTCATCGGCGGTGAGAGCGGAGAACTTCGCCGAGGCGGCGGCGAGAAGAGGGAGGAGGAAGAGATACATGGCGTGGGAGACTAAGTAATGGTAGCCAAGTTTCACGTACTTGAGCTTAACGGATTGGATGAAGCTGGGGAGATTGAGTTCTTCGTTAGTAACCGAGGGATTTTCCATGGCGGAAATTAGAATGGAGGAGAGCTCGGATGAGAGAGGTGGATTGGAAGAAGATGAGTTTAAATGGTTGTGCGTGTGGGAGGGAGGTGGGGGAGGAGATACAACCACCCCAACTAACAGGTTTTATGAATATAGGCCTTGTTTAAAGTGTTTCATTCATCTTTTGATTTTTAATTTAATGATTTAGTTATTAATCTACATAAATATAATTATAATGACTTTATTTGTATATAAATAAATTTAATATTTATGATTACTCTATGGCATTTATATTTGAAATAATTACAAAGAAAGTCGAGCTATATTATCTTATATTTTACTCTAAACTGTGCTAGTTGTAATTTAGAGAAACATTGATAATGAATTTTGATATGTCATTGAAAAATCTCCTAATTAAAGCACAAATCTTGATGTATATGAATATCAGTTAGAATCAAAATCTTTTGCTCTCTCTTTGATCATCATAGAGTATATATAAATTATATTGAAACAAATCTTACGAGTTGAGCTGGGATCAAGCCTTTAAAATATAATTGAAAACTTTGGGATATCAGTCCTAAATATTATCTAAATATAGAATATTTATAGTAAAATCGGTCTTAGATGAATTTAACAAGTCTAAGATCTCTTAATTCTGACTTTATTTGAGCATTCAAATATTTAAAATACATAAGATGATCAAAATGATCATTTTGAGTCATCTGATGAAGTGGTTTGGATTTTACTTGTATTTATAAATATCTTCATCATAATATCCTCATTCTTCATATGAGAGGACCTAAGCTAAAGAGGATAGAAAGATCTCATACTTGAAGAATATCAAAATATAATTGGGTCATCGTCGATGTCGTCGGATCACCGCCAGCCACCACTATTGATCACCGCTATGTCACTTCCCACGGTTCGAATCACCTCAGTTACCACTTTGTTGGTCCGCGCCGATCCGAGTAGGTTGCTCGCTTCGTATTATGCTTGCTTATTAAAAGGTCATAGCATTTGGCTGGGTCACGATAAAATAACCACCGACATGGTATGATCGTTGTGGATCATCGATTTATCACCTCAAGCAAAGCCTTTGATCAGGTGAAACTTCTTAAAAGCTCTTATAAGCTATTCTTCTTCAACTTTGGAGACATGATAATAATGTAACAAATACTAATATAGTTAAACTATTTTAAATGGGCTAAGTCCACTCAATTTTTCCCTTCTTGAGGTTTTCTCATGATATCTCTTAAACTCTTGTTGTCTGAAATTTTAAATGCTGATATTAAGATATCAAATTCTCTACTTTTAGACTGAATCTTCCTGCACATAATAAATCTAAAAGACCTTTAATAAATTTTTCTAAAATTATAAGACTTACTAGTTTGTAATTTATTCTTCTACAGCCTAATTATTTGTTATCTTTTAATTTTGAAAAATTATACATGCAATATTAAAATCATGTATGTTTATGATTTGAAATTTAAGTATTATATTGTTCATATCTCATAAAAAAAGCTAATATTAACTTATTTATAATAAAACATTTCTTTTATTCATGTATACATAAGTTTTTATATGATTTGCGCATTATGATCCTGTGAATATAAAGCTGATGATCTGTATGTTATAACATGCACCGTATAATAATAATTATAAATAAATGCCAGCCAGACAAAATATAAGTATTATATTGAATATATATATTGATCTTGAATTTATATGATGTAAAAATGGAATAAATTTATATACTTAATTACAAGAAAGAAAGAGAGAACAAAAATAAAAAGAATGCCAGCCAGAGAAGGCCAGGAAGCAGGAGCTTCTCAACAGCTGGACCGAATTTTCATGCGGGAAAGTTGAATTTTTGGATGTTGCGTGCTGAAAGATTGCGACTTTATGTTATAAAATGCACAGTATAATAATAATTATTAATAAATAAAATAACAATAATGTTTTTTTTATTAAAACAACACGTTAGCCTACCTGTTCTATTAGAACCGAAAGGTAAAAGCTGGGTCGGTGACCACGGTTATACAAAATAATTACATAAATAAGCAATGCTATATATAAATAAACTTTCTCTCCTATGTGAAATACAAAATCGTTACGCTAATAAAGACCATTATGAGGCTGAGATGTGTCTACGTATCTCTGGGGACATGCTTGGCTTAGCCAAATTATATCTAATGTCTTCTTCTACAGCCATATCTATGCTATATGCACATTTATCAATCTCTCTCTCTCTCTCTCTCTCTCTCTCTCTCTCTCTCTCTCTCTCTTTATATTGGTATGTAGAGATTCAAGTTGGAGATGAAATATAGAGCTTTTAAAATAATATGTATAATAATGAGTGCATGTGTGCTCGACTAGAGAACTATTATGTTCTTCCAAGGGGAAGTAAATCTAGTAGGAGCAGAACAAGTTCTTCTCCAAAAGGAAATTGAGAAAACGATAATTTCATGGAGCCTAAGATACTTAAGAAGCAAATGAAGTATAACCGGGGATGAGAAAAGAAACCAAAAAATCCGGCTTTATTCAGAGTCTATTTGGGAAGTTTTAAATTATTGAAAAGCTGATTGTAAAATTAGTGTAGATAAATTAACTTTTAAAAAAATTATTATCGTGTTATAAATAATTTTTTTAAAAAAATTCAAAATCGGCCACTTATCTTTTCGTCTTTTATTTTAATAATTTTTTCATCATTCTTAAAAGCAACCGAATCTGAAAATATAAAACCGTTAAAAACTATCTCAAATACATTCTCTCTCTCTCTCTCCTCAGTACATCTATTTTCCCTCTTATTTAAAGAGGTCCACCAAAATAAAAAAAATGGCCAAATTACAATTATAAATTTGTGGTTACTATTATAAAATAACAAAATTGATGATCTTAAATGAAATACATAAATCATATATATTCTTGTGGCTAAGACGATACGGTCATCATGCGTTATACCATCTATGTGGTTATTTTAACTTTGACCTACGTAATATCAGAATTTAATGACTTAGCTCAGTATTCTTAATCCTATTTTGAGAGTTGACTTGCAATTTTTTGAACTAATTTGATCTTATTTAATCAAGTCAAAATTATCTTAAATTAAGCTTTGGCTTAATATATATATATATATATATATATATATATATATATATACCTACGCAAAATCAGAATTTAATGACTTAGCTCAGTATTCTTAATCCTATTTTGAGAGTTGACTTCCAATTTTGAACTAATTTGATCTTATTTAATCAAGTCAAAATTATCTTAAATTAAGCTTTGGCTTAATATTTTTTGAGTTTATATATATATATATATATATATATATATATATACATCTGAAATTTGATGAAACTTATTTTATCAAATAGTATACTATTTGATCTATCATTGCAAATATGTCATAGGCAAATAAACCTAATGAGATTCATAAAATAATAAAAGTGAAGTCGTAGTTACAATCTTGTAAATAAATAAAAAATAAAAAATTTGTTCACTAGATTCTATGATTTACTTTCATTTTGCAAGTGAATTATGCTAATGTGTTAGACTTTAATTTCTTTTTTCTAAATTATACCCAAATGATATTATATATAGAAAAATATATAATACAAATTTTATAAAAAATGTAATATTAGTCATACTACATGTTTAGAATAAATTACTATATTATATGTCAATAAAAAAAATAATGATATATATTTTATATCAAAGATAAGCTATAAGAGAATTATTTTTAAATAAACAAATAAAACGAGCAAGGGGTGACCTAGCGTCCTATATGTGTCAATAGCTAATATTGAAACTATTGTGAACTTGATCCAAAAGATCTTAGATTCGGGTTGACCCAATCAATTTCTGATGGAGTTTTGAGTATAGAATTCTAATTCGTATAATTTTTAAGCAATTTGTTTGTTTTTGGGTGAAGTTTAGGATGACCTAAAAAAACTCTATTTTGACTCGATAATCTTAAAACAATACCTTTTTCACAAAATATAATTCCACCAATTCTCATAAATGGTAGCATTCCCTTCTCCCCTTTATTCTTTATATTTCAAAAAACATGGTTATAAGAATTAATATTATGTCTTATTCAATAGTACTTATATTTAGCATTCATGTCATGTTTTCTACCCAGAATATAATTATGTACTTCAAATGGGTTGGGTTATTCAGGTTTAGATTAACCCGAGTTGGGTAAAATTTACGTTAGTTTTAATATTTAATAAATGAGTGAGCTCAGTAAATTTGGGTCTTGATTCCATCAAGTTGACATCCCTAGATTTGTGTGATTCCATCACAGTTTGGGGCCCTCTATAAAATTGGATACTTTCAAGTATTTCGTCAATATTTTATATAAGTTGGTCTTTTGGTGGCCACATGGAGATTTGCATGTTCTTACTAGTCATTGAATATAATAGGGCAAGAGAGGCATGGGTAAGTGAGGAACTATGGGTTTATGATTGAGACTATTTCACCTAAAGACTGGACAATATTGAATAATCAATTTTAAATCCTCACCAAATCTTAATGTAATGAATGCTTACCAACTTTGCATAGAAAATTCAAGGATTCTCAATGAGTTTTAAGTTACTCTCATTAAGATTCGAAGATTCACATAGTTAGTATTCAAATCATTCTCCATGAATGTAAGTTGGAGAATAATAGAAAAATAGGAAAATAATTTTATCGGCGGCTTAGTACTAGTTTTAATTAGCAAAATAGATCAGTCTTTCGTTGAGCGGATGGTAGCTCCATGCGTCATCCGCGTCGAACGATCTTGAGCGGACGGCTCTTATTTTTAAAAAAAAAAAAAAAATTAGAGGCAATTTTATATTTTGCGCGTATAGGAGTCATACTATATCGAAAGCAGTATCGTTGGAATCAGTAGCAATTTTCTACAACTTTCTGTTGGTGAAATTCTGATTGTGACCCGTACATGGTAGTTTTGAATAATAATGAAAAGACTAAAATTTAGCATTTAGTATTTTCGCGCGTATCAGAGTCATACGGTATGAAATCGAATGAACTTGATATTGTTGGATCGTAACAAAATTTTCTACAACTTTCATGTTTGTTGAAATTTATAATTATGGCCCAATACATGGCAGTTCTCTTAATACAAGTATTTTTTTTAATATTTTCTTTTTTTCCTGTTAATTATAGCACAATTATTCTAATTTTTTTTATATTAACTGTTAATATAATTATCTGAGCTTTCTTTCTTCACTATAAATGCTAATTATGACATGATTAGTTAAAAAATATATTTTAATCTCTTTAAGAATGATGTTATAATAACGTAAATAATTAATCTTTAAGGATTAACAAGATAAAGATGTTATGTATAAAAAGATCATTGAAATAAGAGAGACTAAAATATTTTTTTATTTCTTGTTATAGCATATATATATATATATATATACACACACACACACAAATATAATATGATGAGAATGTTATGAGATGATGTATGAAAATCCAAAGTTTATCATGATGGTTTTTTGCGCATTAGTAAAATTCTTTGCGTGTCGGTCATAATAAATTTCAACCAACATGAAAGTTGTAGAAAATTTTATTATAGTTCCAAAGATATTAAGTTCGTTCGATTTCGACATTGTATGACTCTGATATGCACAAAATCTGACATTTTCACCGAAATTTTTAATTTTCAAAATTCTGCATATTGGGTCACAATAATTAATTTTGACCAATATGAAAGTTGTAGAAAATTTTGTTATAATTACGGCGATACCAAGTTCGATTCCGGTCCAGATATGTGTAAAATCTGAAATTTTTTTAAAAATAAATCCCGTTGGCTTCAATTAGGGGTGCAGAGTCAAAACTGAAAGCTTCGAGCTTCGACTTGAAATCGGCTCATTTCTTGTTCATTTCAAGTCGAGCTCAAAGGTAATTCGATACATTAAATGAGCTCGAGCTTGAGTTAGCGGAAGCTCGGTTAGTGTGTTCGTCGAGGCTGGGGATATGAGAATATTAACTTGACGGAGGCGATCACGTTTCATTATTCTACCTTAACTTATATCGTGGCTCTGAGTCTTTGAGTCGCCTTTACAGCTTCTCAGTGTCGCCTCGCCTCTAGTCTCGGCTGTCTCGTTCGCCTGCCCTTCTAGTCTCGACTCTCTCCTTTCTCTCGGCCTCTACTTCTCGGTTCGGTTTGAGTTCCCTCATCTTCACGGCTTCAAATTTTCTCCTCGATAGCAGATCGACTTGATCTTGGTTGGTGGAGTTCATTTTCTTTATGCATCCGGTATTTGATTTGATGATGCTTAGGTGTGTGCCATTGAAATTAGGTTTCTTGTTCTTTGGTTTTGATGTTGATTGTCAACTTGTGATGTTCTTTGGATTATGTGTTTAATGAGTAAGTATGTTTGGTTGTGCAACTTGTATTTGATTATCCTCAGTTGTTTAGGGTTTGATAACGGTTCAATGACTTATCCTATTGTTTATGATTTTTGATGATTTATATGGTTTCATTTGTTGACTGGTTGTTGGATGATGGTAAATATGTGTGAACTTTCAGATTTGTGGCAAAAAATAGTTATTAAGTAGTTTTATCATTTATGGTCATTATTCCAACTATTTTAGGTAGGATTTGTGATGGACTTCAGTCACCTAAAATCAGATGTTCTTTGGTTTTGATGTTCGGTTGTGAATAAACTTTTGATGTTCTTTTGGATTAGGGTTTAGTGAGTAATGGCTATGTTCGGTTGTGCAACTTGTGTTAATTATTTGGATTTATTGATGTAACTTGTCATTCTTTGTTGTTCAATAACGAAATCAATTTTATTTAGGGTTCGATAACTTGGTTCAATTGCGGCTTTGTTTTATATTTTTGATGGTTTATGGTTGTTGTTGTTTGGTTGATGGATGATGGTATATATGTGTGAACTTTCGATTTGTAGTAAGAAGTATTTATTAAGTAGTTTTATCATTTATCATTTTCTGGTTCTTCCAACTATTTTAGATAGGATTTATCTTTGGACTTGATCCTAAAATTCATTATGACATACTTGGTGCCTTTTTTTATAACATGTTATGTTATGGAGATTCATTATGTCTTTTGTTAATTCATTATGCTTTATAAATCACTATGGTGACAATGAAATGATTTTACGTGTTGGTAATTGGTTTCATGTTGCGGTGAATTACATAATTATTGGATAGAAGGCAGTATGAGTTTTTTATTATTACAAAGTGCAAATATACTGTAAGCAATTTGGTATTTTTTGAGTTTTTAATATTTTATAAATCAATTATCTTCTTCATTCATTAAGTTGTAATTTATCATTTTTTATTTTAGATTTAAAATGGCAACACCACCACTTGGAGGATGTGTTAGTGGATGTAGCGGTGATAACCCAGGTTGGGTGTCCAGGATATTGAGGAGCGTAATAATGTAGATGTTAATAATATTGAGAGAATAAGTTATTAATGATTTGGTTGATGAGGGTGATGATATGATCTTGAAAATCAATTGAATTAAGAAAAGAGAAAGAGGAGTGGGCAGGAGGAGAACCTAGGGTTTTAGAGGGCTTGGTTCGTGAGAGAAAACCAGAGAAGACTCAAGAGGTTAAGGAGATGATGAAGACGAAGGAGAAGAAAGTTTACTTTGAATATTTCATTACCTGGTTTCTTCTTTACTATTTATACCTTTCTAGTCTAGATCATGCTTTCCTTTTACAAGTTTGGAATTTCCAGATTTTGGCGATTTACATTATAGTTTCTTCTCTTTATCTTCTCGTTCTTACGGGACGGTTAGTTCTGTTAGCTTAGCTGTTCAGAGTTCTTCGTGGTTTCTTGATTGCTTCTTTATTTATTCTTTGACATCTGAAATTCTCTGTTTTAGGTGTTGATCGAGTTCTTTCACGGAAGTTGATTTGGCTTCACTCTTGTTATACTTTATTGCTCTCATCTTAGTTGATGTGTATTACTTCTCAGGGTCTTGTATTGAGTTTGTAATCTGTTGGATTTATTTTGCTTTGTCTCTGTAATATCCTTCTTGTATTCTAGCCTTGTTTTGTAATTTATGGATGTGTATGTGTATTTTAGTTTCTTTCATCATTGAGTTTATATTTATTATTGTAAGTTATTGTGATTAGAGATTTGGGGTCATATCACCAAATTAATGTGCAAAAGATATATTTGCACTCTAATGTTCTATCAAGTTTTTAATTTTGTTTTTTTTTTTCAAAATTGTAAGATTTTTAAAATAACTATCTAGAAGAACAATCTTTTACTCTTTATTTTTTTTTATTTTTTTACAGTTTGACGGAAAAGTAAACTAATGAATCAAATCAATAAAAAAAATATATTTATTTTTGAAATGTCGTAATGTTTACAAGTTTGGTCTATTTTTTTTCCAAAAATTAAGAAATATTAGGTTGGATTATTATTATTATTATTTGATAAAAAAGTGAAAAGAACTTGTTTTTAATTAGGTTGGAATATCTGAGGGTTGGAACCACATTTCCTCTCTCTTACTTCAATTTTTAACCTTTGTTATATATATATATATAATTCACAAAGAAAACATTCATCATAACAGATGGCATGCATGAGGGATAATTCGATTTTCATAAAGAATAAAACAGTTAAAAAATTATTGATATTTATGTGCATATTATATAATTTTATATATTTATATATCTAATATTTAAACTTTAATATTTATATAAATAACACTAAAAATTCTAATATCACATCAAAAATATCATTATTATCCTTATATTTATTGTATATAAATAAAATATGAGAAATATAAATATATATCAATTATTTCATATGTATATAAATCTTCTAAAATCATTTTATATAAAAGAATCCAAGATTCATCAAGCAAAAGAGATAATCATATCTTCAAGTTTAAGATCAAATATTTGAGCTACATCTTTTATAATTTATTATTTGTCATTTTGAGAAAAAAATATATATTTATATCAAGCATTAATTATTTGTTGTTGTCTTGAAGCATTATAATAAATGATTAGCTGTTAGGTGTGTTTTGAACTTAGGTCTTCTGATTGGAGAAAATACACTCTATCAACTCCTTCAAAGGCCGATCACCCCGTTGCAGTGTTGATCTATGCTTGATTCATATCAATCATTAATTATTAATATTTAAAAAAAAATTCTACATTTCTAAGCAATGAAATAAATAATGTTGGCATATTTATTGAGAGTTTTGGACCGGCAACCTCTTTGACTTGGCAATATATTGCCAGCAATAAGTATTAATTAAGTCTAAAGGGGAATTTAAGTCTTAGTCCTTCTTAGGTTAGAGGTTGGGAGTTGCAAGGAATTGAATTGAAGAATCTCACACGCATATGTATTGTATTACATAAGGTTACTTCAATTAATACATGTGACAATAAATATTTTTTTACCACATATATATAATTTGTATTTGTTTCAGTAAATGTGACGAATAATTCATTTTTTTTAGAAGGGTATTCCGACACCTACATCTTGAAGATTGGTTGGAGATCACAGGCGCAAGCCGGCGTCTGTGGGGCCTCTTTAATTTTACTCAATTCTGAATAGGCGCAGCGAGAATCGAGCTGGTCGGAGGATTTTCATGCTTTCGCCCTGGCTAAGAGACGATGGGTTATAATTCACTATTGACAAAACTGCATATTTAGTTGATGTGATACAGGTGAATTTGGTCTTTAGCCAAATTATAATTTGCCTAAACCTCAACAATTGAGATAGTGTGAATAATTTTGAGAATAAAAAATGTTTTATAAGAACATAAATGTTTATTAATGATACTTTAGCTTTAAATATTGCAAGTCATTACATTTTGGTACTAATAAGATATGTTTCGTTTTGATAATATTAAAGATTGAAAATGGACTCAAGTTATTGGATGTGTACAACAAAGAATAAAAAAATACATATGAACTAGTACATAAAATTAGCATTAGAGAATTAAAAAAATGAATAAATTTAAAATTTAATGGATATAAATTATTCAAAATGGCTACTTTAGCTTATTTAACTAAAATAAATTTCAAATCAATAAAAACAATACAAAAATCTTCTTATTAATATAGAGATGAAGATGATGTGGAAATCAATGAAGCAAATGACAATCATGATTTTGATAAAATAAAGTAATCCTAATGGTGATTATTAGATCATTCTTATTGACATCACTAGCTTTTTTTCACATTCATGAGTCCATCCTCAGTATAAACAAGTCACTAATTGAAGAAGAAATGTACTTAATCAAAACTCGCAATCTTTTAAAAGTATAATTTAATGTAATCTCTAGAATTAATTAGTTAAATTAGTTAGATTTTCTAATTATCAAAGGAGATTAGAAGATGGTAAGTAGGCTTTTGATGAAACCATAAATTCAAGTTTTCTCTTCATGTAATTGAGTTCAAATTTAGTAGTAAATATTAAAAGATAAATTTTAATTATTGAATAAAATTAAAGATAATATATATCAATAATTAATTTTTTTTTTTTCAAAAAAAGTATTCTTGATCATTAGAAAGACTTGTACATAAAACTGGCTTAAGGGATTCATGAAGCTTCTCACTTAACAAAGCATTTTTCTCTTGACACATCTTGATCACTCGCCTGCTAATTTAAGGAGTTTTCACCAACACGCGCTTAAAGTTCTCCTTAGGCATGTCGAATCTCTTTTTGGAACTCACCTAGTGGACAATTAGTAGCCTGGCTAGCTCACTAAAAGAACAACCATATTGAGACAATTTATGAATTTTCTTAATTCTTAGTACAGTATATCTTGTATCATTAACTTTGGCTCATAGCTAAAAATAAGGGGCTACCCATCTTGCGCAGACTAGGAGATCATTTTGTATTTTTCCCAAAGTACATAATATATAATTCCTTCTTCATACATGGCCTCAACTTGTTCCACACAATCCTTAGAATAGAAGAACATGTTATTATAGATATTTTGAAAGTTTGCAGTTGATGATTCAAATTTGGGCTAACTCCATCTCTAAGTACATTTGGGAAGCGGTGGTAACAATGCCTTTTTTAGTATTTTGATTATATTTTGAGAAATCATGGTGAGAAAGTTATATTTTTAACCATCTGTCTCAGGATGCTGCCAGAAAGCTACGGTTTAATTTTTATAAAATAAAAAAGTTATATATATTCACCATACATTAGTTCTTCTAAAGCTCCACAACTATTTTTTTTTTGACTCAGATACCCCCCAAATCTAATCTTCTTGGCGATCAACTTATTCTTAGCATCTCTCTCCTTTAATAATGAAACCTATAACCACACAAATAATGTTTTAAAAAGTCATCAGTGAATAAGTTAGGTCTCACCGACTTTTCGAACTCTAATAGTAAAGATTCCAAGTCAATAAGTTTAGGGTATACACTTTGTCCCGTAACACTAAATACTACCTCTGCCATTAATTGATATTACGCATATCCTGACCTGTGACATCAACTATACGAGGGAATTCAGATAAGAATTTGGTCCTCAGCCATCCACTATCCTCCCTCTCTGGCAATCTCTCATGTAATCATCTTTAAGTCACTGAGCACAAAACCCCTAACGAATGTAAGAAAAAAGAAATTTTCTATCGATAAAACATTAAAAAATAACATTTTTACACTTTCTGACAAGACATTCTATACATAAGCTCAGATAATTTTTCCTCAAAATGTCAGCTACAACAGATTCTACTGAGATCAGCGTTGGTGATTTAAAGCCAGTACTAAAATAAACCTGAAATAGGAAATTTGTTCTCAAGCAGTTCATAGATTGCCCAAAAGATAAAGCCTAAAATGGTGTCCCTAACTAAACTCTTCAGTAAAGAACTCACCCAACTATTAGAATCCGTACCTGATTTGCTTCCGGCGAGGTCCCGGAATCGAAGGTTCCCCTGGTCTGATATTAATGCATACACCACCCCGTTCATGTGACCCTTTCCAATGACTCCTACCACTCCCTTGCTGTTGTTTACAGCTTTGCTCCTCTTCAAAGACCATGCAAGATACTGTGGATAAACAAAAGCATTAATATTACAGTCGGGTTTTCTTCTCATAATCTATACTGTTGAGAAAGTAAACACAGCAAATCATGATTTGGGAGTAGCAGAATTTAAAGGAGCAAACAATAGTTTTGCTTGCTACGAATGAAGATTCATGGGTAGAAATTCATGCATTTCTATACGTAAAATTGATTCTACTGTGATTGATCATGTTATGACTTCAATTCTCTAAGTGCATGTTTGGGATGAATTTTATTTTGTATTTTAGATTTTTATTTTTTATGTTATTTTTAAAAAATGTTTATTTAGTGTATTGTTTAAATATTTTTAAAAATAAATCTTATTATTTTTAAAAACATTCAAAATAATTTTTGGATATTGAGTGTTTTAAAAATAACTATCAAAATCAAATGGATTTTATCTTGAATCAAAACATAAACAAGACAAAAAATAACAAACAAAAAATAAAAATAAAAGTGATCCCAAAAAGCATCTAAGAATTTGTTTCGTTATAAGTATTTAGAATTTAGATTCATTTTAAATAGTGTAACATAAATTCAATGCATTTGAAAATACTCTCAAATAAGCAGCCCTTTTATTAAGGAAAAAAAGAAAAAAGAAAAAAAGCTCCTCCTGTTTCCAAGTTCATCAACTGCAGCATAGGTATAGACCTTGCTTGAGGCCTACGATATTCTTTAGCAAAATCAATAGCAGGCTGAGTTCTAGCTCACCCATCATCAGATGGCAACCAGAAAAATGGGTGTCATGGTGTACAAGATGCGCTAGTAGTAGAACAAGCCGTAACTCTATAATCACTGAAAATATAAGAAAACAGAATACCATAGTTTATCCACTAAGGCTGACATACATAATGACATAGTTTTGCAAGCATCTAAAAGTTTGGAAGGCTAATGGATGTAGTTTTTCCATGTTATTTTGAAACACTTCCAGGGAAAATCAGAAAGTTTTTTTCCCCAAAAAAACACTAATTATCCTCGAATTTTACTATTGAATAATGTTGCATTTAAACTTGCAACAGAAAGTCCGTATAACATCATTTAAGTGAAATGATCTACCAGTTGTCTGCTAGTCAAATAAATGCCGATGATGACATGAATCATATTTTAAAAATTTGGATCATGCTTATGATCAACTTAATACATTGCAGCTATTGCCACAATCGATGTTGTCATCATCACCACCCTCATTATCAAGATCTTCCTAAATAGAGGTCATTACAATCTTCTCTATAGTTTATATGTTTACTATCACCATTAAGGCTATGAATATTGAGAAAAAAGGGACCTTTGTAAGTCATATTCAATAGAAGGGACTCTTAGTTTTGATATAGAAATGAATACACTATAAAAAAAATACCCAATTAAATATGGACCACTTACTACTTTAGGAAACCTTCCTAAACAAAAGGAATGCCAAGACTCTTAGTTAGATTATACATTACCAATTAGCTCTAGCTTGTGATGTGGTTTAAAAGACTAAAGTGAACCCAAGCTTTAGTAAATGTATTTATTAGTAATTTTGAGTTGAAAAATAAGAGTAAAGATCTTTTGAAGTCAATAATTGAATGAAGCAATAGTAATCTCAAACTGTTTGGTTCTTTTATGAAACATAGGATAATTAGCAATATATAAGTCAACATGGTGTCATGGTTTAAGACAATGATGCACACTCAAAAAAGAAAATCCACCTAAGAGAAAATTGGCCCACATCATTTCACATGCATGCCATGGCTTTGTATTCTACCTCAGTATTTGATATGGCCACCATTGCTTATTTCTTACTCTTCCATATGACAAAATTACCTCCAACAAACATGTAATAACTAGATGTAATTTTTTTTATCATCAAATGATCCAACATAATCAACATCAAAAAAAGCTATCATATTAATGCACCCATTCTTGGTAATATAGTATAGTTCTTTCCATAGGAACTTCTTGATACACCTTAATATATGCATAACAGTTTCCCAATAATTTATGTTTGAAAGTCTGCATGTGTTAATTAAAATTCCTACAACAACTAAGATTTAGATCTACTGATAATTAGATTAATATACTTAACAAACAACAATAACAAAATATATTCTCAATTTTTTCATTAGCAACATTCTTAGTATCTATGAGTGTCAGCATGTTTACAATCAAAATATCAATCTCATTTAGAAGATCAATGGGGAATTTTCTTTGAAATAGGGAACTCATTTGCTATAAGCAAACTCTATCGATAAAGTATTTGAGATTACCTTAGTTATTTTAGTAATCCAATATTTATCATTCATTGTAGTAGAATATCATTTGCATAGCTTGTTAAGATATTTGACATAGGGGAGTAATCTGCTGTGCTGTCGTGAAGGTCAACCTCAGCAAAAGCTTACGAAACATATCAAACCAAGCTCAAGGATTTGTTCTTAAGCCCATAAATGACTTTATTGAGCTTACAGACACCTCTCTCCATGCAAATAGCTTCAATAGGTTGCCATATAAAAATGCATTACTCACATCTATTTATAACAATGGCCAACCTTGGTTGATGTAGAGAAATAAAAAAAAATCAAACTATGTTAAGCTTGACAACTCAGGCAAATGTGACAACATAATCAATTTCATATACTTTAGTAAAGAATTTAATAGTCAAGTGTATCTTGTCTCTATCAGTAGAACCATCAAGATAAAACTTTATAATGTAAATCTATTGGCTTGAGACTAAAAACTAATGACAAAGGCAACCCAAAATAACAAAAGCCAGAGGAAAGGTGATCTAAGTATATATGAGACTAAATAAGATGATCAATAGATTATTGTTTACCTGTACTCATTGTAGTAGAATATCATTTGCATAGACTATTAAGATAACACATATAGATGAAGTATGCTGACAAATGTGGAGTGATCTATTATGCTATAGTGAAGGCTGACCTTAGCAAGAGCTTCAAATCTTGTCAAACCAAGCTTGAGGGCTTTGCTTAAGTTAATATATAGCCTTATAGAGCTTACAAGCTCTAATATCTCCCTAGCAATATATATTAGTAGTTGCTTCATATAAGTAGCTTCAATGAGATAGGAATGGAGAAAGACATTACTCCTATCTATTTGCAACAATGGCTAACCTTGTGTGGATGGAAATAGATAAAATAATGTGAATGAAGTTAAGCCTGACAACACAGATGAATGTCTCAATGTAGTCAATCTAATATATTATGTAAAAAAATTGACATTAAAGTGTATCTTGTATCTATCAATAGAGCCATCAAGATGAAACTCTAAAATGTAATTGCATTGGCATGAGAAAAAACTATAGTCAAAGACAACACAAAATGATAAAAGCTAGAGGAAAGGTGATCTAAGAACATTTAAGACTAAATAGTAAGTACATTGTTGTTTACCTTTCATAGTAGAAATGGGTAAATGGAGATTAGGTAATTCTCTGAGAAGCAAATGCTCAATAGGTTGGGACAATGTGGATGGAGGTGTAAAGAGAAGAAGGACAAAATCATCATGTATAAACATATTTAGAGGTGGAGATATAAGTATAGACACTTCTGGAAGAAAATGAATGGATGGACTGGATGCTTTAGAGGAAGAAGGTGAAGAATGGTAAGGTGAGGACTCAAGAAAGTGATAATTGTTAAAGTATATTTGTGCCAGTTGTTGGGTCATAATAGGGATAATCTCTTTGAGAACAAAAGTATCTTAGAAAAATACATCTAATGGACAAAAGAAGGAGATTGTCACCAGGACAAAGAAAATGCACAAAACAAACAGCCAAAAAGTCTACATTGGATAGGAAAAAGTGACAACCATGGCCAAAGAATGGAGAAAGGGTAACATTATCAAGAATTGTAAGTAGAATATGTTACTAAGATAGCATGCAATAAAAAAGCATCGCCCAATAATAACATTTATATAGAACATCAAGGCATATGCTATGTTAAGTATGATATCCTTTCAGATAACAAGAGAAAAGAAGTCAACAATAATGACTAGTAGAGAAAACATTAGAAAAAATGAAAATATGTGGCAAGTACCAATCATATCAGAAGAGACTAGAATTGGATAAATCAATTGAGAAAACTAAAATGGATCCAGAGAAAGAGAAGCTAAAAGAGAATCAGAGGAAGAGACAAAGATCACTGGTTGTGATTATTGAACCACCGATCATAATCTTCTTGAGAAACTACAAGTGATCTAGAAGAGAAGGCACAAAAAAGGTTAAGCTAAATCGATTGTGGAAGAATACTAAGCAGTGGAGGGATAATAAGATTCCTCCCATCAATATTTAGAAGAATGTCCAGTGCGGCAACAATAAAGACAAAGTTATTGCAGGTATGACTAACATTAAAGTAACTCATTCCATTTGTCTCACTGAGTACTATTGCATTTGCATATCATTTCTCGAGACAAAAGATCCTAGAGTAGAGAACTTACACACAAGAAATATTATTGACATTAGAATGTGGCTAAGCCTTAGCATCTAATCACCCTCCCTCACAATCCTCTCTCACCTATTGTTCCCTCATCTCCTCTCTCTCTCTCTCTCTCATTGCTTCCTTACCTCTTTCTCTAATCATGTCTCATCCCAAGTCACAAGCAATAGCATGAGCTCACTCATTGTTCGATCAATCTAGTGTGCTCACTCTAGTACGGTACTGAGAGAAATGATCTTGGTGTCTTATTGACTTAATATTGGAACATATCTATAAGCATGCATAATGAAAACAATAAAAAATAATGAGGAGAATATTCACAATTTATGTGAAAATAAATCCATAATCGGCTAAGAAAAAAACATCCTACCAAAACCCTTCAAAATATTATTTTCATAAAATACCTATGCAAACAATTTGAATATATATTTGATTTATGATGCGTCATTGTGACATAAAATAAAATCAAAGAAGTTGTTCATTGTCATTGACAACTTAGGTTTACAATGAATTATCCTTTGGTATGACATGTTATTGATGGCTATCATCAACCAACATATTTCTAGCAAAAAAAAAAAAAAAAACCTACCTGTACACCTTAACATAACAAAAAAAAAAAAAAAAAAAATCGAAAAACTACCCTATCAACAAATACAAGTTTGCTAGATGGTATAAAGTTTTCAATGGATGAATCTGTTGATCTTATGAATAGATAAAAAAAAAAGGTAGAAATCTTAATAATAACCAAAATAATTTTTTGCCAGAAAAGTTTAGTGATTTTTTTGCAAATATGAAAATGTCATCATGGTAAGTAATATCACACTAGTAAAATTTCCCTTCACGCACCAATGGTCATAAAAATAGATTAAATCTTATTTACTAGAAACTTCTTTCATTCATCATGATATGTCAATTCCTAGAAATCTTTCTATGATCATTTAAGGAAGAGCGCACTAGATTGAAATGATGAAGAATGGGTTATCATCATGAGGAGCACAGTCTAACATATACATGTTTGTGGGCAAGTAGCATTATGCCACTAATTTCCTATCTATAATTCCATGTTGTAGTCGCATGTGTACAAGTTGATTTACGATGTTCATTGACTATTGATAACACAGATTGGATTTAGGAACAATACCGTATCACGCTCATACATGAGAGGCTGCAAAAGAGAAGGATAGGTTTGGCTCAGTTGACCATACAATCGAAATGGACCACTGTTTATATCTGTTTCCTGCACAACATAGATAATATGAGTTGTTAGTGGTATAACCATTTTTGGGCCTATCTCTGTACATACTAGGTCTACGTTCGTTAGTCAGCAATAATAGCTACATCCTTTGCATTAGTACGATATTTTTTGGCTTTCTTTACTTTGCTATGGGAAAAGCAAAACTAATAAAAGACATGTTGAACAAATAAGACGAAACATTAAATATGGTGCTCAAAAGAAAACATGATCCATTTTGATTGTAGAAAGAAAAATTTTCTAGATACTACAAGGACCAAATCCAGGGCTTGAGTTTCATTGATGTTAATCATGACCATGGACTGAAGTAGTTCTTCTTGCTACTTTAACACTTGCAAAGTTCTTTATAGCATTCAGTTGGATCACTCCTAATTCAATAAATAGTAGTGATTAAAGCTAAACAAATACCTTTCAGTAATGCTTATATGCAATGAAGAATGGATGTGATTATGCTAATCTATCCTTCCTTTCATACGTTCTTTAAATGGCAAAGTGTATAACTTCAAAAATTAAGTTAAATCTTAAAAATGAAGAAATGTTTATTCTATGAAAAGAAAATCTTACATAAGATAATTTTTATATATTACAATTAAACTAGCCCTGTTGAATTTGAGTAACAAAGAAATCGTTCATAGCGTAAGTTCAAATAATTTTTCAGTAAAATTACAAAATATATAAGAAAAATAATTATTATAAAGGGATCATTGGAGTGATGCTTATTAAGCAAGAGAAATAGAAATTAGAGTAATACTTCCTTAACTGAAATAAATCAACAGATAAAACTCCATTTTCATGTTCCTTTTGCCCTAAATATGATATAACCAAATAAAAAAGGGCGGATTGCAAATTCACAGCTGCTTAGGGCATAAGAATAAAAAAGAAGTTTTAAGTGTGTATTTTTTATAAAGTGAAACATTATTATAGAAATAGATTGATGTAGCTAAAGGATAGTACATGTACAATAGAGGGCAACAGTTGCTCCAATGAGAAGGCTAGATGAATCATTTGGAGGGATTAGAAAGAAAAAGTAATGAACAAAAGATAACATGACTAAAACTTCTTAAAAAAAAACTCAAAAAACACAGAGAAAATACCACAAGTAAGCACCTAACAAGAATGAATAGAGGAGGATTGTTGACCTCCACATATGTGTCATAAGTCGAGTCAAGCCCACAAGTCGAATTCGACGGACTTCAGAAGTGACATTACATAAATCAAGTCTCAAAATGCACTGGACGTCACCGAAAATGGTCGAAACAACTTCTAATCGACGAACGGACTTCGCCATCGCGTCGTAACGCCGAAATTGACGTAATATAAATATCGCACAATCGATCAACCAATCGGCGAGATATCAATGTCGACACATATCAATGGAAGCTGACGATGTCCAACGACATCCGCTCGCGAAATTGAGCGCCGCTAGCTTCAAAGCAAAAACTATCAAAAAGACCGGCCCACGCCAACGGACGAAATGTCGAATAATCGTAATGGCCGCGACAACAATGAAAATACACTGATGCGCCAAAATCAACTCAAATGATGACGATGAACGGACTTCTCCATCGAAGTCGTAACGCCGTAAACCGCCGATATAAATATTGCACAACTGACGATCAACCGATCGCCGCTTCAGCCGAACGGCGACGCATATCGGCGCCGAGACGCCGACACCAAATGACCTCCGCTAAATCATGCCATTATTTCAAACGTGAAATCTATCAAGATTATTCGATCAATTGACGAGTCGACGAACGTCGGCAAAAGCGGCGACGATATTTTAAATTGACTCAAATTGACTCACTGACATCGACGAACCAACGCCTGACATAAAACGCGCGATCAGTTATATATATATATATAATATATATATATATATATATATATATAATCCGCGTCGTAAAACTCAATTTAAAGTCGATTAATTAATTTAAAAATCAAGTTAAAAGATCTAAAACCTAATCCTAACCCTACAAACCCAATTCTGCTTTCCTATTCACGCTGACGACGACTCCTTCGCTCGACTACTAATCATCGCACGAGCTCGCGGATTTCACGCGACGAGCGAGTTTCCTCGATGGTTCTTTCAGACCAGTTTCGCAGAACTGTCATTTCTCTTTCATTGAACGAACCGCTTCCCTCCCTTTCTCCAAACTGATTCTCTAAACTGATTTTCTTCTTTTATTCACAGTAGAACTTTCCCTTCTTTTCTTCTCCGATTTCTCTTCCTCTTCTTTTCATTTATTTCTTTATTTATTTTTCCTCTATTTCATTAACTCTTTCTTCCATTAATCCAACTTTCTTCTTTCTTTTTTTCCTCGCTTTTTCCTTTTCATCCTCATTGAAATCTGAAGTTCTCTTGAAATTTTCCAGATCCAAATCTTTCACTTAGTTTCATCTCCTTCAAGAACCTGAGAAGAATCATGGCGGTTCTTTCTTTGTAATCCTTCAGACTTCCTATTTCATTGCAATCGGAGAAGAACACATGAGACGTTCTTCTCCTAGTTTGACGCCTACCATTGCCCCTTCGACCTTTCACCGACGGAGAAGAATATCGACGGGTTCTTCTCTTTTTGATACCTAACCCGCTTCGCCATCATCAGAACTGAGAAAGAACGAGTCAAAACATGTGAGATCAATGTGAATGTGAATATATACGCTTTTGCAGTTTGCTCGCTGCCATGAGGCCGAATGAATGGCTTGTCGCAAAGACACCGCCAGACTCCATGATGCCAGAAGCCAACATCCGCGATGTTCCTACCAATGAAATTTTGAATAAATTCTAGACTTAGAAAAAAAATGAAATAAATACACACGCATTATATTTCTTCGCAGTTTCAAGACCGCTAATACCTCATTAAAGTAGTGAAGGCGTGTGTCATTAAAGACACCACTCACACGTTCATGATACCGAGAAAGCAAAACACTGACAACCCCATGGGATGATGAAGACTGCCAAAATTATGCCTGATTTTGGATTAAATTTGAGACTTAAGCAAAATTAAATGGAAATCATTTAAACTTAAATCAAATAAAAAAATACACGATAAACATGAAAATAAATATTAAAACAAAGTGGAGAATACTTAAAGGAAACTAAACAAAACAAAGAGGAAACATAATACTAAAGTAAACTACTTACTTTAACTAAGAAGTTCCTTCCTTTCTTCAAAATCCTTAAAGGCTATGGAGTTTTCTCTTCAAGCAAATAATGTGAAAAGTAAAACTTCCCCACTGGCCTTATTTATAGGAAAGGAAAGCCACATTTGTGGGACCCACTTATAATTAAACTAACAAATGTAAAATATATCGCAACAACCTTGTTCCATGTTTGTTATCAAAACAAATGCAAGTGAAATTTAAGAAAGTTAATACTAAACTCATAACAAACTTGCAATAAATTTGAAGTTTAATTTTCAAATAAATAGAGAATTTGATATGAAGTTAAAAATGAATCTAAATTGAGTAACAACTCACAGAAAAGTATGAAAAGTCTTAAATGATAAAATTAGAAAGGAAGCTTTCTGAATTTGATATATAAACTTGTATGAATACTGCATGAAGTATGCCCTCGCATATCTTATAGAATTCCTTTGGATCAAATATTCCAAAATACACGAAATACTTGAATGAAAATAAATTCATTACACATATCTAAAATGAATATATTTTTATTCAAAGCCAGAAACTTTTAAATAATGCAGATCTTTGCTTTTCAGACAAGCATATACTAAATCAAAATCTAAAAACCATAGACTTCATTCAATCAAAAATTAAGAATTTCATTATAATTATGATTTTCAAAATCATGATTTCATTAATTAAATAAAATTATTAGCTATAAATATCCCTAATAATTAACGCTTAAATTCAAGTGTCGAGCCGACGGTTACTTCTGCTCTTGAATCTGGGTTAACAAAACCTAAAATCTATTATTATAAATATTTCAATCAATAAAATATTTGAAATCGATCACAAGTAACAAGATCTAATCCTCTGTAGCCTAAACAGATAGATCTAAAGTTATTAAACATATTCAAATTAATCAATTTTTCAAATCAAATTAACTCAAATTAAATATCAATCTAAAAATTGTTTAAATGAAACTCAACATTAAAAGTTTAAAGCAAAATTCAATCAATCTACATTTCGCAACTATTTTTCGGAGGTGACAAATTAAGAAAACTCTAACTTCACAAGGCCAAACGCCAAATGTGTGTTATCACTCTCAATCAATCTTCACAAGAAGGATGTGACTGCCCTTTGACTGACGCTGGCCAACAGCCCACGATGAAGCATTACGACTGAGTCCTCGACGGTGGTTAACAAGAATGCTCCATTATATTACGATCACGATCAGTGTGTTCTTAATGCTCCCTTTGAATCAGAATCATATACTTGATAGGAAAACCTCCATCGTGTGTAGACTTAAGCGTCCTGACAAACACCACCCTGCGCAGTGGATTTTGGATGAACCCATGTGTTCGATAAGGATCCTCTTGACTACCTCCTCGACTAACTGGACCGGACGCCCAGATGACAAATATAGATCAGACGGCATGCCATCATTTCCCCAACCATCCATTTAAGTAAATGATGAATTTCATAATATAAATCTTAAACTCCACATGCCGCTACTATACATACACATATACACCTAACGACAAATTTTTAATCGAAAGTTCTCTCACTTATCGAGAGGTAATTAACTATAGTGCGCTCTATAAGAAACCTGAAACCAGATCTAAAGTCCTCACTAAATGAGAACGAAATCTCTGGGTAATGTCTTATCTACTATTCAATCTACCTTCTGATAATTACACCGACACATTTAACACACTCTTTTCACTTCAATTTGTCGAGAGGTCGGTGGCGAATTTTCGGAGCTCACAAATTTCTAACTCACTGGGAACAAGATTCTCTTCCATCTTTGACTAGTATATATGTATATAAGAAGAATCAAATTTTGAAAATTCAAAACAAAAATAGTGATTTAAATATGTAATAAATTCAAGTTACTAATGTATGAGGCTCTATATAGAATGAATTATTCTATAGTATATTTTTATTACACTATTATTTTGTCTTATAGTCTTCATTGAAAGTATGGTGAAATAATAATTGTTAATTAATCCCCATCTTTCACTTTTGCGTAGAATGGATCTACGAGCACTCTTTTCACCGTTCAACTGGCAGGGCTAACATCTAAACCAACGCCATCAACACAGAGATGTTGACTACATTCAATTTGGTAGTTTGAGTTTCACTATCGTGTAACTCCCAAGTACCCGGTACATTCGTCCTGGTCATCTGAAGGCCTCAAGTTATCAAGCTCCCACTAGCATGTGTGTCATCAGCCCAACCGTATCAAGGAGTTCTCCGACAGAGAACTTCAATTTTCAAAAGGCTAGTCAATAAAGCCCCGTGATAAAAAAGAACCGCCGTGGACAAACCGTATCTTTAATGCCTCATACATACTGCCGCGCCATTGAACCTTTTGCCGGAAAGCATGATCACAAAGCTTCATCGGAGCAAATTAACCGAAGGAGAGAGAAAAGGAGGCTGATCCCCTTGAATGACCTAACAACAAGCGATACTACCGCCAGAAGCAAGTATTCCTACCCAGAACAACTTTGACAACCTAAAGTGGGTAAAGAGGAATAGCTCTACTGGCGAAATAAAGCAATCCTTCTGGAACCAATCACGTTAAGCTCCACCACCATAGAGGAGACAACCTGAAACAATATTTGCCAGAATACATAAAGTTATCAAAGTAGCCAAGGACAGACGTTTAATAAAAAGAAGATTTCATAGGCCTGTGGTGATAGAAAACACCGAAGCTCCACCAAGAAAATTGTCATCTCTTCTGGTAACTAGCCATCGAGCCCAGTACACTTCGCATGGTGAGCATCTGAGTGTGATACTTGGACCACATGTCCAAGAATCCGCTGCTGAAAGGTCCCAGGGAAAAGGTAAACATATATGGAGGTCAAGGACCCGTAATGAAACTTTGAAAAATGAAAGAGGTGTAATATCTGATACATATACTCGTAAATCAAAACAACTCATCGAAGTGGATACCCAAAAGAAGGGATATCATCGATGAAAGACATGGTCGACACCAAGAATCCTCAGGGATCCCATCGAATTCTACAAGAGAAGGTTGACTTTGATCACTCCTTAAGAAATATTTGTTCAAGACATTGAACCGTGAGATCCACCGGAAAGCCGATCAAAAGTGCAAGAAGAAAATAATGAAGACACAAGTAGAAGTTGTCTATATGGTCGAGATATGATGAACCTCCGCCAACACTATCACACAAACTGGAATCAACCCAATTCGACATTTATGAAAAAGAGTCTTCACAGAAGCAAATAGAGGATGAATCTTCGATCTTTGCTGAAGATGAAGAAGAAGATCAGAATGGGAAAGAGATCATAAGTCGCCTATATGGTTGAACTAGAAATGATCTTAAGTATCGCTTTTATACTCATCCGTAGAACAAAGAAAGAGGAAGATCTTATACTTGTTGACAGAGCAAAGAGAGAAATGCAACGAAATGGAGGTCAAAGATAGAAATAAGCGACTTGGTAATGATGAATGTAATGGTATAAATGAACATTATGATGGAGATGTTGCAGAAAAATATCACATCAAATGCATCACATATCTTGTATGCAATCAGACAATAATAATACAACTTCTATACCACCGCCGCCTGTACCTCAAGTTCTATAGTACATGCTACACCGAGGAATGAAGTTAACCAAACATCTCTCGATAATTCAAAATCAAGCAAGACACTGGAGGTAACAATAATCACGAAAAGATAAAGACAAATATCCTCGTGAGAGCAGAAAAGTCGGAGTGAGTAAGGGTCGCCTTACCCAAATAATATGTCGTATCTAAAAGGTTACCAAGCGTCAAATTTAATACTTTCGGGCTTGGTAATCCAAAGCAACATCTAGCCCAAATTTAAGGCTACCAGGTAATACAGGGAATGATGCGTCGCTTCCATCAATTCATTAAGAGTGACTTCGCCTTCTTTCAATGGTATGAATTGTCAAATGATTCGGTTAAAATATTTGTATTAGAGAATATTCATGAAGAGGTTTCAAAGGCAACCGAGAAAATCACAATCGCCGACCTTGCCTTGTTTAAAAGAGAAAAGATGAGCCGGTGACAAAATTCATAAGTCGTTGGCATAACCTAAGTATGAAATGCGAGCAACAATTGGAAGAAGAACATGCGATCCAATTACTAATGAGCAATATGGATGATAAAAAGACATCATTTTTATGTATGATGTCGATTGCAATATTCCAGGACTTGCTCGATAATGTGGCTAAATTTGAAAAGTTGAATCACCATAAGTCTGAAATCTGTGCAGATAAAGCAAAGAGAAACAAACTTTCAGACTCAAGAAAAAATTAAATTCATGCCGCTTCCTACAACTCAAATGCCGAAAAGCGGGTGATATATAATATGGATAAAGGAAAACAGCCGATGTACAATGATGATAAGGGTAAGAAGCCTGTCTATTCTAATCCACAGCCAAAATAGGTATTGGGAGGTAATGACAAACCCTAAACTTTTTCAAGTGGCCCAAACAAGCAACAAGAGATGATGATGCGCATCTCTAAGGAAAAGATAACAAAGAATTATTCTTTAGAAGTGTGATCAAATTATTTCAAGCCAAAGTCATTTACAATTAAAATTAAAAGGCTGAAGAAGTCGAAGTCAATAATCCAAATTATCCCCCTATCATCTGGATGATCCCATCCCATTGAAGATTATTTTGTCTTCAAAGATTGGCTGAAAGAAAAAGTATCTGAGGTGAATTTACACTATTCGACAAGTGTTCTAGTCAACCCAAAAGAGAGTCTACAAGGATGATTACGCCCTCTTCAGAACATCCCTCAAAGACAAAAATAAGAGAAATCGCCTGACTAAAGAATGAAGCAGTCTCCAAAAGATCAAAATGCCGAAAAAGCGCCCTAGTGTGTTGAAAATCACCACTTGAACCTATATTGAACTTAAGAGAGATGCCTAAACCAAGTATTTGGGCTTCTCAGACATTCGATAAGCTACTTCATCACAAAGATGAAGAGCATCTACTAAACGCAGGTCCTCATAAATCAAAGAAGTCGCTAAGAAAAAAGAAAGATCAAGAAGAGAACTACAACTCAAAAGATCATTAACAATTTAAAAGAATATCACCAAATGATAAGACAAACCATTTGGCCAGACTCATGCCTAAACTTCTGATACCAATTTGAAAAAGATAATGGTGAATCTTGTCCAAGTAGAGACATGTCAATCATCTATGGATATCGATGTTCTTCAAAGATCAATACTCTTAAAATTACAAGGTAAATGATACTGACCAAATCAAAAAATTCTTATCGAAAAACAAGAAGAGCCCCGAGAGTTAACATTCAATATTGTTTAATGGCTCAACAAAAAGATAACAAGATGAATATCTATGTTTTCCGATGAGAAGAGTCGACTCATCATCATCACGATAAAAACGTAGGAGTAAAAAATGAGTCCAACCCTTTTGGCCAAACCTCCATAATAAGAAGAAAATTTGAAGAAACTACGTCTTTAGAAGAATCTGAGTAAGATAAAGTGATTCGTTGGTAGTTTTAAAGTCCTACCGCCATCAAAGAAGGAAATGTAAATAAAGACAAAGGCAAACAAATTGAAGTCAACGAAGATATCATTTCCAAAATTCCTAAATTAAAACCTAAATCAAGCGAAAAGATAGATTATAATATTATATCCCATCTGAGAAAGATCCCTGCACAACTGAGTGTGTACGAGGCTCTCTTGATGTCAAAAGATCTCTGAGAAACTTTGATACAGGCTCTCAAAGATCCGGAAAGTTATGAAGCCTACTTCGCTGAAAAATGCATGACTAAAGCATTTCAAACTCAAAATCTCCCATTAATCACATTTTCTGAAGAAGGTCTTATGTTGGAAACAAATGATCACAACCGCCCTCTCTATATCAGCAGAGAGATGACATCTCGATCACCAATATCATTGATTCGTGTTTTCTATCAATCTTATGAGTCTAAAGGTATTAAGAGGATTATCACTTGATATACAACATCTTGGGAGAGACAAGTTGATGGTTCATGATTTCAATGAAAAATGATAAAAAATTCTGGGTTCTTTTATTCTCCCGCTCAAGTTTCGAGATTTATATACAGAAGCTAAATTTCATGTAAACGATATTGATAATCATTTAGAGCTCTCTTGGGTCGACCATGATTGCAAGAATATGGAATGGTCCCATCAACTATGCATCAATGTATGAAGTATCTGAAAGATGGAGAAGAATTCCCCGGTAACATACCATTCTTCAATGAAGCAAGTATTTATGAAGATGCAAAATACTTCATTCTTAAAGAGCCTAAGCCAACAGAGCTGCAGAAGATCTACCGTGAACTAAAAGTTTATTTTACAAAGTGAAAGAGTAGAAGCAAAGAGGAAGAGAGAAGGTAATGTCGACTCTCTCTAAATCACTTGATTATGTACCTAAGTCAAGAAAATCAGTTCCTTATTTGGGAAGTGACACAGAAGAAGGAGAAGATATTCATGTCAAACCTAAGGGAACTTATAAACTTTCAAGAAAGGCGGTAGTATGAAATAAATGATTCGATTTAGATTTTGAATCCAGATATAGTTCGAATGGTCGCATCGACAATACAATTTACTTGGCAAAGTCAGATGACTCACTCAAAATTATACACATTTCTCAACAGTGTTTCAAAGAAATCACTCCACTAGAGGTTCATAACATAAAAGAATTGATAACATTCTATGTGTCTGGCTGAGTAAAACAGAACTCTATTTTACAACTAAAAAATCTCACCACAATTTGATTTGTACCAACATGAAAATTCGATGAGATAATGTCAACAAGAATACCAATATACTATCCACAGAAATTGCGAAGAATGATGCATAAGCTTAGAATTAATATTGAAACTACTAAAGATAAAACTCAAATCTTTAACAAGATGTGAAGCTAAAGAAGACTTCAAGCATCACGAAAAAATGATAAGTTTATCACTAAAAGTCTTGGGTTCATCCATAAATCTCATCAAAATAGAGTCTGTTATAATATAATAGAAGCTGAAATTGAGACTAATAGTAACGAAGAAGATGATTCTCATGAAATTCTTATTAAAAATGATGAAGAAGTAGAAGTTAAGCCTACACCTGAAGAACTCGAAGATGGTGGACAAATAACTACTATGAATGAACTTAAAGAAATCAACCTATGAGCTAAGGATGATCCCCATCTAACTTTCGTCAGTGCCCTTCTGTCTGATGAGAAAGTTGAAAAGCTAAAAATGCTATTTTGTGAATTGATCGCTTTGTTCAATATATATTCAAATGTCGCTTATCCCTGACATATAGTAATTTATAAACTATTAAACTAGACGCGCTAAAACAAGCTCCCAAAGAATGAGATCGAGATCAAAGAATGCGTAATTGCAAACTAAGAACCGATCGAAGCAAAGCTTCATCCAGAGGAGAAGTAGATCGATAGTCAACATTATCCCAAGTTAGGAAGAAGAATGGTCAAACCGCCTCAGCATTTCCGTGACCTAAATAAGGCGTGCCCAAAAAAGATCTACTCTTCCAATATCGAACTATTAAATGCTGACAATACTTCCAATTACATTTCTCATTCTGGATCACAAGATACAACCAAATCAAAGACACCTCAAGAAAGACATACATCATTTAACACCTATTGCCATTTATTGCTATATACCATGCCCTTTGGTTTGAAAAAATGCTAAATCTACATACCAAAGAGCCATGACGATATTTTTTATGAGTCGATCCAGGTGAAATGTCATGTTGATGATTTGAAAGAGTTAAACCGTGAAAACCACTTCAAGACTTGAGAATTAGAGAGAATCAAAAATATGATCTCAAGATAAATCTTCTAAAATGTGTATCTGGGTGAAATTAGCTCAAGATCGCGCCGAAAGTCGACTCGAATTTGGGCTCGAATCGAGATCGGCCGGAGCAACGAGATTTTCGAGCCGTAAATGTGCTCGAATTTATTCCCGAAGCTCGCTTCGCCGGCCGCAGATCGGTTAACCAAGCTCACGCCACGCCCGGCAACAGCTCGAAACATCGCCGTCCGACACCGACGCGATTAATTCTAACGAATCGAACGCTCGCCGTTTGTATTCGAAGCCGAGCCGCTTTGCAGATTTCGAGCCGTTGCTTTTGATTTCAACCGGCCAGATGGATTTCGAGCCATTAGCCGAGTCGACGCTCGAATTCGACTGATCCGACTGCTCGAACTCAAACTTTTCGAGCCACGAGCCGATTTCGAGCGAATTCGATTTCATTTCGAGCCGAATATGCGCCAACGGCCAACACACCCCTACATTCGGTATCCTGAAAATTCTCGAGGTACATCACGTCACATGTATTAAAATTGATCCGTCAAAATCAAGGCATTAGATGCCTCCACAAAAGAAGGCTCATACCGTTTCTTTACAAGGACAACTTCTATTCATTTGTCGATTTATATCAAACCTATTAGGATGCTGTCAAAATTGATGAAGAAATATGCTCCATTTAAATGGGACAATGAGTGCTAAGAAGTCTTCAATAACATTAAAAGTTACTTGTTAAATCCACCAATCCTAACATTTATTCCCGGAAACCTCATTCTATACACAACAAGCGTAAGAATCTCTGGCATTATTGGTACAAATGTAATAAAAGAAAGCCAAGATAATGCTCTTTATTATATCAAAATTAATAGAGCAGAATGAGATATTCTCCATAGAAGCACGTTTGACACGATTTTGTAATCTAAAAGCCATTATATGTTACCTCACAAGATTACCCACATCTCGGATTGATCCACCGAAATATTTAATGACAAGACCAATTAAAATGCTTGGCAAGATAAGATTGTTTTACAATTTGATATTATACACGCTCCAGAAGTGAAGGGACAAGTCTTAGATTTTCTAGACACCCCATCCCTGACTCTTCCCTTAACGATGATTTGTCCGATGAGCAAATTATGCTCATCCATGAAAGAAAAAAATCACAAATTTAGAAAATATACTTTGATGGAACCTCATCGATCAAACAAGTTAAACCTCTAAATTTCCTAAAGATAAGAGCATGAATCGGCATCATCTTCATAACACCGGAAGGAAGGATAATGAGACAATCATATGGGCTAACCGAGCCAAGAACTAAAAAAAGTGGCAGTATTAATTAAAAAGCCCTTGAAAAATTATTTTCGCATTCAAAACTTGTATATTTCTGATTCTCTATATATAATTTATAAAATCAACAAGCCAATTAGCTTTCTATCACAATTTAACTCTTGTTTATAAAAATATATCATACTAACTCGAGTCTCTAGATCCAGAATTAGCCGATTGTTTAGCAAAATTAGCCAAGGAAATGACAAGTATGAATGGTGATTATGTCATGATCAAGATATTTAGTCCTGAAGCTAACAAAGTATCAATCGCAGGAGTTATCAAATTTGACTAATGTGGATGTGACTCAGTCTTCTCATACTAATCAACAAAAAAGTTGTAAAGAGTTAAGAAGGATATTGCTGTAAAAAATAAAGACTTATCAGAAAGAGCCATGACGGAGAGACAACCCTTCACTACTTTAAAGAAGGCAAGTTAACAAATAATAAATCACCGACAACCCAAATCGAGAAAAGAATGTTGCGCTATGCTTTCGTCAACAACATTCTATATCGTAGATCATTTGAGCAAATATGGTTACGATGCCTAAATACAGATGAAGGTACTAAGATGATGGTTGAAGTTCATGAAAGACACTCAGCATTTATAAAATGTCCCAAGATGACTATCTACAGAGATCAGATCAATCATGCTAAGAGGTCTCATGAATGTTAAATACATGAGAATATAATCCATCAACCTCCAAATCAACTACACCCAACAATAGCATCCTGACCCTTCGAATGCTGGGATACAGATGTAATTGGACCAATTGATCCAATATCATCAGCTGGTTACCACTTCATCATAGCAGCAATTGATTATTTCTCTAAGTGGGTTGTACCCATTTAAAGAAGCAGCCGAGATTAACTTCACACATAATGTGTGGTCTATAAATTTGAGTGTCACCAAATAATTTCTCGATAATGACACAACTTTCAAAATATAAAGATTTATATATTCGTCGACACAAAAATTGATTGGATACTCTTCAATATACAATCCAAATAATTTGATTAATGCCTTCAACAAGACATTAGTCAAGTCGCAAAAAGATCCTTACTAAAAATAAGAGAATAACATACCAAACTAATAGGCACTATGCAGATTGAACCACATACAAGAAATGCCACTATACATTTGGTATTTAGAACTAAAGCGCTTCTTCCACGAAATTGAGTTGCCTTCACTTTGAAAGTACATCCATCCAATCTAACCAACATTAAAACGCTTGTCCGAGAATGGAGGAACTCGGCGCTGACAAAGTTAGACCGCAAGCTCACCAAAATCTGGCAAAGATGTCCGTGGATTTTGACCATACAAAGGCCTCAAAGAATATTCCAAAAGCAGAGAATTGACTGGGTGCCAAAAAAACTAATTATCCACAATCGAAAATTTGGTGGCAAATTTGAGCCTAATTGGGAGGACCCTTTTGTCATTGAAAAAATGTATCAATGAGGGGCATACCAACTCATTGACCTAAAGAGTAAAAGACCAATGACACCAATCAATGGTTATCTAAAAAATATTATATAATGACATTTCTCAAAAATATAAAATCCTACAAGACAGGATATTTTTTTTAAGATATATCTATTTAGGACATCACGCTTAATGCCAAGATCCCTAAATAAATATACTCACCGGATGAAAAAAAAAAAGCTTTTCCTGAAAATTATCCTTACAGAGGGCATTTTTAGATTTATATACATAGATGAAAGTAATGTTATATGTTAAGACCTTCTTAAAAGTATATCAATTCAAATATAGATGTATTTGCGTATTTTCATCTTGAAAGCTCTTCTAAATGTGCTTCAAAATTCCTCCTGCAAGACGGGGCATTTTTAGTTTATGTTAAGTTTATTTGAGTTGACGTCGTGTTATAAGACGAGATCATCGAATATATTCTTTTTCAGGTTGACATCGAACTTTATGCCAAAATCCCTGAATATACTCATAATCGCCAATTGTTAAGATTCTACTGAGGAACAAAAAAGAATATATTTCACGATAAAAAAGATAACCATAAATGTCAAAAATTTATCTCCCGATTAAATGTTGAGATCAAGTCAAAAGAACTCCCAATTTTGGAAGCTTCAATCAAGAGTTGAAAGAAACATCAACCTCTACATCCCTAAATGACACGGATGGTTCTAAAAGGTGAACTCAACCCAAAATTACCAATGTCGACGCTTCTCACTCAACAAGTAGAAAAGCAGCGGAAAAGAACCCCTGCTCGCCGTAATGACAAAACCGCCAACCCACTACAGCTAAAGTCGAAAACTCAAGTAGGCTCTAAAGGTCGAACTCAACAATCCCAAATGTGGCCGAGTTGCTGACGCTCTCCACACTCAGCAAGCCGTAAGAAAATGCCATAGTGAAAGAGCCCCTGCTTGTCAGTCCAATGATGATGGCTATTCAATCTCAAACCAGATCTACCTTAGTGATTACAAGCAACCAGAATCCAAGAAATCTTTCTACTTGATCGATATATCAAGACAATCTGAGAAAACTCTCAATTCGCTCAAATCAATCTATATGCGGTAGGGTGATATCTCAATTTATTCTCAAATGATCTGATCATGCTCAAAGCACAGATCAAAGCCAATCTCCTTATCAAGTCCGTCAAAATAGAAAGCACAGGATCGACAAAACACTTCCATAGTTCATATAAAGCCGATAGCCGAACTAAAGGAATTTTGTAATTATTCGCCTGGTAATGACAGGACTAATAACTCAACATTGACGCATTATTGGTGTCATCTCAGCACCCTTCAATGAATCCGTTAAAGCAACAAACACAGGATTCATGGCGTACATACACTTCTTGATAAGTCAATATGGATCAATCAGGTCAATCCTTCATCAAGTCCGTCAAGCTTAAAACTAAGGCAGAAGGAATTTCAAATCCGACCAAGCACGACTAAACCAATTCTCCAGCGGAATGCTTCATCAATACAAATAAACTATTTCCTCCATCAAACTCAACCAAGCTGAAGCTAGGGTTGAAGAAAACTCAAATCTGCAATGACATAAAAAAAGATCTTCAACAAAGCCATTGAAGCAGAGAGTAGATAGTGTAAGAACTCTTATTTATCCGACAAGTAAATTGTGACAAATCGGTCAATCTTGTCATTTAGTATGTTCTAAATAAGACATCATACTAATGACAAATCCTATCAAAACTCTGTAAGCTATTGCAATCAAAGTTGAAATGATCCAAATTAGAATGCCCCAAAAGGGTCAATTTTTTTAAACGCCGACTCGGTCCATGCGGCGAGGCATTTGTTGACCTCCACATGTGTCATAAGTAAGTCGAGTCCAGCACAAGTCGAATTCGGAACTTGTGATGTGCATAATCGAGGCTCAAAATGCACCTGGATGTCACCAATAGACCTTCAATCGATGAACTGATTTCGCCGCGTCGAACGTCAAAATTGATCGAATATAAATATTGCATAACAAATCGAAGTATCAATGTCAACGTATATAGTGGAAGCGACAATGTCAACGACCGCTCACGAAAAGGACGCCGGATTCAAAGATCAAAAAACTATTAAATAAGATTGTCACGCCAAATCGAATGAGTTTGTGCAAAATGTCGAATAAGCGGCGCGACAATCAGTCAAATACACTGACGCGCCAAAATCAACTAAATGACATCCGATGAACGACTTCGCCATCACGTCAACATTTCAAAGCATCGGGATATGAATATTATACAACTGATGATCAATCATCGCCGTTAATCGTAAACGTCTTTGCCCATATATCGAGCGGAGGTTCGGCAACGACATCCGTTCGCGAAATTAATCGCGTCATTAGGTTCGAAATGTTGAAATCTATCAAATACAGCCACTTCGGACGAAGCACAAATGTCGGCCGAAAGTGGCGACATATTTTGAGAAATTGACTCAATTGACGCCGACAGCAAACGTCGATAAAATCCAGCGCTGCGTTTCAAACATCGGAATAACCTTCAATTGATATATATATTGATTATCTAATCACATCTGCGTAAAACTCAATTTAAAGTCGATTAGTTAATTTAAAAATCAAGTTAAAAAGATCTAAAACCTAATCACAATAAACCTCAATTCTCCTTTATTCACGCTGACGCATTGACCTCCTTCGTCGCCCCTAATCCACGCGCGAGCTCCCTTCTTCACGAGCCAGAGCTCTCTCCGATGAGCCTTCGATGAATCAGATCCAACTGTCTCCTTTCATTCAACGAACCACCCTCCTTCTCCAAACTGATCCGCTTTCTCCAAACTGGCGCTTTTCCTTCTCTATTTGCTTAGAACGTAACCCCTTTCTCTCCGATTCTCCTCCTTCCTAAAGAGAGAACTTCCTCTTCCCTTTTCTTTTTCCCTTTTTTTTCTTCCTTCTATTTCATTTCTTCCTCATTTACATAATCAAATTTCATCTTCCATTTTTTTCCATTTGAAATCCTCACTTTCCATTCCTTCTTTCTTTTTTTTCTTCTTTCCTCTCTTTTTCTTTCCCTCATAAATGAGTTCTATTTTGAAATTTTCTAGTATCTCAAATCCTTCTTACTTATTTCACTTAATCTCCTTCAGATAAGAGCAACCATGAGGTTTTCTTTTTTATTTCCACGCTTCAGATTATCCTTCCTATTTCACCACAACCGAGAAAACACATCATGGTGTTCTTCTCTCGATATCCCATTTTCATCTCACCTTCTTTTTCGTAGAATCAGAAGAACACATGAAGGTTTTTCTCTTCGATATACCAACCCCGCTTCCTTGCCGATCATCAACGCGAAAGAACGAAATGTAAATGGATCAATGTGAATGTGGATATACACGCTGTTTCTTTGCAGTTTGGCCTCTCATGCTTTATGGCGAGCGACGATGAGATTTAATCATGCAGCTGCGAAGACACCGCCGCCATGCGGGTACGAGTTAACATCCGTTAGACGCCGCCCCACCAAATCGCAATTTTTTGAATAAATTCTAGACTTAAAAAAATTGAAATGAATACACATTGTATCAGATTTGCGGCTTTCAAGCACGCCTATTGACATAGTGAAGTGTGAAGACGGTTGTGGTGTCAGAAAACACCACCGCTACACTCATTGAAAAGGCGTCAGAAAGCCAAAAACACTCGATGCAACCGCTACGCGGGATGATGACACTGAGGTACAAAATTATGCTTGATTTTGGATTAAATTTGAGACTTGAGCAAATTAAATGAAAATAATTTAAACTTAAATTAAATAAAAAATATGTGATAAACATGAAAATAAATATTAAAACAAAGTGAAGAATGCTTAAAGGAAATAAAACAAAACAAAGAGGAAACATAATACTAAAGTAAACTACTTACTTTAAACGGAAGCAAGTTCACTTCCTTTCTTCAAAATCTTTAAAGGCTATGAAGTTTTCACTTCAAGTAAATAATGTGAAAAGTAAAACTCCCCCACTAGCCTTATTTATAGGAAAGGAAAGCCACCTTTATGAGACCCACTAATAATTAAACTAACAACATATGTAAAATATATCGCAACAACTTTGTTCTATGTTTATTATCAAAACAAATGCAAGTGAAACTTAAAGAAGTTAATACTAAACTCATAACAAACTTGCAATAAATTTGAAGTTTAATTTTCAAATAAATAGAATTTGATGAAGTTAAAAATGAATCTAAATTGGGATTAACTCTTGTTGTAGCGAAGAGTCCTTAAATGATAAAATTAGAAAGGTTTGAACCTTTCTTTTGGGTGAATTTCATACATATAAACTTAATGAATACAATCAGATGTGATATGATATATATATCGTTCCAAATTATTACACATATCGTAAATATTTCGCATAAACATTACAATCTAAATCAAAATTATGTATCTTCGTATGGCATTTCATTTTACTATGATAAAATCAATGAAATAAATGAAATTTCTATTACATTTTCTGGCTGAATGAAATTTAAGTTTTGTGACAGATGGCAAAGTTCTTCTGGCTTTTAATTAACGGGTAATAAAACTCTAATAAACATTTAACTCGATAAAATATCGAACACTGCCAAGTGATATATCTAATTCCAGCCTAAATCCAGATGCATCAAAAGTATTAAACATATTCAAATTAATCAATTTTTCAAATCAAATTAACTTAAATTAAATATCAATCTAAAAACTGTTTAAATGAAACTCAATTATTAAAAGCTTAAAGCAAAACTCAATCAATCCACCTTCCGCGAAGTGTGGATGACAAATTAAGAAAACTCTAGCTCACAATGACAACGCCAACTATTCTGCTTGTTTACTCAATCAATCTGAAGGATGCAAGCCCTTGACCTATGCCAGTTAAGACATGAAGTGGCGATGACCCGATCCCAATCGCGATAAAGACTAATTATATTATGATCACCAGAATGATGCTAATCCTTTAAATCGGAATCATGGGTATACTTGATGTGACAAACAAACCTTCGGTAGGAGACTTAAATCTCTTTGACAAACACCACCTGTGCACGTAATAATGGCGTAATATATGTGTTGCCGAGGGATCCTTCTGCTACCTCCTAAGTAGACCGGGGCCGTGACAAGTAAACCATGAGATCTAGATGAGCATGTCATCATTTCCCCAACCATCCCGCTTAGGTTTAAAATGATGAATTTCATAAATATATATCTTAAACTCACACTATACCATGATTAAGTTTACCCAACCACTTGTCAGAAAGTTCTTTTCACTTATTGAGAGAATTAACTATAGGCCATACCTTTATGGAAACCTGAACTAGATCTAAAGTCATCATCATATGAGGATGAAATCTCTGGGTAGTGTCTTATCTATTATTCCATCTGCCTTATGAAAATTACACCAACACATTTAACACACTCTCTTCACTTCAATTTGTCGAGAGGTCGGTGGCGAATTTTCGGAGCCCACAAGGATTCATAAAACCAGCCCCAATGATAATGGTCAAGTTGAGGTACTCATGACCCATCATGTTTTCAGACAAAATCTGCTGAATTTTTCAGCAGTAACTTTGTGATTCTTCCATCTCAGATCTTAATCCACAAACTCTTCAGTATCCAAAAGTACAACTATAAAAAATTCAACTAGCAAGAGAACCAAAAATGATACTGTTTTTTTTTTTTTACTAAGAAGAAATGGGCAGTTTTTCTATGAAAATTGTGAAAGTTCTGTAGTAAGTAGCAAGCTTTACATTGAAGAAGGAACTTACAAAAGAATCAAATATAAGAGTAATAAAAACCGAAATATTAATCTCCTTACTTTGATTACAAGTAACGTAAGGGGATTAATATTGGTTAAAATCACAGTACAGCTAATAACAAATATAGTATAAGAAGTGGTGACAGTAATATGTATATTTGGTTAAAATGAGCCTGTGTTAACACGTCCCCTCAAATTGATTATTCCTGTGGAATTGTCAATTTGTTGCGAAGTAGACTAAAGCGTTGAGTGGAGAAAGATTTGAAAAATATATCTGCCAGCTAATTATTGGTACTGATATTATGAAAACCTTAATGTAATTAGCTTTAATGCAGTCATGAAAAAAATGAAAATCCACTTCAATATACTTGGTACGAGAATGAAAGATTAAGTTATTGGCCAAGGCAATAGCAGAAACATTGTCAGAATATAAAATGATAAGTGAAGTGATACTTATACCAAATTCTACAAGAAGTCTGTGAATCTAGATGATCTTAGTAGCTGTGATTGCAAACGCACAATACCTAGCTTCAGTAGATGAGTGTGCAATGATAGACTGTTTTCTAACAGTCCAGGATATCGAAGTGGTGCCGAGTAGCAAACAACATCCAGTGGTGGATTTCCGATCATTAGTATTGCCAATATAATCGAAATCAGAGTGTGCTTGTAAATGAAGAGGACTTCGGTATATAGGTGACCAAAGAATAGAGTTTCTTTGAGATATCTAAGTGCCATTTTAATTTCTGGAAAGGAAGGAAGGTTAATGCATGTGCTGGCAAAGATGGTTAACAGCAAAGGAAAGATTGGATTGTGTGATGATAAGATATTGTAATGAACAAAGTAAATGGCGATAAAGAGTAGGATTGCAGGTTGTGTTCGATAATAAATCTTAAGGGAGTTTTGTAGTTTTGTAGTGGTTGGATTCTGTAATGATTTGTAATTTGTCAAACAGCCCGATGTAAAATAAAATTGTATACATTGATAGATTTAAGTGCAGCCCATTAACTAGTAGAAGTGGATTGAACGCCAAAAAAATGTGATAGAGGTCCGAGATTCCTCATATTGAACTGTTAGTGAAGGTTTATCAGCAATTTATGACGATCAGTGTTGTCATTTCCTATTAACAAGATATCATCAACATAAATAAAAAAATACATTACCGTGGGGATGTCATTATAAATGAGAAGGGAGGGATCAGTTTGGTTTTGATGAAATCCGAGTTATTGCAAGTGATCCCAGAGTGTTGCAAACCACTACCACGGTGATTGATGTTACCCATAGATGACTTTGTGTAAAAAGCACATATGATGGGGATATTGTTGATCTATAAAACCCAAAGGCTGCTACATGTATACAGTTTCTTGAAACTTGCCATATAAGAAGGCATTAGAAACGTCTAATTGAGTAATCAGTCAACCATGATGAGTGGTAATTTTGATGAAAATTTAAACTATTGGCATTTTGGCGACATGACTAAATGTTTCAAGATAATCAATGCCATATTCCTACTTATAACCTTGAGCAATCAACCAGGCTTTATAATGGGCAATGGTGCCATCTGAATTGACTTTGATTTTGAAGATCCATTTATAACCAAGAACGATTTGATTTGTGGGAGGGGGAACAAGAGTCCATGTGCCTTGAGGTCGTAAGGCTTGGAATTCTTCAGACGTGACCATTTTCCAATTTGCATCTTTGACAGCAACACTAACTGGTAGGATCGCAAGAGGTAGAAACATTATGTTGTAAATTAATTATAACTTAGGTTTTGAGTTGACCAGTTTTGGATTGAACTATCATGGGATAAGTTGGAACAAGTTGTATCGTTGCAGTATTTTCTGGAGCTGAGATTGGATGCTAACAGGCAGTGGTGTCAGTGGTATTATCTGGTTGTAGGAAAGAAGGAACGGGCTGGATTGTAGAAGAGATAGCGGGAGATATAGAATTTGTAGTTGGGAAACTAGAGGGAGTGCTAACAGAAGGAGAAACTTGAGAAGAAATTTTGTTAGAAAAGCTACTACTATAAGTGGAAGAATGTTAAGGAAAATCTGAAGAAGATGAGGCCAGATTTTGAGAGAGGTTTTGATAAGGATAATTTTGCTCATATAAGATGACATTCCTTGAAACAATAAACTTTTTAATGCTGAGATTATAGCAGTTGCTGCCTTTGAAGTGAGGTGTATATCCAAGAAAAATGCATGGAATAGAAAGAGGTGCAAATTTGTTATGAGAGTATGGCTACAACCAAGGATAACACAAGCAGCCGAATGTGCGGAGACTGCAATATGGTATTTTATTATAAAGAAGCTAATAAGGGCAGTGATTATTGATGGTGGGAGAAGGAAGTATATTAATAAGGTAAAAAACTGTAAGTAAGGTACCGTGCCAAGATTGATAAGCTAATGAAGCATTAATAAGTAATGTTCGCATAGTTTATAGGATATGATGATGTTTCCTTTCAGCAATGCCATTTTGTTCAAGAGTTTAAGAACGACATTGCTAATGAATTATTCCCATTTGGTTGAGATGGAATTGAAAGGAATGACTGCAATATTTTCATCCACCATCAATTCGCAAAATTTGGATTTTATGAGTTGGTTGTTTTTCCACTAGATTTTGAAATGTAATAAAACAATAAAGTACCTCAACTTTATGGTGCATTGGAAAAACCCAACAATATCGAGAATAATCATCAATGAAAAAACATAAAATCTGAAACCTTGATTTGAAGCTATAGGGGATGGACGGACCCCAAACATCGCTGTGAATGAGTTCTAAAGGCGTAGAACTTCTAGTTTGTGACAAAGGAAAGGATAATTGATGACTTTTTGCTGTATTACAGTTATTACATCTAAAGGTTTTATTACATTTCTTCAAATCTGAAATATAAGAAGATAATAAAACAGAGACAATAATGGAAGGATGCTCGAGATCAAAGCAGTGGCAAAGGATGTCGATGGAGGCTTAGGTAACAATCAAATTGGATAGAGACCATTGCAACTAGGTCAGTGAAGAATTATTCAATTGTTCATCAGATCCTTTATATGATATCCACAAGAATCAAATGAAATAAAACACTTGTTATCAATAGCCAATTTATGCACAAAAAGTAAATTATGACAAAGATAGGTAACATGATAGAGAGAAGATAAATGAAGTGTACATTTGGGTGTAGGTAGAATGCCCTTTCCAGTAATTGCAATTTGCACTATTTCAACATTACCAAATGCTATTTGATCTGTGTTAGCATATGTAGCTGGATTGGTAAATTGATTATAATCTGAAGTCAGATGAGAGGTAGCACTTGAATCGAGTATCCAATCACTGCTTTGTTCAGAAGCTCCAGCATGCAATGCTTGTGATGGTGATCATGGTGAATTGTAATGTAAATTTGTTTGGTGCCAACAATGTATGGCAGAATGACCTGTTTTTTCACATATTTGACATTCTATGATTATTTTGGGATAACTTTGTCCTCTGCCTCTGCCTTGAATTGAACGACCACGGGATGAAGCCAAAAATTATCCACATCTTCTAAATCGACCCTGTTTGGGTTAAAGCAAGATGTGGATCTTGAGTGGAATTGAGTTGGGTGCCAATTAATAATTTATTTGCTTGATTTGTTTCTTCACTTCATAATAAAGAATACAAATCATCTAAACAAACAGGCTATAAGCTTGTTCTTATTGCAGTTTTAAAGGCTTGATAGCTTGGAGGTAAATCATTTAGAGTATATAAAATAATATCTTCTGCATCCAATGGTGCTCCTGATGCAACAAGTCTATTGATTTGAGAGATATATTGAGTCATAGTTTGAATTCCTATGGTAATATGAAGAAGTTCATTTTTCAGTTGAATAAGATGAGCCCAATTGGCAGATTGTAATAGTTTTTCAAGAGTAGTTCAAATTTCAGCACAAGAATCCAAATCAAGCACATATGGGATAATAGAAGACGACATGGTGGAATAAAGAGTGAAGACTAAATTTCGATCAATAAGCAGCCAAAGTTTGTATTGTGAGTTTACAGCAGCACCATTTTCTGTATCAATCATAGGTGTTAGGGAAGGGTTTGTACCATCCAAATACCCTTGAAACTCATTAGCTCAAAAGAGCTTAAGAATTTTGGATCTCCGGGTAGGATAATTGTCTGAATTTAGTTGTGTTTGAATTATATTTTTGATATTGGGGATAAGAAATTTCAGTGGAGACGAAATGGAAAATTTTGAAGTATGTGGAGTTTGGTTGTCGATTTGATTGACTGCAGAGGGACTGGGCTGTCCATAGAAAGGGAAAAAAGAAAGACATGATATATACTTACTGAGATTTATAAGAGAAAAAGAAGTCGTAGGATCGTCTACTCTGATACCATGTGATAAGTAGCAAACTTTACACTAAAGAAACAACTTACAGAAGCATCAAATATGAGAGAAATACAAACTGAAATGTTAATCCCCTTACTTTGATTACAAGTGATGTATATATAGGCACACTATAGAACCCTATGAAAAACTTAGCTAAGATAGTATAGCTAATAACAAATATAATACAGGAAGTGGAAGCAACAATGTGAACGATTTGGTTGTCATGAGCTTGAGTGTTAACAAAAATGACTAATTGTTTTCGAGGACTAGTAGAAAATATTATGTATAGACAGTTCGTGGTTAAGATTGACTTCTAAATCTGCCCTCTCAACTAGATTGATTTCAAGAATTAGAACTTCTACAATGTAAATGGTGTCAAGGTATTCTGTACCATGTGCCTGATTTGCTTGACTAGTACGTCCAAATCATTAGATTGCCATGGAGACAAATGAAAAGATAGATGAAGGCTACAGAGCGAGCATCTATAGGCTGACTATTAAAATCGTAGAGCACAATCAATAGGTTTGTTAGCTCAACTTGAATATTTTCTCAAAAATTAGATTAATTTAGACTTAGATTGAGTTTAAATCAAATTTAATGAGTCAACTAACCTACTAGGAAATGAGCCACACAAATACACACAAATGTCTGGCAATCAATAGGTTTGTTAGCTTAACTTGAAAATTTTCTCGAAAATTAGATTACTTTTGGCTCAGATTGAGTTTAAATCAAAATTAATGAGTCAACTAGCCTACTAGGCGAAACATAAAATGAGTCACACACACACACACACACACACACATATATATATGTAATCGTGTTTATAATTTTGTAAATGCATATGAAAATGTGTATCTGCAGATGTGTGTATATGTGCCTTTTTAATAACAACAAGCCTTTATCCCACTGGGGTCATCATGAATCTTTCGCTCCATTGTGTTCTTATGTGTCAAATTCTCATTTAATTCAAGTATACTAAGGTTTTTTTATACATCTTAACCAAGTCTTTTTTCTACTCTACCTTTCTTAACATAAAACAAATCTAATGCATCTACTCTCCTAATCGTCATCTGGATGGCCGACGCTTTATGTGTCCAAACCATCTAAGGCGACTCTCTAATCTTATCCCACCGAGCTACTCCAACTTTTTCCAACATACTCATTTGCATTTTATCTCTAAGAGTAAAGTCACTCATCCACCCGAGCATCCTCATCTCTATAACACTTAACTTAGTCTTATGCTTCTCTTTATTGGCCAACATTCTACACCATAAGTCATTGTGTCTTACCATTATCTTATAAAATTTTTCCTTAAGTTTAAGTGGAACTTTTCTATAATAGCCGGATGTATTCCTCCACTTCAACCATCCAACTTGAATTCTACTAATAACATCTCCATCTATTTCACCATCATTTTGAACAATAGAGCCTAAATATCTAATCGCCACTCTTATTAATGACTTGTTCACCTAATGTCACAACACTACAAAAAGTTCTACAACTAAAATTACACTCCATATTTAGATCTACTTAAACTGAAAACCTTTAGACTCTAAAGTTAACCACCATAATTCAAGCTTCTCTTGGACTCTCTAGTCTTATCAACAAGAAGAATGTCATTAGCAAAAAAAGCATACACCAAGGTACATCTTCTAAATGCCTAGTAAGAACATCCATAACTAAAGTAAAAGATAAGGGCTTAAAGTTGATCCTTGATGTAATCCAACCAAATAGGAAAATATTTTGTCTTTCCTTGTGTTTGGACACAAGTAATTTCTAGTATACATATCTTTAATGACTTGAATATAACCAATATTAACTCCTTTCGTTTCTAGAACTCTAAAGAACATCTTTTGAAACTTTATCATAAGCTTTCTAAATCAATAAATATATATGTAGATCCTCCTTACTTTCTCTATACTTCTCCATCAAACCTCTTAACAAATGTATAGCATCCATAGTAGATCTAGCTGGCATGAAACCAAACTGATTGTGAGAAACTTTTGTATCACATCGTAACCTATGCTTAATGTATGACACATTAACTTAATTCCTCTATAATTTGCACACTCTTGTGCATCACCTTTATTCTTAAATATAGAACCAACAAACTCTTTCTCCACTCATCTCGACATCTTTTAGTCTTTAAAATAATATTAAAAGATTTGTAAGCCAAGAAATTTCTTGATCTCCTAAACATTTCCACACTTATTGGAATATTATCGTCCTACCGCTTTTCCACATTTCATTTTCTTTAAAGCTTCTCTAACTTCGATTTACTAATACAACGATAAAAATAAAATTCTATTTTGTTTAGTGGTATTTGTTAAAATCAATTGTACTTTCAGATCCTTCATAAAAAGTTTATCAAAATACCTCATCCACCTATTTTCAATATCCTTTTCTAAGAAAGACTTTATTATTTTCATCCTTAATACACCTCACTGAACTAGTCTTTACTTCTCCTATCTTTTGGCTAACTTATACATACATCTTTCACCTTCTTTCAGATCTAATCTATTGTATAAATCACTAAAAGCTAAATTTTTCATCATATATTATTTTAATCTCTACAGCCACTTTATATCTTTCCCAATTCTCGAAGTTTTACATCTAAATCAAGTTTTATAATAACGCTTCTTATTTCTTATCTTTTCTTGACACTTTAACTCCACCACCAACTATTTTATTAAAAGAAGCTTTTCCTTTGATTCTCCAAGCACATCTTTAACAACTTTAATTTTACTTCTACTTTTTCCCACATAACATTAGCTTCCTTATGAACATCCCAAATTCTAAGATCCTTTTAAAAATAATTTTATTTGTTTCTTTAAGTGTCTCATCTAATCACAAATAATTTGATTTATTTTTCCTCTTACAACCTTTCATCTTAAAATCTAAAACTAACAATCGATGTGACTTAAACTTTCACTTGAATGACCTTACAATCTTTACATGATCTATTTTTCTTATCAAAATAATCAATCTGTTTTACATTCCATTTTATAATAATATGTTCAACTCTTTTCTTAAATAAAGTATTAGCAATTACAAAATCATGTTCAAAATCTAATATCCATATCTTCTTTATTCACTACAAATCCATAACTACCATAAATACTTTTAAAATCTTCTACCACTCTACCAACATGTCCATTTAAATCTCTTCCAATAAATACTTTTTCTTCAAGAGGTATCTTTTGTATTAATCCCTCTAATTTATTCCAAAAATTTTCTTTTGAGCTACATCCAAACCTACTTGAGGAGCATAAACACTTATAACATCGATAATCTTAAGATCAACAATAATTTTAAAGCTATAATTTTATCTCCACATCTATTAATATTTATAACATTATCTTTCAAACTTTTATCTATAATCACACCTACATCATTTCTAGTTCGGCTTCTACCTGAATACCAAAATTTAAAATCTAAACTATCAATCTCCTTGGTATTCTCCCCAACCCATTTAGTTTCTTGAACACATAAAATATTTATCTTACTATGAACCATAATATTTATTAATTCCATTAATTTAATTGTAAGAGTACCTATTCCAAGATCCTAACCTAATTCTAGTTTCATGGACTAACTTTTTGCCCGCAGATCCTCATAATGTGGGAACCTTTATTTAACACCGCACCGATGCGTACCCTTGCATATTTTTTCATCAGATTCATATATACGCCGCCTGGGAACGCCAAGATTAACACAAAGATTTAAAGGATTCATGTCATTATTATTTCGACAAGTTTTACGCTGGCTGTCGACTACCTATCGCAACCCTCCACTTTTCACATCCGGACTTGGGACCTTAACACTAAATTGATAAAAAATACAACCTAATTTTTTGGCTCAGTTCAACTTAGATCTAAATCAATTAGTATAGTGCAAATCAAGTCACCCTATAGCCAGCCCAAACTCAACTTAAGATTAAAGTGAACGGCATTGAGCAAGCTAAAATCAGATTAGGCTGTAAGATTGGCAGAGCCCTGATCATGGTAACATAGGAAAAAAAAGGTCAATAAACATTTAAAAAAAAAGCCAATATAATGGCTATATACGATTTCAAAGATTTAAAAATAAAAAAGGGAAATATTGTTTAAAAATGCTTCCAGTTTATTAAACAGCACTTAAATGCTCCATGAACTTAAAAAGCGTATATACACAAATTACAAAGTCTCTGGGGGAATAAAGCCAGAACAACGTAGATTCATGAAAAAAGATTTTAAGAATTTCCAAGAAAATATAAAAAAATGCATCTCAAAAAATCACCAACAATGTGTAAGTTTAAACAAATATACGAAAACGTCATGCAATAACAAGAAGTCAAGAAGTAAATGAGACAAATACAGATGCAAAAAAACTTCGCAGGAGTAAAAGAACAGATATGTGAAAATAACCTTCAAATTAGCTTCAGAAATTTTAATGGAAGAAGAAGTGATGCCTCGAAACAGTGAGATTACCAATCTCACCTTCTGCGTCCATACAAGAGAATTCCATGCTCTTTCAAGCTGTTAAAAGAGAAATAATTGAGTATTTTAAGTAGGTACTTTACCAGTACAGAGCATTTTCCAGTAGAGAGAGAAGTAGTGGTGGAGGTGGAGCGCAATCTGAGCTAGGAGATTTGAGAATAATTCATATGTTAGAAAAAAGTTTGCTAGCAAACTGCATACAGTTATTTCAATTGGACGATCCCCCAGAACAATCTGAGCCCCAACCTCCTCTGAAGTTCTACGAGCAGCACGGAACTGTGAATGACAGAAAGAAATAAATAATAAAGCCACCAATCTACTGAAATTTAATCTAGTCAAAGAGATCCAATAGTTCGACTTCTTAAAAGTGGTATGACCTAACCAGACCTCTTCTCCAAAAGACCCCTTCGCTCCTAATGAAATCTTTGAAGAGAAAACTGCTAGAAGCAACCTTAAAGCAAAAGCACTTTTTCCTCCTGAAAGAAATGTATTTCACAAAAATTGAATACCGCAGGACAGAAGTTGTGACCTTAAAAAATTTCTGCAAAAACATGGGAGAAGATCATCGAATCAGTTGCTTCCTAAAGATGACAGAAAATGAAGAACAAGAGGGAAGTTTTGTCCCTTGATGTGTGCAGATTAAATTTAACACCGCTAGTAAAATGAAGAAAGATATTTTCTTTAAAATTAAGGATGAAAATTCGTCTTGTTTTCCTTCTATGGTTGTCACAAACAAAAAAGTGTAGTATTTAATATGCAGCAATGCTACAATACAATTGAAAATGATGAGTTTGATTTAATTTTTAAATTTTGGAATAAAGGTTCTGCATTTCCTTTTTTTTAATAGCAATAAATTTCAATTTTTTAGTTTCTGGTTGTATTATTTTCTATGATTTTGGTAGAGGCTAGATATTCCTTGTTCACTATCTGTATCAATAAAATTATTCACATTGTATTTTGCAAAACGAAAAAAAGAACAAAAGGATAATTGAACACATTTTGGTAATCAAACATATTTAGCTTATCTCATCTTTCATTCTATATGAATAATCTATACTTTTTATAGCATTGATGTACTTCAAATGTAAAATGTGCTAATAAGCAACATTCTTCAGATTTCAGTATTTGATGCATATACACTTATTATCATACTGGTATCTCAACCATTAAATGCAATGTCATATTTTTAGTTTGTTTCTTTGTTACTCTTGACGTTTGTGTCTATAAATGGCAAAATCTCATAATATCCCAGAGGCACAATCTCTAATGTTTAATTCCCTTTCATCCACATAGGATATTTGTATGGAATAGGCATTATCCATGCATTTCATTGCTGGCTCTCTATTAAATAGTAAAATATTACTTCTAATTCCCATTTTACATCATTCCATTCTAGTTAACGTCACCAAGAACCCTCCATCATGGAAACTTGCCAATACATTTTAGAAGATCCACGCTACTGAAGTCTTTCAGCTACAAACACCTAGAATTGTTCTAAACGCTTAGAAAGATGTACCCATTACCGTATAGCAGCATCTCAGCTACTCCGTAGAACTAGACGCGCCACAGGATGACTTGGTGATTCTAAGTTTTTTGCGAATGGTGAATCTAAGCAACAGAATGTTCAAAGAGTTCGGTGCATTGCAGATCGTGGGCACAGTAACTAAATGCAAACGACAGCGGTAAGAGGACGAGTATTCAAAATTTAGCTGGAAGTTGAAAGGATGATACTGTCAAATAATTAGTACAATAACCATCAGAAAAACCAATGATAGATAGCTCTTTGAACAATTGGCTTCTATCATTATGTTTAATTCCCATCGTTTGCCATTATTTTTTAGAAGAAATTTTTTAATTAACAGATTAGGCATTGTTAAAAAAAAATTTAACTTTAGATAGCCACCTATCGTCAATCATGAGGACCTGCCACTTATCGGCTCGACCAAACTTAATCGCCTCGATTAACGACGCCAAACTTTCATGAAGAAGCCCGCTAACTTATCAAGACGATTTGGCCGCCTAAGAGGCTGACCGACGATTTAATATCGACTTCCCGACTGAGCTCTTCCTTCTGCTTTGTAAAGTTTCTGCCCCTCGCTTTTCTCCTTCGATTCTCCTCCACGACGAGACCGGCTCCACCTTCGATTCTCCTCTCATTTCTTCTCCTTCGATTCTCCTCCCAGACGACGAGACTGGCTCCACCTCTGCTTTAGGGAAAGCTTTATCAGTTAGTTTTTTTTCTTCCTTGCTTATTTAGTTTATGTTTTTCATAATTATTCTCCTAAAATTTGCCGTTAGGGTATAATATACTGATTAAGGTAGGTCATTTTTGCTTTTAATTGTTAAGTGAACAATATGTATTTTTGTAACGGATTTTGAGTGTATTGTTAGGTTTTGTTACAACATCGTTGTCAGCTAATAGTAGAATGAGTCGATCTTCTTAATTCTCTATGACGTAAACCGATCGTTGATGGTCGGCTTCATTCCAAGTTATGATGGTGGAAAAATCCCATGCGAGTGTCGCGTCATACAAGCTTAGAGATTTAAAACTAAAAGTGACTAGCATGACGCTGATAACTTCGGGAGATTACGCCGCTTTCAGGGCGGATACATAGCTTGTACCGCTGATGATGATGATGTCCAGATCAGATTGACAAGCTTCCGCCAAACATTGATTCTTTACGCGAAAATAAAACGACAACGATATTATCGCCGGAATGTACCCTCGGTTATGCTCGCGAGTTGAGTTGGCCCGGCGGTGGCGAACTAGATACTTATCCACGAGCGAATGGTAAATCAGTCGAAAGCTTTTGGTGTTTTTTTATTTTGTTTTTTGGTATGCAATTTTCTTACGTTTTTTTTAGGAAGATGATATATGTTTAAATCGAACGAGCGCTATTCAAAGCGCGCGCATGATCAACCTAGTTCATCTCAGACTACGATGATGAGTATGAAATGATGAATAGTGAATCAAACGCGCATCGATGATAGCGATGATTAGTGCGATTATCACGGTATGCGTTCGGTCATGATCTTTTATTGGTCATTATCGAATTGGCGGATCACGATGTAATGAATTCCGAATGATGCGTTTATGTGGACCACGAAAAGGCGGGATCGGATATTGTGTTTGATGGTCCATCTGATATCTCAGGTTTTTCAGATGATGTCGAAGTTCCGGTAGAGTTATATGAAGGTATGTGTTTCTCAAATAAGGAGCTTGATTTGATGGCGGGTGGTCCATTCATAATAATGTCGTTTTGACATCAATGAAGAATTTCATTATATGTGCATCGCGGCCAGTAGACCTTGCCAATGGCATACGCTTGTAAAAGAGAGGTTGGGAGGGCACGGAGGTTATCAACTTTAGGTTCGCCCACATGTTTCCACCATCGATGAGTTCGGGACATCACCAATGCACTTCTAAGTTTATTAGTTACTTCATAATGCGATGTGATTTCAAATCGACACGAGAGATCATAGGAAGGATGGAATCAAATTTAACAAGGTCTCTTACATGAAGGCACGGGATGCGAGGCGTAAGAGATCGAGCAATATTTGGCGGTTGGGAGAGTCATATCTCCAGCATTGTTTATGGATTCATTATATGCATTGCGTGCGTTCTGAGAATTATGTCATCAGGGCATGCGGTTTGAGGCTGATTGCGGGCTTTTGGACCATCTAATGCGGTTGGGGATTTTGTCGACTGTTCTCGGCATGGAGCGTTCCTTTTGGGTAAATGTCGAGTGCGTTGCTCGCGACCATTGGTATTGATGCAAATAACGGTCTATTTCCCCTTGCTTTTGCAGTGGTGAATCTGAGAACAACGAATCTTGGCTCACGGTTCATTATGTGCCTACAACAAGCTATCAATTGTTTCGAGATTTATGTGTAATCTTGGATAAGCATTGAGGTTGGTTCGTGGGTGCGATGTATTTCCATGGGCACAGCATCGTCATTGCTTGCGACATCTAAGGAAAACTTTAAGAAGGCAGTGAGGAGAATGGGTATTATGGATGTTGAGTTTATGTGCAAAAAAATGTACTTGGCGGCGGTACCGATCATCAACATATTTAATAATATCGACATAAAAAATTAAACGAAGCATATCGTGGTTGGTAGAGCGTGATGTGGAGAAGTGGACATTGATTCATGATGGTGGGAAGCGTTACGGTACCACGAATGCATCGAATGCTTTAATGGTGTACTTAAGCGTGCAGGGGCGCCAATTCAAGCATTGATAACGGGTTTACTATAACATCGTGAGTCTATAAGCAAGTTCAATTGATTCACCTTCTCTCCACAGCGGTCTAAATTTGAATTTGGCGGGGAGGAGACATTTCACCGGTCAATATTAATGCAAATGAGGTGCAAGTGTTGGGCCAGGGTACGCTCCTTGAGTTGATTTCATGGAAGATCAATTACTCATGCGGTTGTGCACGATTTATCATATCGGTGTAACCATAGCGACTCTAGTACATAGGAGAATCAATCATCTTGCTTATGTCAGATACACCCATGTATGCGGGCGGACATACTCTTAACTTTCATGTGTTACATGATCGAAACACGGCGAATACGGCCGACGGGTGCGCATCCTTTGATCGCCGGTGGTCGGTCGGTCGGGTAGGCCGCGATCCGCGTAGGTACAAAACACAATGGATGAGGCGCATCCGCAATCGCATGTGTAGTAGTTGTAAATCAATCATTCTGGGACATCATGCCCTAACATTCCCCAGTAGGCGGTGAGTTTAGTTTGTGTTTAGATATATCTAGCGAATATGCATAGTTTTTTTCTTTGTCTCGCAATTATATCGATTACTCTAAATTTTCATTTCTTCTTACAGTATGATGGCGAGAGCCTTCTAGGAGGTTAGGCGTCGCCCGAGGAAGCGTCTTGAGCAGTTGATGGCGCACTGGACCGTGCAGAGGTTCATCCAGCATAGCCTTATTTAGCGGAACCAGGCACATCCAGTCTGGTATGAATATACTTGCTTATTTTTTCTATGTGTTTCATTTATGTTGTGTTACGTTAACTCTAACCTCTGCAGCGACTATTTTGGAGGCATCTCACCTTCTTATGCTCGAGAGTGGCGTCCGCGTGCCCACGGTTCTCGGTACCCTCAGCACTCGGACTTTCTTGTGTTAGCCATGCGGTACATCGACTTGACCATCACATCGCGGCACTAGTTGGCGTTGGTCTCCCAGAACACATTTCATTTTGTTGTAGGAGAGATGGCGGTGACATTGCGCGTTGCAATGATCTGGTTTCGCGCGGACCGGACCAGGTTGTGTCTATTGTTGTAGGACATGGTAGCGGTGGCGAGTTGGCTTACTGCGCGAGCTTATAGGTGGGCATCGATTCCAGAACCGTATCATGACCCGATTGACCCATGACATTCGACATTCAGGATGGTGCGCCTTCGAACGCATGCTCAGGTGTTACGTTGGACATTTTTTTGAGGAGTCCTAGACCTCCACGAGTTGGACTTCATCGAATCCAGCTATGTTTTGTTCCTTCTTGGGAGTTTTTACCGAGATATGTCAGTGAGGTGCATTTGCGGTATCTCCCATTCTAGAGGATCTTGACACATTCACTCATTGGCGGTGCGGTGTTAGCCACCCATCTGAGGAGTTGCATGAGTCTACCGGGCGAGGAGGGCCAACATGGTTTGTGTCTTGATTCTTCTGGTCTGGTCTTGGCGCATGTTGGTGACGTTACATGTCCCTACCCTAGAGATCTCGATGGGCTCGACATCGGTTTGGTAAGAATTATTATCTTTATAGCTTTAAATGACATGCAACTACGACTTGTATATGATATTTTTTTTTTATCGTGGAAGCGAGAGATATGTCGTCGGATCCGTTTATATCGATTTTTTAGGGATGAGTTAGATGGGCTTCTCTTTAGCGGTACTTCTTTTAATTGTTACATCATTCTTAACAAATCTTTGTCAAACCATTGTCTAATGCATTCATTGCATTGCATGACTTGGGAGCCATCGACCTTGGTCGAGTGCGGCGATATTTTTGCGTTGGTGAGGACATCGGTTAGCGAGTTCCGATTAGTTGGAAGAGGGTGGAGTGGCACCTTCGAGAGTCCTTCCATTCGGTTTGGTCACTTGCCCAGATGTAGCCAGATGGACTCCGTTTCATTAGAGTCGATGGCGAGAGGAAGCAGTCTGATGCGTTACCATCGGCGAGCTCGCTATAGGCGAGATCACGTTCTTTGTGGTGCAAGATACTTGGATACAAGTCACTGCGGTACATGATCTGGTTTTGGGCATCATTGTACTTTTGAAGGCGCTCTTGACCACCGTGACGTCTTACCCAAAAGCAGTGAGCATATGTTAAGATAACTCTATAATTTGCATATTTTCTTAGTTATTATTTTCACATATTTCAGTAACATTTTAAAGCGGTTTCTTGTGAGGAGCATATTTTGGCAGGAGGATCTTTTTGGCCTTTCTTTGGGCGTTGATGGCGTCGACTATCGATTCATCAATAAGTCGAGCATATGATGCGGGGATCGAGCTTGGCGACACATATTAGAACTACTGAGGCGTCGCGGCATAGCATATGTCATGGAGATATGGCGCACAAAACGGTAGGCGGGGATCCACTATCTTGATCGGGACCATCTTCTTTTCGAGAGCACCGTCTGTACCATATGGCGGTCGCGGCGTCGAGATTGGGTATCTCTACGAGACTTCGGACGACATTGGATCGAGATGATCGAGCAGCTCATTAGCGTGATCGTCCGTTCGCGGCCGCATATACTCAGGTAGTATGCGATAGCTTTATAGGCGGCGTCGTGACGATAGTGTTTAGAGGTGTACTTATTTTGTATATTTATTCTGGATATTTTTATTGTTCACTTTTATCATCGTACTTAGTTTATTTTTGGCTTATTGGATGAAATTTTTTTTGTATCGTTTGATTACTAGTACATTTGTAGATGTTTGATCTATTTGTATTTTTACGGTATCATTTGTTCCTTGCTATTACATGACATGTTACATCTTTGCATTCATGTCGTAAAAAAAAGACATCTTATTTTTTTAAAAAAATTTGAGGGAAAGTCGCTTATCAGATGCTACATAAGCAGTCACCCAGATAATTGGTCATTGGTTAACAGTGTATCAGGTCGACATTATCGACGACTAGCTTAAGTGTAGCCCGTCCAGATAAGTAAGCGGGTATACCTCGGCGATGAGATGTAGGCCGCCACTTATTAGATTTGTACCTATATTTAAATTTTTTTTTACCGATTCTTAATCTGTTAATTAAGTTTTAAAACATACTTAAATTAAAAATTTCGTCTATTTTTTACTAATTTCAGAGACTAGGAGTAAGATGCATTCTGATAGCAGAAGGTAACAAATTTATTTTCACCAAGCAAATCTTTTGTCTTGAGGTTAAAATGTAAAGAAACATTCCATGATTGCAGTACCAACGTTGGACTACAACATAATTCTCACTTGTTGGAGCCTTTCAAGCTGTAGATTGCCAAATAACTTCATATTTTTCAAGCTTTAAATCCGAAAATTCTTGAACCCATTATCAGCATAACATAATAAAGTTGACACGCCAACATTATCAAATTTTTTAAGAGTTCGATTAACAAGAATAGGAAAGACATTATCACTCCAAATTATAGTGACAGAATCACATAAAGTTTCCATAATTCTATTAAATCTTCCCATTTTTCCTTCTATAAGTCGATTTCACATATTACTTTAAATGATGCACATTTTGGCCTTAATTGTGAGCTCAAAGCTTATTTTGCATCAATATGTTCACAAATTGCAGCACTAAAATTCCTTGTACTCTCCTTTTGAGCCTGACAGTGGCTATGAATTATTTGAATAGTTTTAAATTGCTTTTGAGAACTATTCATCATTATTTTTCAATCTAATCTTATTATTTTGGTTCGAAGTTCCTGTCCAAAATAAGTAGTATAATGCTTGTTCTATTGTCCTAATACCCGTCTCCCACCAAAGTCCCCAACGGATCTGAGTCTTGAATTCACTTCAATTATATTACTAGGGGCCTCCAATAACTTTATATGAAAAAACGAACAAGTTTTAAATGAAGGATACAGAACTAACCCAAACTGATGCTCCGATTGATTGCACCAAAAAATTCTGTGCCACCTAGGGAGAACATGTTTGCTTTGAGTGGAGCATCCTCAACATCCTTCGATGCATACATTATTCCAGCCCTGTAAATGAATTCTGCACATATTGAAGTTAGAAAAAGGATTCAGAACAGAGACATTATGCAGCTTTCAATAAAACAAAAGCCCTAATTTTTGGGCCTTATTTGCACGCAGAAACAATTTGAACATGGGGCCATTTTGATTCTGAAAACCAATGGACAAAATGCACATGAACAAAATCATCAAGCATAACATGAAATGATGTGACAAATCTAAATAGAATCGATGCCTACCAAGGTTATGATAACCGGACAGAATATTAAGTAGGAAGAAAGGAGTTCCGAGATTTAACAACTCAACTAGATTTGAACAGGTGATTAAACTAAATGACATAATAAATATTAAAACTATTTCAATATAATTTAAATATTTTAATAATAACACAATAATAATATTTTCATCAATTGTATATACAATATTTAAATTAAGGACACTTCACTCTTGCATATTTTGAATATGATTTCACTTTAACATTTTTAGACATGATATTTTTATCATTTTCTCTATTTTTAATTTTTTTTTTTAATTTCTTGTCCATCTAATCAAAATCCAAAATCTAAAATTTGATCAATATTAGAACCGGCCGATTTTAGTTTATTGGTTCAACTGCCAGTTCTTGTTGAACATGTGCAGAAGCGCTTTTGGACTTTTGGCTAAACTTGCGAAGGATCAATTAGATGGTTGAAACTATCATACCAACCAATCGAACTGATTTTAATAATATCATGCCGCTAATGAATTCCATGTTTACACAAGGATTTAAGGAGATTGTCTTGTCCTCAAGACAATGTTTCAGCACCAAATAGTTTATCACAATTGTTAAAGATTAAAAATTACATATGATGAAGTAAATGATCTTTTACCTTTGAAATTAAATATATATGCATACATATATACAAATAGATAAATTGAGGACTCAAAAAAATATATATTTGGTGAGGAAAATTGATAAATTTATTTTATACCCAATTCTTAAATATTTCACCACCAATAAAGACATTATATTCCTAAGACTCCAAGAGCAAAACCCACAAAAAAAGTTACCCTCCTGCGTATAGGAGTGATAGCTTCCCAATTTTTATGAAAGAATATGTCTGCCATACTAAGAAGAGACAAAGGCATGGTAATAAACATTGTCAAGACCTTATGGGAGCAGTAGAGGATTGTGGATAAAGATGGTTTCTCATGTTTTGAGCAAGAATATGTCACTCCATACTAAAAAGAGATGAAAGGATGGTACCTTGTTAAGGTCTTATTCTTCATTGTTTAGGGTTTACCCATGGACCATAGTTAAAAATTTTAAATAGTCATAAGAATGAGCAACTATTGGATTTATGTCAGGACATTTGCTTTGAGCTAGAGAACTTGTCAAGAACTATGAGTTAGCTCATCTAAAGTGAACCACATTCTCATAGATTATGGGTGAAAATATGCCAAGAAGGTCAATTAACAAGTAAATTATTGCTAACAAAGGGCTCTCCTATGCGACCAAACAGACTAAGTAGCTTAAAAGCACAAGGGTACTGTCATCAGGAAACCTTAAAGTTTTAGAACATGACTAATGTGTTGTTGGAGGTATGAAAGAAGCCACTAGATTCTTATTAGCTCAAACACTAAACTTGTGGTTGGTTTGGCCAACAGACAAGCAATAAGTTTTTATGAAACTTGGTTTGTTTCGGTATTTTGTATGCTTTATGCAGAAGGATGGAGGGCTGACAACTAAGAGCAAGGAACAGAAATTGTTACCATTTTAGTTTATTTTTCTTTTTATTTTTGTAAAATTGTATTTTGTTCTCCCATGGACAAAGAACATCTATCTGGTTACTAGTGAGAGGGATCTATATGACCTACTAGGAGCTTAATTTGTGTCCTTATTTGGACTTCTTTTCTATGGCCCTAATGGTTGCAGTTAATTTTATTTTGGAGGCAGCTCAATTGGAGTTCGATTCCACTAGAGAAGAACCTATATGATTTTTCTACAAATGTCTTCATTTGTTGTAGTAAGTTCCACAGGATAATAATTAACCCATCTCGTTGGGCTATTTTTATTAGTGGAATTGAGTTGATTTTCTAATAAATCAAACCTTGAGACATTGATTTTATTGCCTTGAGGTTAACGATTGTGTACATAGGATATGATTGGAAATGAAGTTCAATGAACAAAACAAAAAAAAAAAAAAAAAAAAAAAGGAATAGTGGAGGAGAGGAGAGAGTGACAGAATCTGACCTCTATGGTTCATAATCAGTTGTTTTGATCATTTAGCTTATAATAGCGTATTAACTTTCATATAGGTATAGCATTAGCTTCTGGTTTTTTATCTTTTCCGGCTTTCTCGGAATTTTTTTAAATTTATTGATTCAAAAAAATCTAATCCAAGCTATACATGTAATTAAAATTATTTTTAATATAATTATTACAATAATGATATTATTATTAAAAAATTAATTACTAAAATAATAAATATGATTGGCTTGTTTCAACAGTAAGTATTCATTTCTAAATTTTGAGTAATAATATTCATTATTTTAATAATTAAATTTAAGATATTAATAATAAGGAGGATTTACATACATACCACACAATTCTTATGTATTTACATATCTAACACCTAAACTTCAATTTTATATATATAACATCCTTCTTCAATATCACATCAAAAATATCACTTTCTTCACTTTTTAAAAGTGAAATGCACCTTTTTAATCATAGAAAAGTGTTAGATAAGTAAATATTTAACTTTTGGTGTTAGATATGTAAATACATAAGAATTGTGTGGTATGTATGTAAATCCCCCTAATAATAATCAAATTAGTGCTTCGGGTGAATGATATAAATAAAGAAAAGGGATCGAAGGCTTCGCAAAACGACCACAACAAACCCACATAACATACTTCTACGCCACTAAACTGGAATCAACACAAAAATTATCCAAAGAAACTAGAACCGATACATATCAATGACCATCAAGTAGAGATCGAAGGCACTTGCCTGCTCCTACAAAGCTCAACCACGACATTGTCAGGTCTCAAAGACCTGATTACGCGCTCAACATCCGCTACCGATTGCAGTGAGATATGTGAAGTTCCAACAAGCCAGATTGCCTCCGGCTCCACAAACTCCCTTCTCCATTCGGGGACGGGTCCAAATCGCTTCTTCTCAACAAGCACCAACCTCCCCTCATCCACGAGATCCATCAGCTCGGGGTGAGACGCCGCCACCACCATCCGTGACTCTTCCGTCATCTCGGAGCGGTAATCGAATTCGAGTGGCGGGGATCGGATCGAGATCCGAGGCTTCATTGCCGGAGCAAATCGATTGATCCGAGAAAAGCCGAGGAGGGGCGACGACAGCCGAGGATTTGAGCCGGGGAAAGGGAAAGGGTAGGAGACGGTTAGGGCTTGCATCGTTGATCCTTCTCCAGGGCTCCACGGCCAGAGATTGAAGGCTGTAGTAACTAGTGAGAGCTGAGGAGTTACAGGTTGGGGCCGAAGTCTCAACCTCCTCGCCCGCCGCTTCGTGTGACCACCAAGGCTCCACGTAGGAAAATCTAGATCATGGACAACAAATGTGACATAGGACTCTTGACTAGTCGATTTTAAGCCCATTCGTGATTGACTCATTATCTGACTCCTAATTGACTCGATATAATTTGAGCTGGCTCGAAATTATATGTTCTCAATCTATTTAATTTTAAGGCAGCTCGAATCAATTTACTATCAATTTTGAGCTGGCTCGTTTTGTAACTAAGCTGACTATAATTTTTTTTTTTTAGCTGAAAATAATCTGAGCTGCTCATTTTTAACGAGCCAGCTCAAAATTTGCATATCTTTGATACTTTTTTTAATCTAATTTTTAATATTTATGATATAATATATATAACAAAAATATAAATTTCTTGCAATATATATATATATATATATATATATATATATATATATATATATATATATATATATATATATATATATATATATATATATATATAGAGAGAGAGAGAGAGAGAGAGAGAGAATGATTATAATCTGGAAAAAATTTATTTTTTTCTAATGCTTTAGAAGTTATAAGTTCTAAGTTATGATTTACAACTCTTTGCACTAATATAAATACATTATATGTTCTAACTTAAAAAATAAAAAAAGTGTAAAAATAAAGATTGATTTTGATTCCACAATAGGCCGTCGAATATCCTTGCTGTAACATATGAAAACTCAAGAAAAAAAAATAGCAAATAAATTACATGAATCTAACAAATAAATGATGTTATATTTGAATTTTATAAAAAGAAAGAATGATAGTTAAATAAGTAAAATATAAGAGATTATGCATGATTTTTATCCTCAAAAAATTGAGATGATTAGTGGATAAATAAAATAAAGTTATTAAAAGATAAAACATATAAGTATTGTATACAGAAAATACCAAATTTCTAATCAAATATGAGTGCAACAAAACATCCAACTCCACTGTAAAAATAGAAAAAAATAAATAAAATAGCAGCATGGCAAAATAGAAAGAAAGACAGAAGAACAAATCTATTGCTCAGTTTCAGGCTTAGTTCCAGACTTTCAGCAAGACCAAAGTAGCTATGACGAACAGCAAAAATAACAAATCAAATATGAGTGCAGCAGAACATCAAACTCATCGTAAAAATAGAAAAAAAAAATACCAGCACGGTAAAATAAGAAGAAAGACAGAAGAACAAAGTAATTGCTCAGTTTCAGGCTCAGTTCAAGCCTTCAAAGTTTAATTCCAGACTTCTAGCAAGACTAAAGCAGCTAAGTCGCACAACAAAAACAACTAATCAAATATGAGTGCAGCAGAACATCCAACTCTACCGTAAAAAGTAAAAAAAAATAAAAATAATAAAAATAAAAATAATAAAAATAATAATAAATTTAAAATTTTAAAAAAATATATATAAAAAAAACTCCACCTTAAAAAGTAGAAAAAATAATAATAATATCACGTTAGAACATAAAGAAAGATAGAAGAACAAAGTAATTGCTCAGTTTCAGGCTTAATTCGAGACTTCCAGTAAGACTAAAGTAGCTAAGCTGAACAACAAAAATAACTAATCAAATATGAGTGCAGTAGAACATTCACCTCCTCCATAATAATAGAAAAAAAAATAGTACGATAAAATAGGAAGAAAGACGGGAGACCAAAGCAATTGCTCAATTTCAAGCTCAGTTCAAGCCTTCTAGGCTTAGTTCCAAACTTCTAGTAATACTATATATGGCTTAGCTCCACCTAAAAACACATAATCTGCACTGCAAGAATATAACAATCCCATCTACTAACTCTCAAATAGTAGTAATTGGTAGCATAGTCTGATAAAACTGCAAGTAATATTCCCAGGAGGATATCACTTTAGACTTATCACAACACATATCATACATGAAGACTAGGTCGTGTTTATCATTTTAGGCGATATCACTGCATGTCACTTTAGGCAATTTGTTGTAATAGTAATTAAATGCTAACAAAGCAACAATGAAAAAGCAAAACAACCAACAAGTGTAATCCAATAAGGCAAAAACATTTAACAATTTGTCAAACAGTAAAATTATAAATACACAATAATATTTACCAATCCAAATGCACGTATATATCTAGCAACATTTTTTGGCCTCAAATTTATATCATCGATCAAAACATCGCTTCAAAATTATCTACCATTATTATGTATTAGTTTTATCCATCATCCGAACTTATAAACATCTCAGTTAATTTTCATCATTGGGTATATAACCTAAATATGCAAATTCTAAATAAATATAATAATATGAACCTACTAACATTGAAATATATAAAACTTTCATAGTATCTCATGTTTTGAATATTCAAACATATCCTAATTCCTAAAATAAAGATATCCAAGTTCTTATCATTTATCATACCATATAGCATCTTAATAGCATACCATTAATTCATAGCATTATAGTTGGAGGTGTTCCAATTGATTTGCTTCCTCAAATATTGGAACTAGTGGTTATGCTTTTTAGCACCATAACTGATAACTTTTTCTCAGCAAGAATGTCAAACTGAAATTAGTTAATATAGATTAAAAATAATGACATTATAATATGAAGAAAGATAACATAAATACAATTGAATAATAAAAAATATCAATGATTCTTTTGATGACTTATATGAGGAACGAATCTAACTACTAGTGCAAATCAAAGCATCAAGTATTTTTGGTGATAATGAGCTAAAATCTCCAAACGCATGACCCCCTGCACTAAAGGCTGATTCAGAGATGACAGTTATTACGGGGACTGTAAAAATATCTTTTGACATCTTGCATAGAATTTTATACTTCAATGCTGACATTTTTCACCACTCAAGAATATCAAATTCAGAATTCGGACACTTCACAAGAGCCTCCTCTAAGTAAAGTTCTAAATCAGTTTTTTTTGTAGAAATAGAAGTCCTGTTGAATCAATGAAATCATACAAGCCATCAAGAACATCACCATCACTTGTACTTCTTTGTGGAGTATCTATACAACCAACCGATTGAGAGGATGTAGACTTAGATAATTCATTTAATATTATATTTTTATGTTGCATAATATGAGTAGAGTTCAAAAAGTTTTTATTTTACAGATTTCATCTTCTCATTAACAACATCAGAATCATAAATCTATTAGTAGTAGTAATTGATCTTAAACATTTTCATTCTCGGATCCAATATGCGTGCAACTGAAAATAGCATGGAACAATTTGACCAGTATTTGTCAAACTTTGATTTCATAACAATTGTCATATTTGAAAAAAATATAGTGCCTGAATTGCATCCTCTATCTAATTTGTTTTTTAATCGGAATCAAATTTTGAAAGAAGTCGATTAGCTATTGGGTAATTTGTGCTAGAGAAAACCTAAGTTATATGATTAAAAATGAAAAAAAAGTTATCTTATTTTATCAAATTGATCTCGTTTCTAATCTGAAGGCAACTACAAATAATTGTGATCTCTTAAAGCATACTCAAGAAACACAGCTTTATAATAAAAAGTAGACTCAATCATTTTATATGTTGAATTTCAATGAGTCGAAACATTTGTGCAAAGTAATTTTGATGTTGACAATTCTATTTGTCTAGCAATTTCACCAAATTTATACAATCTACTTAGTGACCTATTTATAAAAAGAATAGATTCTCGTACTTTCTCAATGATCTAACTAATTTTCTTCAAACCATCTTGAACCATCAAGTTCAAGATATAAGCAACACATCTAATATGAAAAAATTCTCTCATAAAAAGAAATTTTGATCTTTTACTAAACAGAGCTTTCAAATTTCTAGCATCAAGATCATTAATAGAAGCATTATCTAATATAATTGTACAAATTTTATTTTGAAGACTCCATTGCAGTAAAATTTTAGAAATAGCCTCATAAATAATATAACCACTATAAGGAGGGTCCAAATCATTAAAGTTTATTATTCTACGTTGCAACTTCAATAAGGGTAATAAAGTGCTGATATATAACCACGTTTGGCTTGATGTCCAATAATCAAGTATGAAACACTCTCAAGAAGATTTTTTTGAAATTTTTTCTAATTCATAAACTTTTCATGCTTCTTTAAAATGTTTAGATATTTTATGAAAATTATGATTCATTGATTTTATCAGAATATTAAATTATAAATGCTCAACAATCATGAAGAGATACTCATGAATAATAATCATTTTAGAAATTATGTTTTTAATTCTACTATGGTCATAAGTAGAAGAGACACACAAAGAAGATATTAAATCATTATCCTCTGTATTTTCAGCTATTGTATCAAAGAGTTTTTATTTTTTTTCTCTTTCTTAATTGTTTTACTATAATGATGGATTTTGAAAAGTCTATTCATTTGAGAAGTAGTACATATTTTCTATTTGAGATATGATTTAGAGCAATAATTGCACTTCCATTTTTCTGCCAACATTTTCTCAGAGATAAAAATTTGGAAAAAATGTTGCCAAATTTTATATCTTTGTTTTTTTGCCTTTGATGCCCTTAATGCTAATAATTTCCCCCAATATTTTCATTAGGAGCACTAACATTATCAACTGGAGGTTGACTAGAACTTACAAATTGATTTTGAGAAGTTGTATCCATTATCTATAAAATGAAATAAGAATCTTAAAATTAATAAACTGAATATGTCAAAGGTAAATAATACATGTATGCAAATTTAAGTGTATGCCAACAAAAGAACACTCAAAATCTCAAAGTTTTGTGCTAAATATATCCACTATATGAGGCTTTCTATATTACTCTATTCCTTTATACATATCTACTTTTATTAAGCATGGCAAAAAAAAAAAAAAAAATAGAGCATGACCAACATAACCACTTTTTTTTATCTAAACATAAGTTTTATTCACTTACAATAAAATAAGTAGACAACTGAATAAGAGTGTGGAAAATCACAAAGCAAGAAACAATATCATCTACACAACTATTATAACACATTTAGAATTTTTTTTTTAAAAAAAACACAATCTACTACAAGCCACAGAACCACAAACTCACAAACCCACAAACTATCAATATCGCGGATTAAGACTGTGAAAGCACACTAGCTCACAAGTAATAGCTTTTGATAAAAATCACTAAGAGAGGTCACAGCTATTTTAGGTCTTTCACTCTTTCAGTAAAATAATGTATTATGACAATTGACAAAGTAAAAAATAGTACCATTATACTAGTTAAGCAATGCAAAATCAAAGCTTAATAATCAACGATGAAGTTGTAGGCCCAAAGACAAAAATAATACAAACTCTCGGCAACACAAGCAGCAAGTCGTATGCAGTAATAATCCAAAGTCGAGCAATGCAAGCAGTATGCAGTAACTAACAAGTAAATGTAATAACCTAGAGGCAGCCAGAGGCCAGAAAGCCAAAATAATACAAAATCCATGTGAACAATATTGATAGCAAAACAACCTAAAAGAAATAGTCGATTACAACTTAGCCATTTCGGACAATAGTCACTGATCGATGTCATCATGCCAATGATACTAGATATAGAAGCAACAAATGAAAAAACTATCATTCTCAATATATTTAGAAACTATCGACATATAGATGTAGAGAAAACACAAAAAATCTTACAAAGATTGTTGATGAAAGAATATCGAGACTTTCAAAAGAGGTAAATCCACAAAATAATAAAGGCACAAAGAACTTAACAGTTTAAGAGCAAATCATGAACGGAGATGCCGATTGAGAGAAGAAAATAATTGGAGAGTCGGAGTTAAGGGATAGGGCAGAGCCACAAAGGAGAAAGAAACCCTCATTCACAACAGTCAAGCGAAAAAATTCGTATAAAAGCACTTGCTAGTAAATCATTGTCATCTAAATTAAATCGAATGATCATCTTATTAAACAATGAATAAGTAGTTCGATTCGAGCCGAACTACAATCCGAGCTATGCCAGGCTCGAAATCGGCTCGACAGAAAAACCGATTTAGAAAATCAGCTCGTAGCTCAGCTTGATCGACTTGAATCGAGCCCGATTCGATCCAAAAATCGATCTAATTTTTGGGCGATGTTCAATTTTCGACTAGAACTACCAGCCCAAATATGACACAAAGAGCTAAAAAAATAATTTTCATTTAAATTAAAAATATGATTTAAAAAATAATATACATAAAAACACCAAAAAAATAAAAAATAAAATAAACCGTCACAAATTAAGCATAATGCATATGTTGCGATGAATTACATTGAGAAAAGAATCAACATAATTATCATGAACAATAATTTATATAAAAATTATTATGAGATATATATATATATATATATATATATAGATAGATATAGATATATATATAATTTTTATTATTTTAAAGTGACTAACTCTGTTTGCCTTCCCTCAAATCCTTGTTATCATTCTCATAGTTTCCACAACTTTGTTGTTGGATCTCCCAGCTCCAAACAAAAAAATGGGGATTTACATACATACCACGTAGTTTTTATGTATTTACATATTTAACATCTAAACTTCAATTTTTACATATATAACACTGCAAATTTCAATATCACATCAAAAATATCATAATCATTCACTTTTTAAAAGTGAAATGCACCTTTTTAAGCATAGGAAGGTGTTAGCTAAGTGAATATTAAACTTTAGGTGTTAGATATGTAAATGCATAAGAATTATGTGATATGTATATAAATCTTCCAAAAAAAAAAAGAAAAAAAAAAAAATCTTCAACCTCTATCATCCAAGTCCTCTCTCTATGACATTTTGCATATTGTGTCCACCTAGATCATCATATTCACTTGCTTCCACCTCTCCTCTATCTCTATCAACATTGATATCAATTGATTTTGGTAATATTTTGTGTTTAAAATTTGGCCAAATTCATGACAGTGTACCACATAACTCTACCACCACCCAATTCTTCTTCATATTCCAAAGCCTTGCTAGATCTCATAGTCTCAACTCTTAATCATCAAATCCACCCACAACCAAGTTTATTTCGCCATCATTGCTATCAATGACCTATCTTTATCAAATCTATAATCCCCTTTAGAGATCCATCTCTCACTTATCGATGCCCTCAAACGACAAAATTTGACCACTTTCACGCCTTCATTGGCTCAAATTTTATCAAATTTCAATATTTTATATATTTGATCAACCTTGAAGACAAATTTGTTGTGGAGGTGTAGAAAAAGAAAAAAAAAATTATAAATTGATAGTTTAATGAGTCATGTGTGTTTATAGTTAAAAAAAAATATATAGCTTGCTTAATAAATTAATATGAGTCTTATAATGTTATAAATACATCTTCTTAAGAAAGAATTAAGGTTAAACAAATAATGAAGTATAAAATTTTGGATGCTCCCTCTCCCTCCCAATGACTATTAAGAGTTGCGCGCACACTCGAATTGCCTATCGCTACCCCTTCAATCAATCAATGGAGTTTTAAGCATTCTCAAAGTGCTTAGATATTCATTTAATTGCTTTACTTATTATGTTTTTTTCAAAAAATATTTTGTATGAAATAGTGCTCTCATTGCGCCACTTATTGAGTGTTGCCTTCAAAAATTTGCTTAATAACCACTAAGCCAATTTTTTTATACAGATCAAACATCTCTAACTTTTGATGTCCATATCAATGTGCACCTTAAACATATCTTTTAGCTTTGAATAACTTTGCATAGCTCCATTTATCTTTTCCTATATGTCCATTATCATCCCAAGAATTATTAGGTCGTGTAGCTTCCATACATCTTTGGATGGATGTACCATTTTTCCAAGTTGAATCTACCATTGCAATCATCAATAACATGTCCCCAAAAAATTCATAAACCTTGTTGTAGATCTCTTTCATTTTTTGTACATGCCTAAATGGTATTACTGTTCATGTCACTTACTACCTCTACTAACTCAAACATCAATTAATTTAACCAATTTTTTATATTTGCTCGAGCTTGAAGACAAGGTCGTTGTGAAGGAATGGTGATGATACAAATAAACATAAATGGGTAGGTGAATCATTTGGGTCATGTATAGGTCATTAGATTTATAATGTTATTCAATATGTCATATGGGTCTTGTAATATTATAAATAACCCTTTTTAGGAACTAAGGTTATGCAAACAATGAATAAAGATTCTTTGGCTTCTCCCTCTACCTCCCTAATGACTACCAAAACTAGTTTGGTATCCTTAAATTGTCTATCCCTTCCCGACAATCATTATATAGAGTTGTATCATAACATCATGTATAGAGTTGTATCATAACATCATGTTTTATTTTAAATATTTTTTATCGCAAATACTAAATTATTTGGTTTTTACTTTTAGGTTCGGTTCAAAAATATTGATTAAATTGACTAAATCAAAATTATTTAAAAAATTAAATGTGAATATATAATTTTAGTTATAAATACTAACGTATGTGTATAAATCAATAGATTTCTATTTGTTTAAAAAATATTTAATATATAAAATTTATTAGATAGTATTTTTAATTAATTAATTTATAAAAAAAATAAAAAATCTTTTTTTTTATATGTTATTCGATTTAACAAAACATCGAACCAAACAATTCGGTTATATTAAGATGTGTAACATAAAATTACATTATTTAATCATGCATTTTATTCATCTCACAAGAAATTCAATAGCTATAAGACTCATTAGATCCAATTTTTTTTTTTTTTCCATTGAAATGCTCTTTAGATCAAAGATTCAATCAAATGTGGCATATAAGAGATATGTTTCCTGACCCCTCTTAAAACTATTTCATGTTTAATGTGAATTACATTATAAATATTATACCTATTTTCTTTTCAGTATGTAGCATCTCAATCATTATTAGATAGACAACTCATTTCTTGTGTAAACAAGCATACAAAGCTAAGCATCTTAAAAACTTTTATTACGTGTATGCTTTATTAGAGGAAAATAAATATATGAGCAATTAATAATTAGCTTTCCATTATTGCATGTGACATTTTTACCATTCTTACATATTTCATTTAGGCAGAATATAATTAAAGGTATAATGTCATTTATATCATGCTGGTAAATTTTATTGGACCGGAGAATTGTTTCTCTAGTTCCAAAGCCGAGAAAAGCAATTTTTGAATTATTTAGAGTCTGTTTGGGGCAGGTATAGCTTTTTGAAAAACTAGTTGTAAACCTAATGTAGAGAAAATAGTTTTGAAAAATATTATTATTCTAAATATTTTTTTTTTTAAAATTGAAATTTCGGCATATCACATTTTAATACTTTGGTTATTAAAAGCTTTTTAAAATTTTTGAAAATAACCAAAAGTGATAAGAATCTTTGTGATTCTTTTTTGTCTGAAAAACCAAACCAGAAAGCTATCCAAAACCAACCTATTGTGGATTGGTCTCACTTTATATTGTTTAAAAATTATTCCATGTATTATTGGATGGCTCATATTAAACACTCAAAAAGTAACAAATAAACTTGACAATAAGTGCAAATTTTGTATTCACAATATTGAGCTGCATGAACATCTATTGTTTGATTGTTTCCCCAGAATATGGTTGATTTGAAATCTATTACCTAATCTAACTTTTTTTTCTCTCTCTCTCTCTCTAATTGAGCCTAGTTTGCAAACAGGTTTTGCAAGCTAGTAAGTACTCCAATCATAAAACATGTTGTGCAATGAATGATTATTTTTTCTTAATGTTGCTACATTTGACTTATAGATTATTATTAAGATTAAAATCATGATGTCTTATAAATAATACAGATAAAAGTTCAAAGAAACCTTGCCAGATGATGTCAGGAAACCCTTTAATACATGGAAATTTAGATATTGAGGGTTGGTTGGACTATTAATCTAATTCTATTGAATGTAAGTTGAGATTGTGTTTGAGTTTATATTTTTGGATGCTTGTTATGATTTATGTCATTGTATCTAATTGTGGAGGCATTGATTTGTGTTGTCATTTTGGTTAAACTTCCAAGAAGAAAGAAAATAAAAGCATGTTATCTTCAAAGAATACTCAAAAAGAAGCAAGAGAGGCCAATAATCAAAAAATAGAGAGAAAAAATAGTGAGAGTTAGGACACCAAGAACTTTATAGTGGTTCATACAAATGATATGCGCCCATTTTATGGTTAACTAAGATGACTTATTAAGATTCTGAGCAGAATATAAAAGGTGAGATCCTGCAAAGTAAGGCAGACATATCTGAGGCAGAGAAGAGAAGTAAAATGCTCTAAAACATTATTATATAAAGCACAATTATAACATAATTTGATGGAGATAAAAGTAAAATGCTCTTAAAAATGAGTTGCATAGAGATTTGTAGAAGAATTCGAGAGAAGAAGAAAAGTGATTGAATTTTGTCCTAGACATCGAGATGAATACTACTGAGCGCTAAGGAAGACTATGAGCGAGCTTGGTGTTTAGCAACTAACTAGTCAGTCAACTCGTGGACTAGCTCACCAGCCAACCGGCTTACTACTAGCCAATCCCTTCTCCCACACCTTTCCTTGCTCTTATAAGACTTCACAGGTAAGTTTGTCATATCATGAGATATATGCCTGAAAAGTAGAACAAGTCTTACAGCAGAAAGGTGGTTACAAATCATGGTGTTAGAATGTGGCATCATAGGGTGTACAATTCTGTGCTTGATAGACAAACATTGGAGAATAGAGATCATGAGGAACAATAGTGCTAATGAGGTAATAATTATGGAGACCAAGATGCTGATAGTGATGAATATGCAATGGCATAAAGATTAAGGTTTGATGTTATTAGTCTGAGTAAGCACAATAATGAGTGTGCTGGTACAAAATAATATATATATATATATATATTAAGACCTACTAGTTTATAGTTTATATTTAAATATCATAGATGCTAGGGCTGCTCCTTACTCTCCATGGGTGCATACAGATTCTCAAAAAAATGATGTTGTGCTTAATATTCTCAAGGCTGATGTGATTAGTTGAGTGAGGAAAATGTTATTTGTGGGGTCTGATTTTATCAATCAACCCGAGATGTATTGTCAACTTATCCTCTGTCCTTCACACCGGTCAAGCTCAATAGTGAACTTGTAAGAGGTTGCAAGGGGATAGTGCCTCCAAAAAAAAATTTTCTAGTTTGTAGCGTTTTGGCGTTGGAGAAGTACTACCTCGGAGCTAAAATTGGAGATCTTGGCTTCTGAAACATAGAGGATAGCGCCTTAGCACTGCGGCGCTAAAACTCGGGCATCAAAATAAGAAATAATAGAGAGCCTAGTACCGCGACGCTCGAACCAATGCAAAAAAGCTTAAAGGATAGCTGTGCTAGGGTCATGGCGCCGTGGGGATACGTGTGGGAGACTTCTTATTTAGGAAATTTTTTCTGTAATTTTCAGTATCTTTTCTCAAATTCTCTTATGTGTGAGAGTGAAGTGAGTGCTCTATGTGGATAGCTCCAGATAAGTGGAATTGGTACTATTCTCCTCGATTTTTTTCATAGTGAATTTTTTGGTGGTGTAACTCCATCTCTTTTTCCCGTTCTCGGGATGTTTCAAGTAAATTTGGTGTCCTTCTGATATTTTTCTTGTTCCATGATTTTATTTGTTCCATGATGCTCTTGAACACTACGAGAACTAGTTTTAGTGCATGGTATTTTATACATCTCCCAACAAGGAATCCCCAAAAGCATGGTTAAGAACACAGCTAAGAGGATTCCTTAGGAGATTTTCGAAAGGACCAAAGAGACCATAAGAGTCAAAACATGGCTAAACACTTCGAACGTACGAAAGGCATTTTGCAATCGATGTAGGACTTAATACTGAACGTACGCAATTAAGCAGTCACATTACTCAGAAGTTTGAGACCGATAACAAATCCACAGTTTTCATGTAGTGAGAAAATGAGAAGGAATCTTGAAAAAAAATGGTCCCATGCATACTTTTACTTGACATTTGAAGATCAGAAAAATAAAAATAAAAACAAAACTCCATATGAAGAACTTCAATCCATTCCTCCATTCTAAACTGCCATTTTTAACGCACAAAACAACTTCTTTCATGAGCTCTTCAATGCTCGTTGTTATTATTATTATTATTAAAAGGCAGAAAAGCAAGATCAATATCAGGAACCTGCGGCACTCCAATAAGCGGCCAAGTAGCTCCTTCAATCTCAGACTTCTTCCCTCGCCACTTAATGGAATTCCGGAGCAAATTCCCCACAATTTTCAACGGATTGCAGAGCTTCTCCTTCACCGAGAGCAGCAACGAGACCTCGGACATCTGCCATGCTGCCGTGACCATAATCATCACGGCGAGAAGGCAATGGCTAATCAAATTCTGCTTCTTGATGTTCCTCAGCTCGCTAGCAATTTCTTCAATACAAGCTTCCCGGTTGCCTCCGCAGAAGTTTGCTCCATATGGGCATTTCGCCAAACAGGTGGCGTGCGCCTCTTCCTCCAACGATTCCAGCTACAGAAACTTCGATTAATACATGGACAGATGAATGAATTGATTAGAATCGAATGAGGAGAAAATACCTGACAGAGTAATCTGGAAAGGAGGAGGCTTTCTTCTCGATCCCTATTAATGTTGATCCTTCTGTGCTCCAGCAGCTGCTGAACGGCGGCGTGGAGAAGATCCACCTTCGTCTTCTTATCTTCCTCAGATTCCATTGGAAAAAATGGGGAAATAGATAGTAAAGACAGGAGATTTTTCGCTGCTTATATCGTCGATAAGTCGTGGGAGAATTATTTTAATAGAATTAATCTATAGAAACGAACATTCGCCTTCAGTTTTCTTCAGGAGCTTACACGTTGCTTGTAGAACTGGTCACGGTCGCCCACGTCACTGGCCCGTTGACACGTTCATATAGGTTTTAGCAACAATTTAAAAAATAATTATGTTTCTCCCAAAAATAAATCCCCACAAAGCTCCTAATACTAGAGGTCCTAGCCATAGCAGGATCCCTTTAAACCGCCGCAACCCTCCTTTGAACTCAAACTCCACAATCCCTCCTCCTTAAAATATTTCCCAGCCTTCAAAGCTCAAGGTTGACAAACCTGCTTTAGAGGGTTCCACAGAGATTTACTCCCCATTCCTCTACTACAGCCATTACCAATCTAAATCAGCTCCCTTCTTCTTCCCTCTGTTCTTCTTCATTCTCAACAGGAAAACATCAACAAAACTGCCCTTCCATATGGATCGTCGTGGCATGAACTAAATTCTGCGTTTCCCCACCCCCACTACTGCCCTAAATCCTGCTTTGGTGGGCTTCCCCCAAGGTGACACCGAAGGTCTACCTCCTTGATGATTTTCGAGACCTTACATCTAAAAATCTCATAACAAACCAATTTGAGACTTCTCTCTTAAACATCTTTAACACCTTGGGAGTTACTACCCGATCAGCTACCTTATCTCCTGATTAAGCTCAAGCTTTTAAGAGATCGGAAATTCCCAACAAGTCCCCTGCTAAAGTAGCCCAGGAGACTGACCACACCAAATCCCCAGCAAACCAGTCAAGCACTGTACAAAAGGCTAATTAGAAGAAAAAAAAATGCAAAAAGCCTTCTAATTAACTATGCAGTACCATTCCATTGGTTGTTGGAACGTATGTGGCCTTTTGGCCCAAGACAGAATAAACGATTGTGTTAGAGTCATAAGAGATCATCTCCTTGATCTAATTTATCTTTTGGAGACTAAGCTTAATCAGGAATTCATCTCTGCTCACTATTCTGTCAAAAAGCTGTCTCTCTTCCCTAATGAAAATCAGATTAATAATTTTGATCACAGTGAAGGGGTCGTATCTGGATCAAATGGAACTCTGCCCGAGTCCACTTAAATCCAGTCTTAATTTCTCTCATTCATGGCAAAGTTTATTTCAGACTTATGATTCCTTCTTTATCACTTGTATCTATGCACACAATGTTGCTAATGATAGATATACCTTATGGAATGACTTAAGAGGAATTACTTTGGACACGGAGTCCCCTTGGATCTTGATGAGAGATTTTAATTATGTACTTTTTTTGAAAAAAGTGGAGGGAATCCTATTACATTCAATCACCTTGGATTTTAGGAATAGTATACAAGATTGTGCGCTTATCGAACTCCCTAGATCTCTTCTACACATGGTCTAATCAACAAACCCACAATTTATTCCAATCGATAGGGTTCTTTGCGTTTGAAGTGGTTGAAATATTTTCCTCCTCATCCTACAAAGTTGTTGCTCCTCTCTCCTCGACCATTCTCCTTTAGTTGTTTTCTTCATCATCAGAACCTCTTATAGGTTTATGTTCAAATTATTGGACTTCATATCATTCACTTGAGATTCTCACTAAGAGGGTTTGGCACAAATATCTCTCAGGAGATCCTCTCTTTGTGTTTTCCAACAAAATCAAGACTATGAGAGACACCTTGAAAAAGCAAAAGTGACTAGGGAGCATTACCCTTACTAATATCAAGGACTTAAATGAGAAATACTCTAATCAAGAAGGAAAGTCGACTCCAACAAAAGCGAAAGCTCATTGGCTTACTAGTTTTGATGACTTAAAATATTTGTATTATTCTATCAAGGAAAGGAAGGCTCAAATCTAATCGTGAACTCCACACTCTTCATGGCATCATCTCCAATCCTAATGATATTACAGAGGAAATTTGTAATTTCTACTCCTCTCTCTTTAACACTTGCAACTCTAATACCTTGGTCATCCATGATTTACCAGTGGGAAGTGTTCTTTCCTCTGAGCAGGTTTTAGACTTAGTTGTAAACATCTCTGATCAGGAGATAATTTCAGCCCTGAACAGTATTAATGAAAATAAAACTTCGGGTCCATATGGTTTCAATTCCAAATTCTTCACAAGCTATTAGAACATCATTGATAGGCAATTCTTACATGCAACTCATTTCTTCTTCAATAATCAGAAGCTTCCTAACATCTTCAAGCATAACCTGGTAACCTTGATTCCTAAAGTCAAACATTCAAATTCCTTGGCGATTATATATGCCATAACACTTTCTACAAAGTGATTGCTAAGGTTCTTACTAATCGCATTAGAAAAGTTCTTCCAAGTATCATCCATCCGACTCAATTAGCTTTTATTAAAATAGGGATATAGCAAATAATATAGCCCTGACTCATGAAATCAGTCATGAGTTCTCCCCCCGGGATAAGCAGGAATGGTTCTTAGCCAAATTTGATTTGCGCAAAGCTTTCGACATGATAAACCGATCCTCCCTTCTCCACCATCTTAGTCAAAAGGGGTTCCTTGTGCTCTTCACGAATTGGATAAAAGCTTGTATATCTGAAGTTCCCTTCTTGGTTGTGCTCAACGGTGAAATCAAATGTCATTTCTCATCTTCAAATGGGTTGAGCCAGGGATGCCCTTTATCTCCTTTCTTGTTTACTTTGGCGATTGACACTTTTCATGTCTTTTGGATAAGGAAGTCAATCTTTCATTATATGACCCATTCGCTGCAAGGTTTTGCCACATTTCACTTTTACTCTTTGCAGATGACTTGCTGGCTATGGGAGTAGCTAATCCTGACACTATTAGCTCTTTGAAAAGGTGCTTGAATTCCCTGTCTTCTTACATGGGGCTTGAGGTTAATAGGGACAAATCTCTTATTAGCTTTACGAGGGGCACTAGACGGGCTGAGGCCCTTCGTCAGCTTCTTAATGTGAATACGGGAGAATTCCTTATTAGATATTTGGGCCTTCCACTGGTCCCGGGTGTGCTCAAATCCATATACTTCAACACTCTTTTTGATAAACTTCATTTGTGGTTAGCAGGTTGGAAGAGTAAATTCCTTTCCTTGGTGGACTTTATTAACTTCTTTGATCCTCTATCAACAATTTTCTTACTTACTAGTTCATATATGTTGTTCTTCCATAATGGATTATCCAAAAGATATCCTCCTTCTGACTAAATTCTTCTATCTGAGACTCTAAAAAGCGTACTAATCTCTTAGATTAAAACCACTCTTCCTAAGGAGAAAGGTGGTATTGGCTTGCTTTCTGTCTCCTCTCTAAATTTACTTTGCAAGTCCAAAACTCTTTGGAAAATTCTTAATAGATCTTCCCTCTTTCTTTGAGAGGTGTCTAAATAAATATTGTTCTCTTTGGAGGATTATTCCTCTAAGGGCCTCTCATCTTTGGAAGGAATTGAAGGTACATGCCACCAGATTTAGAGGCAATATCTTTTTTATACCAGGGGATGGTAACTCTTTTTCTCTTTATTATGACGTTTGGTGTGAGGGTAAGTCTCTATTTGAACTCCTCGGAGAGGGCTGCTTTCAACTCTTCAATAAACCAGCTACCTCTTCTCTCAACTCCATTATTTCTGAGGGCTGTTGGGTGCTCCCAGTTTCATTAAGAAGGCGGCACGTTCACTGCTTTAATACTATTCAGAGCATTGTGCTTAGTCAAGGTGTGGATGTTGTTTCATGGTAAGGGAGTGATCTCCCTATCAACTCTCAGATTAAGAGGGCAATCTTTGAATTCCCAATAACTGAATGGGCCAACGGTATTTGGTTTAAGGGCTTTGCAATTAACTATGCAATTTTCTTTTGGATAGCTTATGTAGGTGGCTTAAAAACCTTTGATGTTTTGGTATTTAGAGGTCTGGGTATAGCAACTACTTATCTCTTGTGTAACAGGTTCCTTGAATCTCACTCCCATCTCTTTTTGAATGTTTCTATGCATCTCGTGAGATCCTTACTTCCTAATGACAACTTCTTCCTCTTACATGCTTCCTTACAATAAGTCCTTGCTGCGGTGGATGAATTTGATCACAAGATTATTAAAAGACTCTCCTATCTTATTACTGCTGTTATGGTTTGCATTCTGTGGATGGAAATGAACAACAGACTATTCTGAAATGAGGCAACTCCTATGACTGGCCTGATTCAAAAGATTAAAACTGCAGTGGCGCATACAATCAAAAGATGGGAATTTAAGGCTCATTGGCCTGCTCACGTATTGGCCTGCTCACATTCTACACATCCTAGAATCTTGGAACAGGGCTGTTCACTAATTTTGGCTTTGATGATGCCTTGGTTATATCTATCTCTATTTTTCTGCATTTTCTTATCATTGCCTTCGATTTTTTGAGTACTATCTGGACGATGATGAGATCTTTTGGAAGCAAAACTATGGCTGTTGTTCGAGTTTTCTCTTCCCCTAATTCCTGTACCTCCTTCCTGGATGGCCACCTATTGTAACCAGGGGTTCCTCCACTCAAACTTGCAAATAGTTTCTGATTTTGGATCATAGGGGGGTAACTGCTGGAGTGCCAATCTGTGACTTAGTTTCTGATTTTGGATCATTTCGGGTTTAACAACAATCTTTGATTCTCATATCCCCGGGAGATGGGGTTATTTTCTCTGAGTCCAGAGGTTTTTTTTTTTTTCCATCCTTTTTGCTTTTGTAGTTTACTGTTCTATGATCTCAGATAGTTCTAAGTCTAATTATCACGGGTCTTTTTTTCTTATGTTTTTGATTTTGGCTTTTAGTCCAGTTTCAGATTACTTTTTGTCCATGTAATCTCTATTTGGAATGAAATTGAGCTCAGAACTTAAACTTTAAAAAAAAAAAAAAAATCCTTTTAAAGTGCGATTTATCTATAAAAAAATTCTTTGGAAATTATTACGCAATGTAATTTTTATATTCAAATTTTAACAATTTAATAAATGGCGTTCAACCAATATATAAACATAATTACTATGTATAATATATTTGATGTGAAGTATTATATATATAAACATTATATATTATCGTTAATTAATATTATATCAATACATAATAATTATATTTTAGTCAATACATAATATGATATATTATTCGTATGATCTTTATATTATTAAAGTCTAATGTAAAGCTATATCCAGATGTTATAATTTCTAAAAAAAATTGAGTGAGTTTATCTAAAATTTAGTGGGAATATATTTTAAATTTTTAAAATTTAGTTTATAATAATTGTAATAGAAAGCTTATTATTTAGTTATAAATTATAATTATTTTAATATAAATTCAAAAATATTAAAATATTTTCAATCACTCTTCTTATCCATTGAATTTATTAAAATAGAATCAGAACAAGTTTTAAAATTTTAAAATTGAATTTTTTTTTTTAAGTATTTGAGTCACTTAAGATAAATGTGTGCTGGAATGGGGGTCCAGTAAAACCATCATGTTAGAAGTCCAGGTGCATTTGATTAATTTTTATTTTTTCATCTTAAAGTAAAATTAAAATTTAAATATATCACGATTAACTTGGTTGCAATAATAATTTGCAATATTTTTATCAAAAAAAATCAAAAATTTAGGGAATAATGCATACATACCTCACAACTCCATGGCAAAAAAAAAAAAAAAAAAAAAAGAGAGGGGATAATGCTTTTAAATTTAGAAAGATTTACATACATACCATACTAATCTTGTGCATTTACATATCTAACACCTAAATTTCGATATTTATTTATCTAACATTTTATATTTTAAAAAATGAGTGATAATGATATATTTGATGTGATATTAAATATTAGGGCTTTATATATATAAAAATTAAAGTTCATGTCTTATATATGTAAATATATAAAAAATTATGTGATATGTATATAAATCCCCCTTATATTTAACATACTTAAAACTAAAACAAAATTCAACTTATATAGTTTTGTATAATGAATCCAACACATTAATTATAGAAAACCAATTTATCCCACAAAATCACTAATATCATTAGAATTTATTTAAACACCTCAAAATTTATATCATATATCTCTATTGAGTGCTACAAGATTTATGATGATAGAGAGAATGTATTTGCTCCCAAGTTTTGCATGAAAATTTTGCATATGCATAGATAGAAGTAAATAATGCAATGAATATCAAAGTTTTTATGTAAAAAATTGGGGAAGTAAAGGCCACAAGGCTTGGCTTAAATGATTGACCATCTTAATTGATGTTACAAAGATCCACTCTTCCTATAAATGTAGAAATAAAGACAACAAAAATTATGGAATGTGAGGATATCAATCAAGTGATAATAATCAGTGACACAATCAAATGATGAAAGATTAGAAAGTGGTTACAAAAAAGTTTCTAACACTTGCGACTCGATTAGGATAATGAAAGGCAGAAATAACGAATAAGTGACAATATTTAAATGACAATGGTGGTCAAACTACAACAATTAAGTAATGATGGATGGGTAATGGCAGTGAGGTAACTATTATTCTTCAATGATTTTTTTTTAATTAGCCATGAGCAAGCTCTATAATTTTTTGATCCCTAAGCACTTAATAATTTCAATGTTAGGTCCTTTTTATATAGAAAATGAAGGTCTACTTAAATTTTTAGAGTATCATTTTGATTATTTTAGCTAAAGTTCTAAAATTCTTTATTAGATAACACATATTTATTTCTTTAATCACGATAATTTATTCATCATATAAGTATTTTAGAGATTTATAATTAAGTGATTTTAAGTTCTAGTTTTTTAATTTTACTATAGACATACAAAATTCAATGATTATTTGATTTTCAATTAATTTCCCAAAAAATTTCAACTTTACTATAAATATTTAATTTGAGCTCATTTCAAGTCAATCGATTCACTTTTAATGTCATTAGATATAAACTATTAAAACATTCAATTTATAAATTTATTGAAGTCAAAATTCATATAATCCCAAATTACTCCTAAAATTTTCAATTTAAAACTGCTTAAGATTCATATTTGATATAATAAATTTTCTTGATATATCAATCCTTATCCTCCTAATCTTCATCACTATCTACGATATGTATTCATCTTCAGAATATTTTTTAAAAATCTCCTCATTGATTTGATATTATTCCTAATATTAAAGATAAGGTTGAAGTGTTGAATAATCTTTTGATAAAATTGTCCTTTATGCAGCCACTATCACTAAGCTAAAGAATTTTATTCTTTAAAAAAAAAGTTCATATAAATAAAATTTATGATATAATTACAAGCCTTTGAAAAATATGTACTATAAATATATTTAGTTCAAACATTAATGGTGAAGCATAATTATGAAAATATCTCTAGTACTTAAGTGAAAAGTATTGAGTGAATGCAATATACTTAACAAATTATTGATATGGAAGATTTACATGTCATAGCACACAATTTTATATATTTACATATCTAATATCTAAAGTGTAATGTTTATATTTATAACACATTCTTTATACATAAAGAGGCATGTTCACCTTTAAAAAGTAATAAAAATGGTATTTTGACTTGATGTTAAAGATTTTAGTGTTATGTATATAAAAAAAATACAATTTTAGATATTAGATGTGTAAAGAAATAAGAATTTTATGATAGCATGTAAATGCCTTTATTGATATTATATTGAGAGAAAATTTTTAAAATCATCTATCATCGATGATCAACCACTAATAATAAAATATTTTTATCGATGCTACAAAAATTAATCCAATCTTACTCCCCTTGAGGCATGATTCTATGTAATGTTGGTAAAAAAGAAAAGAGAAACCACGACTTGTAATTAATTACAAGTTAAATAAAGTTTTAAAATGGATCAGATATCCCAATAAGAGGATTTATTAAATAGATTGCATAATGCAAAATCTTTTCAAAATTTGATTTAAAATCGGATATTGGCGGATCAATTGAGGATTGATTATAATCTTTTATGTTCATTTGGTATTCATGGAGCGTAATGCAAAAAAATGCACCTTAAAGTTTTAATATGAATAATATATTTAAAGACTATTTTAAATATATTTTAGTTTATATTGATGATGTTCTGTTCTCAAATCATTGTGAACACTTCAACCATTTAAAAATATTTAAATGGTTAATTTTAAAAAAATGGATTAGTTATTTACTAAAATAAAATTATTTCAAACAAAGATTTTTTGCCATAATATCTCTAATGCTTCTATTATTCCAATTAATAAATTATTGAATTTAAACAAATTCGGATATTATTTTAGATAAAATTCTAGAGATTCTTGGATCAATTATGTATTTTATCATCATCTTGCCGAATCGACTTTAGATTAAAGAATCCCCACCTGCGATATCATACCCGGCGTGCAAAATTAAAGAAAGGGTCAAAATCTTTCTGTCTTAATCTTGCGGACCCCATAGTTTCAAAATTGTTGGCCGATGCCTCTGGTATGGAGGTATCCTTAAGCGCGAAAAATTAAGAAGAATTAGCTTTGTTTATTAGATGGAATCCTACTCAAGAAAGTATTCCATTATCAAAAAGAAATGCTTTCGTCATTAAGTGCATCTCGAAATTCAAGATGACTTTTCATCGGCATTTCTTTGGCTGTCAAATCAAATACATCATGAACAAGATGTTAAAATTTGATCTCAAAACAAATTTTGCATCATGGTCAAGCTCTCTGTCTTTGATTTCATAGAATTCATTAAAGGTAATGAAAATTCTCTTTATTTCTAATGAATTCTTCGAGGGGGATGTGGATCACATGGAAGAATGACCACTCTAACCGAGAGTCCTTCTTTTTGGAGGTGGCGCACTAATGAAAAGATCGTCAATTATTGACATGATCGATTTAAAACTTATCTTTATGGTACTTCCTCTTCAACTACGGTTGAAAAGGTGATACCTCTCAAAAAAAAGCACCATCCTTAAAGATGTGGTAGAAACTTATTTCTCTAAATAAAATATTATTGAAATCTATTTGATATAAATAATGCTTTATTTGAAAGATATTTGGGGAAAACTCTCTAATCTATGAAAAATCTTAACAATTTTGTTGAGATTAGTCATGAGACTGACGAACCATACTATTTTGTATAAATGTGTTATACAAAGATTTTATCAAAGTGAATGGGGTCTAACTCCATTCCAAGAAAAAAATATATTTTTATCCACCACTAATTTACAATACAAAATCGGTGTAAATTACTGGTGTTATGTTCAAGCTATGATGAAAGCCTTCTTCCTTCTCAATGAAAAGCGAAGGCATTCATGGATGTTCATTATGAACAAAGATATTATCGACAAAGATCTTAGGCATTGTTCTAGATGGTGGAACTATTTTGAGCGAGAATTATCCTTAGATCCAATCAAAGAAGTTTTCAATGAATGGATGAAGCAAAAATGAGGCTATTAATCCCATGATTCAAGGATAAAATCTTGCTCATTTCTTCCGGGCAGATCCATGGATTTGAGGAATGTTATTCTTGGAATGATCCATTTAATCAATTTGGTCCTTGACAATTTCAAATTAAATGGTGGAACTCGATCAATGGAAGACAAGCAATAGTCAGGCCATCATTAAATCTTATAATGAAACGATTCCTCACAAATCTCTTTTGAGTTATCTGAAGTCCTCTTATCAAAAGGCGTTATCCTCATGAGAAATCCAACATAAGCGTCGAAAAAATCTACGAAGATCATTGAGGTGTTAATCACCTATCACATGTCAGTGGTAGTCCTCCTGATGTCGACGTGAAATCCATTGACCAATGAATTCCAGATCATTATTGATTCCCTTTGCCTTTCTTAAAGGAATACATTATTATCTCCACCATACCGCTTTATCAAAGCGGATGGCGTGAATCTTCTTTCTGACTAAAGCGACAATCAACAATAATTTTTGCTACTTTCTCAAAGCATTCTTCGTAAATTAATTTTACTTTTGCTTTACAACCCTAAAGCAAATGACATTATTAAGTCCGTACCACTTTACACCTCAAAAGTGGTTACATTATTATTCTTTGCTTAATGGAGAAGCAAAGTTGGTTTATTATTACGCTTCTTGAGCAAGCAAAGTTTCTTCCTCCACTCTATATAAGGAGGCAGTCTTTGTTTATGGGTGTGCTTAGTTTTCTCTTCTCCTCTTCTCTCCTTAGTCCTCTCTTGTACTCTCCTTAGTTCTTCGCTTCACCTCTTATCATCATTAAGTATTTTCCATTTGCTTTAATAAATAAGTTGTTTTTTATATCTGGTGTAATTTGTAGAGCCATGATGGGGTAATTCCCTGGGGAGGGGAAGGAATGTTAGAGATTTTTTATTTCGTTTCACCATACTTTGGATGAATCTTCACTGTGTGGATTCCTCCCATGGCTTTATATTCCCGTCTTCGTCGCAGATGGCCGTAAATCCCTATTGCGTGAGGCTTGAAAGGGTTGTAAGTCCTTATTCACTGTTGACTGTCTGGGAAGATAATTCTCTGGTGGAGGTTTTTACTTAGTTTGTTTTATCTTTTGGTGGTGATTCATTTTGAAGTTTCTCTGCATCATCTTCCTCTCTCCCCTCTGGCTTTATGGCTTCCACTTCTTCTGAAGTAACTTCTAATCTCACGATTAGAAGAGAAAATAATTTAATCAAGAACTTTGAAATAGAGTTCCCTTGAATGAAGACCTTAATAGATGGTCTCTCTCCCAAAATTGATAAAACTATCATTTATCGATTTGGAACTTTTGATTTTAAGGAAAGTCTTTGAAAATAGAATAAATCATTACTATAGATCAAATGGACAAAACCATTTATCATTATCCTTTGAAGATCTGCATAAACTTATGCGAGATTTCAAATATATTCATATAGGGATGATCTGATTGCATTTAAACCTTTAACTCTTAAAGGTCTCTATTTTAAAGCCTAGAGATGGCGGATGCCTCCAGGGCTCAATCCTAATGAGTGTTGTTGAAACCGATGTCATGGCGGTTTACTTCAACACCTTTCCCAATCTAAGTTTATCTCTTTGATATAAATCTTTTGAAGCTTTAAAATTACATTTACTTTATGGTTATGATTTCCCGTTAAGCGATTGCTTTAATTTTAGAATCCACTTTAGTTTTAAATATTAATTTAGAGTTGAAGTTGAATTTTGACTCGATTGATCATTAGCATCCCATATTCTACTAGTGATTAAATGGAATGAGGTGGTATTTCGATCATGGACCATACCATCACACCAAGACCTTCCATTAATCAAGATATAGATCAGATAATTCAAACGGCTGATGGCGATGTTGAAGTCAGATTCAACCCTCATCGATATCACACTTCCTGGGTTTCTATCCCTTAAACCCGGTGAAGTCGATCGATGGTTCCCACACTCGAACCCATCGATTGAGGCCCTTAAATAAAAATAATATTTATTATCCGGTGAGAGAAATCAATCTCCCACTCCATCAGAAATGAACTTTAGTCTTAATGAGCTAAGGTTAAGACTAGAAGTTGTTACGAAGGAATAACTAAGTATGATAACTTTGGGACTTGGTATAGAAGTTTTACTTATAGAACGCGTTTGAGATATCGAGTATTTGAAAATATGATAAAAGAAATAGTCAGCCAAGCAATTCCTTTTGTTACGTTCGTCAATATGCTCAAGCTCAAGTTCTTTGTATTATCCACAAAAAAATGGCAAGCAAGGAAAAATTATTGAAGCAACATATCCTCCATCCATTGCAAAAATGGTGGATGATAAACCTTTATTATTGCTTTAGGAAAAATTAGTTATCCACAAATTCTAAAGGAATTTATTACTTATAATTAAACTTAATTATAGCAGTATACTTCAAATAATTGAGCATCTTTTAGTTTAGAATCTAAAATTGATCGTTCTTAAACAAAGGGTCACTAGTAAAGCTTGAGAAAGCTTCTAAGCATAAATTTGTGAGACCGTTTATTCAACCACCTCCTCACACCTCTATTTAGGGATTGAAGACATTGAATTTGATCCTAAATTTAAGAGAAAATATGTAGGAGCTCTTGAAGATATAATGGATGAAGATTCTGAATCCTCAAGAATCGATCAAGATAATATTGAAAAAATTCAAACTCTTTTCAAAATTTCAGATTCTCATCCTTCTTTTGATTCCGATTCTCATCCTTCTTTAATATCCAAGATTTCTTATCCTAAGAAAACTATGGATAAACACTACTATAAAAACCATCACCTCCAGTTTATTATTTGAGGAGGATACCAATTTAGTAGGAAATTCTATGATGGAAATTCCTTTATGAATGGAATATTGATGGTATGACAGCATCATACTCTTCATAGAATGCTCATGTATGCTACTTCGCATTCATTAGGTTTCAAGCTCAAACCTCACATTGTCACTTGAGCCATAATTTGGATTTTTTTGGTACCACGAAGGATGGTGGGACAATTTTCTTACTATTCAACAAGAGAAGATCTCCTTAGTGAAATTGACTTAAGCAAAGATCTTCCAAAACAGCAAAAAACCAATGAAAATCATACACTCTTATTCAAATGATTGTAGATCATTTCTTTGGATCATTGGAGATCAAGGAGAAAAAACTAGATCCTTACTCCAAAAATTAAGGTGTCCATCCTTAACCCATTTTCGTTGGTATAAGGATATATTCCTTGCCGTCATGACACTTTATGATGCGAATAGCCTTCATTGGAAACAAAAATTCATTGAAGGTCTTCCTAACCTTTTTTCTGAAAAGGTTAAAGCTTCTCTTAATTATGGTGCCATTCCATATGAAACATTCACATATGGAAACCTCGTTAATGTATTAAGCAGATTAACTATTTATTCGATCTTAAATTAAAGATCAAATGAAAGAGAACTACTTGAGCGACTTGGAGAATTCTGAACAATTCAATTTGTGATCCCTGCGTCCTTTCTCTCAAAATGGGGAAAACAAAAGATTGTTTTTCTTAAACGTGAAAAATCACGTCATAAAAAATGTGACAAATTCACGCATAAACATAAGCACTCTCGTCCCTCTGGTTCTAAAACCAAAGAGACAAGAGAAATAAAATGTTATAGATGTGGCCGTACAGGTCATTACGCTAACAGATGCAAAGTCAAAAAGAAGTTAGATGAACTTCAAATTGATGAAGGGTTAAAACAAACCCTTAAGAAGATTATGCATCGAAAGAATCGAAGAAGAAGATATTTCTTCATCTTCATCTTCATCATTATGATAAATCTAAGCATTTGCAAATCACGCCAGGTAGATTATTATAAAAATATTATTAATATGTCGGCCTTTTACTCTCACGAGCAAAAGGACCAATTAATTAAACTTTTAGCACAAGTTGAAGATACTTCAACCGTGATAAAATTATATAGAACTTCTTAATGAAAGAAAAAGATAAATTAGAAAAATTTATAAGGCACCCATACTCTCTTTAGCTTTTAAGAAGAAGCGAGTCATACATCTTCTTGGTTTCTTTATCGATCTTGCGAAGTAAAAGCGAAAATTGAAGTTCGACATTTAAAGTTGAACAAGAATAAATAAATGGGCGTCTATGGATCTTGAAATAAATCAGATGCCTTCATTTGATAACTTAGAAGGCGATTCTTAATCAAGAACCGTCTTACAAAATATTCAAAAGGCAATATATCAAAATGGTATATTTTCATTAAATTAATTATAAATAAAGAATTTATTTTACCAAATTTAACTAGTTGATGATTGGGCGATTTAAATTGTATACAAGAAGGAATAATTCCTTCTAAATATTTTGAAAAAAACCGACGTTAAAAGCGTGATGGGGAATCTTTACAAATTAATACAAATTATCATCTGCTATGTGCCAAGATGATGTTTGTATTCAAAAATGCCTTTTATTTTAGTCAAAATTTAACACAACACATTATTTTGGGAACTCCTTTTCTTCTTAAAATAATGCCTATCACTAGAATTGATGATACTGGAATTCAGTGTTTTCTTTGGAATAAAGAAATCACATTCCGATTTATCACCAATCCTAAAGAAATTATCATAAATGAGATGAATAGACTTAAAAATAAGTCTATGCATATAAATTATTTACAAGAAGAAATTTCTACTTTAACTATTAAACAACAAATTTCTTCCCCAAAAAATACAAGAAAAATTCATTGCTCCATGAATTCCATAAGGAAGTGCAGGTGATAATCACTTTCGGGAAAGAAAAGTTCATGTAGTGGAGCTCCCGTACATTGATAATTTCAATGAACGTGACATCCTCACTAAGGCTCGTCCTTGTCAGATGAGCGAGCACTATCTTTGTTTATGTAAAAGAAATTGCGACATTTATTAAAAAAATAGAATAATTGAATCTTACTCTTTGTACAACATTATAATGGGTTCATTAGAAAAGAAAGAGGAAACCACGACTTGTAATTAATTACAAAGTTAAACAAAGTTTTAAAATGGATCGATATCAATTCCCAATAAGAGGATTTATTAAATAGATTGCATAATGCAAAAATCTTTTCAAATTTGATTTAAAATCGGATATTGGATCAGATAAAAGATTGATTCTTATAAGCATTTTACGTTCCTTTGGTCATTACGAATGGAGCGTAATGCCTTTTTAAAAATGCACCGAATTTCGACATATTATGAATAATATATTTAAAAATTTTAAATATATTTTAGTTTATATTGATGATGTTGTGTTCTCAAACATTGTGAACACTTCAACCATTTAAAACATTTAAATGGTTAATTTTAAAAAAATTAGTTATTTACGAACAAAATAAAATTATTTCAAAGCTGAAATAAGATTTTTAGGCCATAATATCTCTAATGCTTCTATTATTTCAATTAATAGAAGTATTGAATTTGCTAACAAATTTCCAGATATTATTTTAGATAAAAAAATCGGTTAGAGATTCTCTGATTATATAGTGATTTCTCATCTTGCCAAAGATGACCCCACTCTTTTGATTAAAAAGAATCCCCACCATGGTGCGATATTCATACCATGGTAGTGCAAAATTAAAGAAAGGGTTCAAAATCTTCCAGTCTTAATCTTGCGGACCAGATAGTTTCAAAATTGTTGAAAGCGATGCCTCTCGAGCTACAGGTATAAGCGTGAAAAAATTCTAAAGAAGAATTAGTTCGCTTTGTTTCTGGTAGATGGAATCCTACTCAGCAAAAGTATTCTATTATCAAAAATGAAATGCTTTTCTGATTAAGTGCATCTCAAAATTCCAAGATGACTTAATCAGCATTTTCTCCTTCGTATTATTTCTTCTCAAATACATCATTGAACAAGATGTTAAAAATTTGGTTTCAAATAAATTTTTGCATCATGGCGTCATGACTCTCTCTTGATTTGACATAGAATTCATTAAAGGTAATGAAAATTCTCTTCACGATTTTCTAACAGTGAATTCTTGCGAGGGGACGTCGGTGGATCACCCATGGAAGAATGACCACTCTCGAGGAAGTCCTTCTTTTCATGGAGGTGTGCATGGCCTAATGGAAAAGATCGTCAATTCAACAATTGGCATGATCGATTTAAAACTTATCTTTATGGTACTTCCTCTTCAACTACGGTTGAAAAAACCTCTGCACCATCCCTAAAGATGTAAAGAACTGTTTATTTCTCTAAAGAAATAAAGAATATTATTGAAATTAATCCCTCGATTATTCAATAAATAATCGTGGGCTTTATTTGAAAGATATTTGGGAAACAATCCTTTCCCATTTGAATCTAATCTCTCTCACGAAAATGAAAAATCTTAATACAATTAAAGTGTATTGAGATTAGTCATGTTCTGTCAGACGAACCATACTATTTTTGTATAGCAAATGTGTTATACAAAGATTTTCATCAAAGTGAATGGGGTACTCCATTCCAAGAAAAAAAATGTATTTTTTATCCACTAATTTACAATACAAAATTGGCATAATTATTGGTGTATATTAAACATGATGAAAGCCTTCTTCCTTCTCGATGAAAATGAAGGCATTCATGGATGTTCATTATGAACAAAGATATTATCGACAAAGATCTTAGGCATGGTTCTGGATGGTGGAACTATTTTGGAAGCGAGAATTAAATATTCTTGGGATCGATCAAAGAAG